>NC_051169.1:8486807-8874307 GCF_013339725.1 Rhipicephalus microplus | reverse complement strand
ACTGGTATGAAATGACATGATTGCATGGCAAACACAAGCGACAGACCCTCATGAAAATCATGACATGCGTGTCATGTAACAACATGACTACATGCAACGCTCATGATACGCTCGCGGCCGTTTTGCTAGCGTCAGATATACCGAATTTGGTATTGCAGGACGTGAATGGATGACGAAGTATTGATACTGCTGCAAACATGATAAACATGAGATGCGTGTCATGTATCGACATCACTGCATGCTACGCTCATGAAGCGCTTTGCGGTTTGTTTCGGTAGCTCATCATCATCATCATCATCATCATCATCATCATCATCATAATCATCATCAGCCTGACTAAGTCCACTGCAGGACAAAGGCCCTCTCCATGTTCCGCCAGTTAACTCCGTTAACTCAGTCCTGGGCTTGCGCTGCGAATTTATACCCGAAAAGTTCTTATCTCATCCGCTAACCTAACCTTCTCTCACCCCGTAACCAGCTCGCCTTCTCGGCCGTTTCGCTAGCGTGACATATGCCAAATTCTTATTACGTGACGTCAATGAATGACGAAGGTATGTGACTGGTTGCAAACATATAATCATGACATGCGTGTCATGTGAGGATCATGGCTACATGCCACAGTCAAAGCGCCAATACATGTCGACGTGACGCGGTGCGCGTGCTCACAGGCGCTCACTTCGGCGGGTCACGCCGGCGTTGCCACGCCAGGCACCAGTCCTGCCGTGATGATGATGATGATGATGATGATGATGATGATGATGATGATGATGATGATGATGATGATGATGATGATGATGATGATGATGATGATGATGATGATGATGATGATGATGATGATGATGATGATGATGATGATGATGATGATGATGATGATGATGATGATGATGATGATGATGATGATGATGATGATGATGATGATGATGATGATGATGATGATGATGATGATGATGATGATGATGATGATGATGATGATGATGATGATGATGATGATGATGATGATGATGATGATGATGATGATGATGATGATGATGATGATGATGATGATGATGATGATGATGATGATGATGATGATGATTCTCTATAGAACGGTTATGCGTGGAGTGGAGCCTACAAAACTGTACGCGTCCGATACGTTCGTATCGTCTCATCGGTGCGCATTAGTTGCATTCTATGTTAGAGAAACCGGAACCTTCGCTGTATTCACTATACGCTTATTTTGTGCATCAAGGGGAACTTCATGGACTTATTAAATGCGAAGCATTTCTTAGCAATCTTCGGCGACTTTGAGCGCATCTATCTATCTATCTATCTATCTATCTATCTATCTATCTATCTATCTATCTATCTATCTATCTATCTATCTATCTATCTATCTATCTCTATCTATCTATCTATCTATCTATCTATCTATCTATCTATCTATCTATCTATCTATCTATCTATCTATCTATCTATCTATCTATCTGTCTGTCTGTCTGTCTGTCTGTCTGTCTGTCTGTCTGTCTGTCTGTCTGTCTGTCTGTCTGTCTGTCTGTCTGTCTGCGACTTTTAGCTTTGCAGGCCGCCTCGATAATGGTATCAATACCTAATTTGGTATGACATAATATGACTGTATGAAGAACACGTTTGACTAGTCATAACATGAAAATCATGACATGTGTGTCATGAATGTCATGATTTACATTTCATGGTTCTACAGTTTTTGCGTTGGTTTTGTTCACATGGCATGTTGCAAAACTGGTATGAAATGACATGATTGCATGGCAAACACAAGCGACAGACCCTCATGAAAATCATGACATGCGTGTCATGTAACAACATGACTACATGCAACGCTCATGATACGCTCGCGGCCGTTTTGCTAGCGTCAGATATACCGAATTTGGTATTGCAGGACGTGAATGGATGACGAAGGTATGATACTGCTGCAAACATGATAAACATGAGATGCGTGTCATGTATCGACATCACTGCATGCTACGCTCATGAAGCGCTTGCGGTTGTTTCGGTAGCTTCATCATCATCATCATCATCATCATCATCATCATCATCATCATCATCATCAGCCTGACTACGTCCACTGCAGGACAAAGGCCTCTCCCATGTTCCGCCAGTTAACTCCAGTTAACTCAGTCCTGTGCTTGCTGCTGCGAATTTATACCCGAAAAGTTCTTAATCTCATCCGCTAACCTAACCTTCTCTCACCCCGTAACCAGCTCGCCTTCTCGGCCGTTTCGCTAGCGTGACATATGCCAAATTTCTTATTACGTGACGTCAATGAATGACGAAGGTATGTGACTGGTGCAAACATGATAATCATGACATGCGTGTCATGTGAGGACATGGCTACATGCCACAGTCAAAGCGCCAATACATTTCGACGTGACGCGGTGCGCGTGCTCACAGGCGCTCACTTCGGCGGGTCACGCCGGCGTTGCCACGCCAGGCACCAGTCCTGCCGTGATGATGATGATGATGATGATTAAAGGCCTCCCATTTGAATCGGGGTGACGGCATGCGCCATCTAGCCTACCTTAATAGTTCGAGTTTAAATTTTGTCCCTCAACTCGGATGTCTTTTTAATTTTGCCCAGCCGCTACTCTTGGCTGGGATGTTATTTTATCGACTTCTCTGCTTTTCCTCCACCAATACTCCAGCCGCTGCTTAGTAATACCTACTGCTGACCAGTTAATGCTTCATCAACCGCGAAGCCCAGCGCCTCAGGAAGTGTGACCTTCCCCCCATTTCAATCCGGCTGAATCTTTTGGCATTCCATGACTATGTGGTCGATTGTTTCTTTATTTACACATATCGACAACCATTGCACCGTTATAGTCTGTATATCCATCTAGATCCTCAATGTGGGCATTTAAATCTCCTACTAATATCACCTCGCCAGATTCTTTAAATTTTTTTTATGTCCTTCCTGAGGCAGTCCACCCACTCTTTATTTTGTTCTCTGGCGTCATTCCCTGTCCACAGATAGGCCACTCCCACCGTGTCTTTTTTCCCCCCACCGTTCCACTAACCCATAAGTGCCTCCTTACAGCCCTGATTTTCCCTCTGCCAATTCCCTCCTCGCCTAATCAACATGCCCACGCCTCCCACCTTTCCTTTCTCCCGCTGCCCTGTTGCACCCCACCCATACGTAATCATCCATCACTGGTGAGTCCTCCATATCTCTCAGGTGGGTTTCGGTCAGGGCGTACACGTCAATTTCTTCTTTCTCGAGTTGGGTTTGATCTCAATCCATTTTTTTTTTATACTCGAAGGCGCGCGCCGCGCTGCGTTGCTTTTACGCATGCGCATTTCGGCGCGTCCGGCGTCCCTCCGTCACGAAAAGAGGGAGACGCAGTGTTGTCTGGGTAACGCATCGGCGCGAAATGCAGCATGTCGCAGTTCGCGCTGGTTGTCGTCGGGCCGCGCCTACGGACACTGGTCCCGCCGACCGCGCCTGGCGTCAGACTATAGAGTGCTCGCATTTTGCTAACGTAGCGTCACTGTGCCCAGCGTGTGCACGCGTCAACGCTACATTGGAGTATATTGGGCTCTTTATAATGCACTCGCGGCAGTTTTGCCAACTTCACATGTACCAAATGTGGTGTTACGTTACGTCAATGAATGACCAAAGTATATGATTGGTGCAAACATGGTGCAAGCCGCCGTGGTTGCTTAGTAGTAGAGCATCGAACGCGTTATTTAAAGGTCGCAGGTTCGGTTCCTGCCCACGGCAAGTTATCTTTTCACGCACTTTTCTTTTTTCACATTTACATTACAATTCGGTCTAATACCTTCCCTTATACTTTCGTTGGCATTATTGTCTGTTAGATCTCAATAATATTGTGTTAAAACACAGAAAAACTAGCCCTGAAGTATACACTTCTTCCCATATATATATATATATATATATATATAATATATATATATATATATATATATCAATGTAAGCACTCACTCACTCGCTTAAAACTCCACTCACTCACTCGCTCACTCACTCACATATGCCAAATATGTCCCTCAGCATTATACCAATGTAAGCACTCACTCACTCGCTTAAAACTCTACTCAATCACTCGCTCACTCACTCACTCACATATGCCAAATATGTCCCTCAGCATTATACCAATGTAAGCACTCACTCACTCGCTTAAAACTCCACTCACTCACTCGCTCACTCACTCACTCACATATGCCAAATATGTCCCTCAGCATTATACCAATGTAAGCACTCACTCACTCGCTTAAAACACCACTCACTCACTCACTCACTCACATATGCCAAATATGTCCCTCAGCATTATACCAATGTAAGCACTCACTCACTCGCTTAAAACTCCACTCACTCACTCGCTCACCCACTCACTCACATATGCCAAATATGTCCCTCAGCATTATACCCATGTAGGCACTCACTCACTCGCTTAAAACTCCACTCACTCGCTCGCTCACTCACTCACTCACATATGCCAAATATACCCCTTAGCATTATACCAATGTAAGCACTCACTCACTCGCTTAAAACTCCACTCACTCGCTCACTCACTCACTCACTCACTCACATATGCCAAATATGTCCCTCAGCATTATACCAATGTAAGCACTCACTCACTTGCTTAAAACTCCACTCACTCACTCACTCACATATGCAAAAATGTCCCTCAGCAATATACCAATGTAAGCACTCACTCACTCGCTTAAAACTCCACTCACTCGCTCGCCCACTCACTCACTCACATATGCCAAATATGTCCCTCAGCATTATACCAATGTAAGCACTCACTCACTCGCTTAAAACTCCACTCACTCACTCACATATGCCAAATATGTCCCTCAGCATTATACCAATGTAGGCACTGACTTACTCGCTTAAAACCCCACTCACTCGCTCACTCACTCACTCATATATGCCAAATATGTCCCTCAGCATTATACCAATGTAAGCACTCACTCACTCGCTTAAAACACCACTCACTCACTCACTCACATATGCAAATATGTCCCTCAGCCTTATACCAATGTAAGCACTCACCCACTCGCTTAAAACTCCACTCACTCACTCACTCACATATGCCAAATATGTCCCTCAGCATTACACCATTGTAAGCACTCACTCACTCGCTTAAAACTCCACTCACTCACGCGCTCATTCACTCACTCACTCACTCACTCACATATGCCAAATATGTCCCTCAGCATCAAACCAATGTAAGCACTCACTCACTCGCTTAAAACTCCACTCACTCACTCGCTCACTCACTCAATCACTCACTCACATATGCCAAATATGTCCATCAGCATTATACCAATGTAAGCACTCACTCACTCACTTAAAACTCCACTCACTCACTCACTCACATATGCAAATATGTCCCTCAGCATTATACCAATGTAAGCACTCACTCACTCGCTCAATCCCTCACTCACTCACTCACTCACTCACTCACTCACTCACATATGCCAAATATGTCCCTCAGCATTATACCATGTAAGCACTCACTCACTCGCTTAAAACTCCACTCACTCACTCACATATGCCAAATATGTCCCTCAGCATTATACCAATGTAGGCACTGACTTACTCGCTTAAAACCCCACTCACTCGCTCACTCACTCACTCACATATGCCAAATATGTCCCTCAGCATTATACCAATGTAAGCACTCACTCACTCGCTTAAAACACCCACTCACTCACATCACTCAAATATGCAAATATGTCCCTCAGCCTTATACCAATGTAAGCACTCACCCACTCGCTTAAAACTCCACTCACTACACTCACTACACCTATGCCAAATATGTCCCTCAGCATTACACATTGTAAGCACTCACTCACCTCGCTTAAAACTCCACTCACTCACGCGCTCATTCAGCACATCACTCACTCACCTCACATATGCCAAATATGTCCCCTCAGCATCAAACCAATGTAAGCACTCACTCACTCGCTTTAAACTCACTCACTCACTCGCTCACTCACTCAATCACTCACTCACATATGCCCAAATATGTCCATCAGCATTATACCAATGTAAGCACTCACTCACTCACTTAAAACTCCACTCACTCACTCACTCACATATGCAAATATGTCCCTCAGCATTATACCAATGTAAGCACTCACTCACTCGCTTAAAACTCCACTCACTCGCTCACTCACTCACTCACATATGCCAAATATGTCCCTCAGCATTATACCAATGTAAGCACTCACTCACTTGCTTAAAACTCCACTCACTCGCTCACTCACTCACTCGGCGCGGCTGTTTATCACTCGGTATCACCCGGTTAATGGCGACGATTCGTTAAGGTTTTTTGCTAATATCCGGTTACGTCTGTTCAGAAATATCATTCATTGTTTTGCGCCCGTGTGTTCCCTTGCTCAGTTTAAGGGTACCATTGGTGAGTAGAGAAGCTTGCCTGATTTCACGGCACGTGCGCGCGAGAAGTATTCGTGTGCGTAGGACAGACACATTTTGGTTTTGTTTTTCGCCATATGCAGCTTCGCTATCGAACAACTCACTCGCAAACAGTTCGCCAATCTTTACGAACTGCGAATCTTTAGCCTGTGTTTAAGTTAGCTAAGAGGGCCCTGGGTTTAAGTTAGCTAATCACGGCGAATGCCGTTCCGGAAGCGCACTTCTTTTTTGGGGCCCACATTCTATGTGCTCTCCGACCGGCCTTTCGTAACGCACACCATTCCGAAAGCGCCGGTAATGCGCGCCTTGTATGCATACACGCCTGCCGCAAATGGTCCATCGACAGCTCTTCCGTAAATAGCGCGGTACAAGTGGCAGCACGCGTGGCGAAACTCCCTTATTGCTTCCTTGCGTATAGAAGCAAACGCGTCCGACAGTGTGAAAGGGACACTCACGGTCAACGCAAAGGATGCTGTTATTACCCTGCACGTCGTCCTCTATGGAACGGGTTATGCGTGCAGTGGAGCCTACAAAACTGTACGCGTCCGATACGTTCGTATCGTCTCATCGGTGCGCATTAGTTGCATTCTATGTTAGAGAAACCGGAACCTTCGCTGTATTCACTATACGCTTATTTTGTGCATCAAGGGGAACTTCATGGACTTGTTAAATGCGAAGCATTTCTTAGCAATCTTCGGCGACTTTGAGCGCATCTATCTATCTATCTATCTATCTATCTATCTATCTATCTATCTATCTATCTATCTATCTATCTATCTATCTATCTATCTATCTATCTGTCTGTCTGTCTGTCTGTCTGTCTGTCCGTCCGTCCGTCTATCTATCTATCTATCTATCTATCTATCTATCTATCTATCTATCTATCTATCTATCTATCTATCTATCTATCTATCTATCTATCTGTCTGTCTGTCTATCTGTCTGTCTGTCTGTCTGTCTGTCTGTCTGTCTGTCTGTCCTGTCTGTCTGTGTGTCTGTCCGTCCGTCTATCTATCTATCTATCTATCTATCTATCTATCTGTCTATCTGTCTGTCTGTCTGTCTGTCTGTCTGTCTGTCTGTCTGTCTCTTTATCTATCTATCTATCTATCTATCTATCTATCTATCTATCTATCTACCTATCTGTCTGTCTGTCTGTCTGTCTGTCTACGACTTTTAGCTTTGCAGGCCGCCTCGATAATGGTATCAATACCGAATTTGGTATGACATAATATGACTGTATGAAGAACACGTTTGACTAGTCATAACATGAAAATTATGACATGTGTGTCATGAATGTCATGATTTACATTTCATGGTCCTGCAGTTCTTGCGTTGGTTTCGTTCACACGGCATGTTGCAAAACTGGTATGAAATGACATGATTGCATGGCAAACAAGTGACAGACCCTCATGAAAATCATGACATGCGTGTCATGTAACAACATGACTACATGCAACGCTCATGATGTGCTCGCGGCCATTTTGCTAGCGTCACATATACCAAATTTGGTATTGCAGGACGTGAATGGATGACGAAGGTGGTATGATACTGCTGCAAACATGATCAACATGAGATGCGTGTCATGTATCGACATGACTGCATGCTACCCTCAAGAAGCGCTCACGGTTGTTTCGCTAGCTTCATCATCATCATCATCATCACCAGCCTGACTACGTCCACTGCAGGACAAAGGCCTCTCCCATGTTCCGCCAGTTAACTCGGTCCTGTGCTTGCTGCTGCCAATTTATACCCGAAAAGTTCTTAATCTCATCTGCCCACCTAACCTTCTCTCTCCCCCTAACCCGCTTGCCTTCTCGGCCGTTTCGCTTCTCGCCAAATTTCTTATTACGTGACGTCAATAAATGACGAAGGTATGTGACTGGTGCAAACATGATAATCATGAGATGCGTGTCATGTGAGGACATGGCTACATGCCACAGTCAAGGCGCCAATACATTTCGACGTGACGCGGTGCGCGTGCTCACAGGCGCTCACTTCGTCGGGTCATGCCGGCGTTGCCACGCCAGGCACCAGTCCTTCCATATACTCGAAGGCGCGCGCCACGCTGCGTTGCTTTTACACATGCGCGTTTCGGCGCGTCCGGCGTCCCCACGTCACGAAAAGAGGGAGACGCAGTGTTGTCTGGGTAACGCATCGGCGCGAAATGCAGCATGTCGCAGTTCGCGCCGGTTGTCGTCGGGCCGCACCTACGGACAGTGGTCCCACTGGTCACGCCTGGCGTCAGACTATAGAGTGTTCTCACTTTGCTGAACGTAGCGTCACTGTGCCCAGCGTGTGCGCGCTGTCAACGCTACATTGGAGTATATTGGGACCTTTATAATGCACTCGCGGTGTCACAGGTCTGTTAATTCGAGAGGCGATCCGCCGGGCTAATTCCAAGGGCCAAAGTATCGCCCCCCCCCGAACCGCACCACGAAAGCGTGGACAATTTAGAAGTGGTCCTTTTTGGTGCGCCAGCAGACGCCGGCTGTGGCCCAAAGAACAAGTCAGAGCCGAGAGTTGATAAACAAAACAAAATTATATTCTCAATTATGGCAGATCAAAAAACAATGCACAAGTATGCACGCTCCACAATAGTTGAGTACAATATGTCACCAATCAAACAACGAACTACACAGTACAATCAGCCACACTCGAAACAACGGACATAGACAACAATACCCACTACAATGCAGTCGCCTGCATTGAACAACCAAGACACTTAAAGACTAAAGAGATAGAAAACCTATTCATTGATTGATATGTGGGGTTTAACATGCCAAAACCACTATATGATTATGAGAGACGCCGTAGTGGAGGGCTCTGGAAATTTAGACCACCTGGGGTTCTTTAACGTGCACCCAAATCTGAGCACACGGGCCTACAACATTTCCGCCTCCATCGGAAATGCAGCCGCCGCAGCCGGGATTCGAACCCGCGCCCTGCGGGTCAGCAGACGAGTACCTTAGCCACTAGACCACCGCGGCGGGGCAGAAAACCTATTCAGTCCAAATTCTTGGAACAAAAGTCTGGATGATATTCTTCCGAGAATCACTGACTCGAAGTCCGGCGTTGTTGTCGTTCCACTGCCCCCGAAGTTTCTCTTCCAGGAAACCTCTGTCGTTCCGCTGCCCCCAAAGTTTCTCTTTCAATAACCTCTCTCGTTCCGCTGCCCCCGAAGTTTCTCTTCCAGGAAACCTCGCGTCTTCACTTGGCCACTCTCCAAACTTCAAACTTCTTCGCCGGAAACACGTCGGCTTCACACTCGCAGCTGTTGCCACGCGTCTTCGCTCGATAGCGGTAGACACACGCTCTTGCCTGTAGCTCGAGCCTTCACCCCTCAGGTGGAAATCCTCTTCTTCTCCTGCTTTGTCACTACGGACAAAACCTTCGCCGACTACACGGCGGCATACCCTACGCGCTCTGGCGCTAACTTCCGTCTTCTCCTGATCTCCCATCTCGGCTGCTCGGTTAAATACCTTCCGCGCGAGATTCCAGAAAGTTCTAATCATTTCGTCGGCGCGATACGCAGCGAAGGCTGGGGAGAGGGCGAGACGGTTCGAAGGCCCTCCGCGACGGATGACGCAACCCGGCAACACCCCGCCCCTTTCCATCTAGAACATTCGAGGGCTCGCTCGGCCGCCGATGTGGGGTGAGGAGGTTCGTCGGCGAACCTACGCTTCCGAGGGGAGAGGGACGCGTCCCGGGGAGTCTTTGGATGCTTGTTTTCTTTTGTTTTTTATCGTTTACCTCGTGGCGTCACCCCGGCGTTTCGTCGCGAGAATTTGGCGGCGCTCCCTTTTTTGAGCGCTCGTTTTGTGACACGCGGCCGTTTTGCCAACTTCACATATACCAAATGTGGTGTTACGTTACGTCAATGAATGACGAAAGTATATGATTGGTGCAAACATGGTGCAAGCCGCCGTGGTTGCTTAGTAGTAGAGCATCGAACGCGTTATTTAAAGGTCGCAGGTTCGGTTCCTGCCCACCGCAAGTTATCTTTCCACGCACTTTTCTTTCTTCACATTTACATTACAATTCGATCTAATACCTTCCCTTATACTTTCGTTGGCATTATTGTCTGTCAGACCTCAATAACATTGCGTTAAAACAGAGAAAAACTAGCCCTCAAGTATACACTTCTTCCCATATATATATATATATATATTATATATATGCGAAATTAGGAAGTTTTTCTTTGGGGACAGGAGTGTCACACCCCTCCAGCTACATCACTGGTTTACCTGCCTTTTCTTTCTTTCTCTTCTTCTAACCTCAATTAATGGTCACCTTTATCGAGAAGTGTTCATTTCGCGGCTGCGAGGGGGGAATCTGGGTGTGAAATCCGGTGAGTAAGGCTGAGCCCTTTCTGCCGCGACGCCAAGTGTCCGTGATCCGTGGATTACGCGGTTATTGACGTTCGCCGGACGGCAAATCAGTTCGCGTGTTTACTTAACGACGGAGGCGCTAATTGTGGTTGCCTCCGCTCCACACAATTTGGCGGAAGCCTGAGCCGTGTTTGCACAGCAGTGGCACCTTTTAGCGCGTGCACGTACGTGGGAACTATGGCTTCGATTTTTTTGGGGGAGGGGATAAGAGAGAGAGGGGGAGGGAGGACGATTTAAACGTGGGGCTTAACGCTGAGACCTTCGGATAACATTTAAACCCTCGCTACTTGTTCCCTTCTAAGAAGCCGTCGTTAAGATATGTCTGTTTTCTCAGGTGGAGGGTACCGTTCGCAGAAGCTACCAAGGTAGGATGGAGGGGAGGGCATTGTGAAATAAGTAAAGGATGAGAATATTAGGGATAATTTAGAATTAAAGTGCGTTTTAATACGCGGCTCTCCTTCATACGCAGGCGTGTACAGGCAGAAAGAAATAGGAATTTCTGAAAATTCTGTCTCCTGGAATGACAACGCGTTTCCCTGTCGCGGAAACTGAGATGGAAATGCTGTGAATCTTTCATTTGTTTTATTATCAGTTAAAGTGACCGTAATTAAAGCCACTTGCATTAATAGGCGATCGACGGTAACTGAGAAGTGGCTCAGCAAACAACGCAGTGTGTCTGTTCCTTTTGTCGGTCATCCTCTATCGCTTAGTACGCGGTTGTAATATTGAACAAAAAGTATAACAAAATTATTGTTGCAGTGACATACGCTGTAAAATTAAGTAACAGAAAAAAAAGAATAACTGACGAGCTTGAAGAAAGTATGCTTAAAAAATATCCGCTTTTACGTGGTTTGGACACCGCAGAAGTTATGAATGGCTTGGCAGAGCAATTAAGTTTGGCATCGTTCCTAACTAAATTATCAAGCACATAACGATAGCATTATTAATATCATGCATACGTCATCGGCCCAACAACTCTTCATTCATGTTAATTAGAACGATTACAGCGCCGTCATTAGCCGTTTACGCTCGTGTGCTTTCGAGTCGGCGGTCCTATTTTAGCTACATAAATATGGAAACTAGACTGTTGCTACTTTTTCTTCTTTTCGTATTGAAATCTTCGATGTGGAAGAACAGAGGCCAAAAAGAAAACATGAACTCGGCACGTGTATTACTTATATCTCACCGCATCGATTAATTTGACATAACGTAACATAACCAGATTACGAATATCGGAAGCAAAAAGCAATGGTGCTGCAGAAATAAATAAAAAAAAGAGAGAACACCGTTTCGCTCGTTCCCGTCGATCACGTCGGCTTGCTCACTCCATCTTTCTATGAATCAGCCGCCACTCAAAACTGATGACACCCCCTCCCCCCGCCCCCTACAACTTCTACTCCACCAATTCGGATCACTAATTCTAATCTACGTTCAGCAGATTTGGTAAAAGTACTCTGCCAAAGACTGCTGCAACACCTATTTGTATCAAAAGGCTTTTGCAAAGTCTCGTCGGCACGAAAAACATGTGCAGTGTTGCATAGGCTCAATAATCCGTCGATGTAGGTTTTCGTTTTCGCGCGTTGTTCTATAACTGTCTGTGTAAGTAAATTTTATATCTCACGTCTTCGCAACCTCGTGCTTAACATGTTACATTAGACGACGGCAGTTCTTTTTCTTTCCTCCTCCTCTTCTCTTGATGGGACCAAAGTGGCCATTATTTTCCGGCTATCTGAGTTGATTGAATTATATTCATTTCTTTTTTTTTTCGACGATCGTAACGACACGCTTTCGCAAACTGAATTTCCTTTCTCGATCTCGCGGAGGCACCGTTTCCACCCGAACCAGATAAACGATAAAAAGACAGGCAGTTTTTATCCTACCAAAAAAAAAAAAGCTAAGAGCAACAAAGGAGGTGCTGCCGCAATAGCTCGGACGGCGTTCAAAGTTGTTACGACATCGCAGAACCGGCAGTCAAGACAATGACTCAAAAGCAGATTGGTTTCGAGATGGGAACGATATACAAAGAGTGAACAAGAAAGAAAAAAAAAGGTTTTACGGCGTGGTGGTGGTCCGAGCACGGGAAGTAATGCACGCTCTACCCAGCGGTGTCACGGAGACCATTATTTTAAATTCTGCGAATGACGCATGGAGGTTGGTCCTCTCGTTGTCTGGTGGCAAAAAATCTTGCGCCTCTACACGTGGGCTCCTCGCTTCGTGTTCGTTGTCTGTCCGTTCGCCCTTCTCGCCGTGAAAACAAATTCCTAGGGCGGGCCTCGCTTGGCGCATGCAAGTTTACGAGGCCCGCTGCAAATTTTGAGAGATTTCGATAGCCTCGATTGTGGTAAGGCCTCCTCACGTCCATTGCGAAGGCTCTCTTGTGGGGGTGCGTTAGTGGAGGCTTTCCGGTGCTCACTTAGTGTGAGGCAGCCCCGAAGCTACCTTCAAACTCCAAAACACACTATATAAAAGGGTTCTTCAGTATCCTTTCTTGTTTCTATCAAAGACGGGGGCACCGCGGTAATGTTTGACCAAGTGATGCTTATCAGAGCCACCGCAACGGCTTTCTGCCAGCTGATTGCATGGTGGAACACAAGGATATGACGTTGGTGGAGGTATAAAACTATAATTATAGAGAGGTTTGGGCAATGGCGGCCGCGTGTTTTGGAGGATGATGCCACTCTCAACACAAGCTGTGGACGTCAAGTGAGGGCGAAACAGACAAAGAGATACTCGGGGAAGCTAATTAAAATAAACACAGTTTTCTGCTTTGTGCACAGTCAGGGGCAAGAGAGCATTCTTTTTTAAAAGTGTGATGCAGCGGATCTACAGTTCACGGCCTTTGAGACGGTTCTGCAACACCCTTGCCGCACACGTCCGCTAACTTTGAGATGACGTTCAGCTAGAAAATGCCATCTAGTTCGGCCTGCAGTGAAAAGAAATTGAGAGCATATCTGAGGAACCGGCGCACAACTCTCACCAGTACTTTGCGTCCGAAAAATTACTGCAAAAACGCGTGAAGCAAACGCGACTATCAGCCAAGTGCGAGAAATGCGAAACACGGCAGCCCCGTTGCAAGCTTCTTTGGGCTTCGCCAGTTGTGACATTGAGTACGTTAGCGTTGAAATGGAATAAGAACAGATACGTAGCGGGTACCTCACTAATCCGCGGAAAGGTGAATAATGGCGTAGCAGGTGCTGTCCTGCGTCACAATTATGATTTGTGGCGTAATCGCTCCCTTGCGGTAAGCCAAAACTTCAAACATAAAGATGCGCTCAGAATTAGCACTAGGTAGTATTGTATCCATCGGTGCTTGTGCCCCTATCCTCTATAATATATTGTATGTACGTTCAGTGTATCGCAAATAAATAAAAAATGACAGTGTAGTGATGTTGTCTTCAACCAATTTTATACACATTTGCTGACTTTCAAATACGTTTTATGAGTCAGTGGATGTCGCTCATTTCTTGACGTCATAACAGCGGGAATTGAGGCGCATGCTGAATAAAGACGTCAAAAGCTAAAATTGCGTACGTCATAATACGAGTCGTATACCACACGCTACGTCGTAAAGGACACCAACACTTATCGACTTCGACTCAATGCTGTCGCAATGCAGAGACAACATGAGGTGGTCCTGTGCAGAATTTTTTTTCCTTTCTTCCCTTAGGACCTTGCAGCTGCAGTGAGGTATAAAACTTTAGCCATTGCAATGCTGCGGTGATGTGAGAACTAAGTAGCGAATATTTTAAACATCAGTCGTCAGCATCTTGAGGGCCCTGTTATATGCGAAAAAACACTGCTGTGAATATGACCTCTGCACCTAATGGATGAAGAAGGAATCGATCAATGACCTAAAATAAAAACATTGATTGTGCGCGCATTGATTGTGGTTGCGTCTATTAAGATAAACAATGCCCTTCTTCAGTTCTTGGCCCATCGGGTCTTGTACTTATGATGAAAATCGATTTGACCGAGCTCGCGCAGTTTTTACGAGCACCGGCGCTGCTAAACCGGAAAGAAAGCCGACCCCGAGTTGTTCCTTCCTGCCTTATTTCACCATAAATCATCCGTGCTGATGACCTCGTAGCCCTTTTTACCTAACGTCGCCAAGCGTTGTACAAGACCACATTTCACTTCGATCCTCTCCCCCTACAAAACAAACAATAAAATGTCCTGTTAAAGTTGACAGAGATGTGAAATACAGTGAACCGGGGAGCTAACGATTCATCGTTGCCAATTTGAGCAACTAACAAAAGCAAAAACAAAACGTGCCGCCTTCAGCTAGTTGACAAAATGTTGTAGTCGTAATGATCGTTTCGGTTTTAACGACCGGAAAAAATAGTGCGGTTATGAGAGACGCCGTAGATGAGGTGTTCGGAAAGTTCGACCACGTGGAGCTCTTCAACGCGCACCTTAATCAAAGTGCATGGGCGTCAACCATTGCCAACTGCAGCGAAAATGTGGCCGCCGTGGTCAGCATTTGATCCGGTGACCTTCTGGTCAGCAGTTGAGCACCAACCCACCCCCCACTCCCCTAGACCACCGTGGCGGGTCAGGTTTGTAGTCATTGACAAAGCGAAGGTGAGAGAGCATTCAGATCGGTTTCGGGACCCTTGAAATGTCAGGGTGCTCTTGAGTCTGTTTCCTACGTTCCATAACTACTCGATACGTGACATGCAGATCATGTTGCTCGCTAAATCACATCGTTATTTCTTTTTGAGTGACAATCGGTTCACATTGCCGTTTCTCGTTGGGGCCTGGATAAAAATGCATGATCGTCTTCGTTGTTGCTTGTGGCAGCTGAAGTGTTGCGCTGCCTAGCAAGTGCACTGTCGCCAACTATTTTCGAAGAATACCCTGAGTCATAGTCACGATTACCCTATGTTACCCCGCAGAACTTTTTTCGTTACACTACAAGTTAACCTACGCCTAAAAGTAGCGCAGTATAATAACAATGGAGTACACATTATGCTTCACTGCATGTCATCCAAAAGTTTAGTGGTCGGAAGCAACTTCAACAATTTGGAAATTAGTTTTGGAGAGAGCGAGAGAGAGAGAGAAAGCATTTCGGTACATGCAGGGGAAGAGGGTTGGCTCAGAGTTAAAAAGGAGAAGAACTAGAAGACTCATCAGCAAGTGTACGGCTGACAGTGTCAGCGATATGGCAACAAAGAGCGTTAAGCGAAACATCACGAAGCCGGAAAAGATGTATCGGATAGCAGCGATGCAGAGAAAACCGGCTCCTGAGTAACTTCCGGAAGGGTGCAGGTGAGATATGCAACGATGCAACGACGAGATATGCAACGTGTGGATATAAAATGAGTTTAAGTAAGGAACACGGCATTTGCGTAGGCGAATGTTTAGATCGACTGCAGGGGTCGTACGTTTGGGCATGCAAGAATCATTGCGTTTTGTGTACAACGTGCGGAAGGTAAACATGTCGGGGATATACCTAAGCAAAATACGAGTGTAGAATTCACGGCGGAAAAGTAGGCAGACAGCAAAAACATGAAACATCGTTAGGAGTAACCTCGAATAAAGCGAATAAAGCTGGTGTGTTAATTTATTAGGTTTTTTATGGAACGAGAACTTTCATTCAACCCGACAACATTAGGCCATAACAGGGAGTTTTTGAATAGGGGTCCCAAAAGTATGGCGCCCCAAATAAATAGCGTCTAGGCCACTGCGCATGAACAAAGCTCCATTTGAGTTTTTGGTTGCGGACGCTATTTCTCGAATTTAGCGGGAGCCCCAAAGCCTGCCTCAAAAGCTTTGCGTCGGACAAACGTGACGGCATCCGCGGAAGTGACGGCTGTCGTCCAGTACTAGAGTTACCAAGAATTGGGTGAGCGTCCAAAGCTTTAAGACCCTATTCGAAAACTATTCGGTCCTGCTTGAGCCAAAGCATGCATATGCAAAGGACTTTGGGGCTCCTGTCCTGTGATGACAAAGGAGAAGAAAATATTGTGCCTGGTGGAGTGCAGGTTGCCACCCCGTTTAAAAGGGGTTCTCTTTCGCCCATCCAATCACTGTAATAAAAAAGTGAAAACAAGCACGCATTTTGCATGCTTTCTTATGTTTTCTCCAAATATGACTGGAAGGCGAACGCCATTTACTTTTCTTCTTCTCAGTCGATTGCAATGACCAGTCAAATGTTTGACAAAGCATTCAAGGCTGTCGCTTGAAAGACTGGAACCCACCGCCGTCGCAAAACGAGAATGCTAGCATAAGAATGTGTGACGTATTATCCTTAGTCTTGGCTCTATGCTGGCGGCATCTGATTTTACTCGAAGAAAGATTCCGTTTCTGGATTTTTTTAGGAAAGTATCCCGCGAATATCTCGTGTGGATCGTCTAATTGTTTCGCTGACGAGTGACAAGTGAAAATCGACCTGCAGTTTATAAGTAAATCGTAGTACCACCTTACACACCAAGCTGGCCAAAAAATTTTGAATATACCCTACAAGTAGGGCAATTACCCTACAATTGGCAACCCTAACCACCTGGTCGAAAGTCGAATTTCCGGCATGATGCTAATGAATAGTTAACAGAGAGCATTGCGCAAAGCTGCCCCGCCGTGGTGGTCTAGTGGCTAAGGTACTCGGCTGCTGACCCGCAAGTCGCGGGTTCGATCCCCGGCTGCAGCGGCTGCATTTCCGATGGAGGCGGAAATGTTGTAGGCCCGTGTGCTCAGATTTGGATGCACGTTAAAGAACCCCAGGTGGTCGGAATTTCCGGAGCCCTCCACTACGGCGTCTCTCATAATCATATGGTGGTTTTGGGACGTTAAACCCCACAAATCAATCAATTGCGCAAAGCTGTAGAAAGAAATAAAGAAGGGAAAAGGAAGGAGAGAAGAAAGAGGAAAGGAGGAGATTGGAGGGAAAGAGAAAGGAAACAAAAAACGCGGGAAGGAAGGAGAAAAAAAAGAAAGGGGGAATGACTGAGGCAAAAAAAGAAGGAAACAAAGAAAAGAAGGAAGGATGGAAGAAGAGAGAGATGGAAACAAGAATGGGGAGGAAGTAGGGAATGAAAGAAATGAAGAAAAGATGGAAAGAAAGGCAAGGGCAAGGAATGAGGAAAGAGAGAAGGAAAGAAATAAATATAGAAGGAGTGGGAGAAACAAAAAAAAAGGGAAGGAAGGATGAAAGAAAGAAACAAAAACAAAGAAGGAAGGTCAAATTAATAAGTAAATAAATAAATAAATAACAATAATACGTAAGGCACGCACGCACCAAGCTTCGCCCTCCCCCATTTTTTTCGAAATAAAAGGACTTCTGAGTGACTTTTTTGTTCAGGATGAGCTGATTTCTGATTATTTGTACGATTGAACTTCTCAATAATGAAAGCCCTCAAGAACAAAATTCTTGCGACAGTTAATAAGCGTTGAGTCCTCCGTCAACGTTCATAGCGTTCAATGCATTTGCTCTCTTTCGACAGTGAAGAGATTTGAAAATAGCACTCCCGAAATAACAAAACTTCGGGTAATTAGTCCGCAAATTTTTTTTCAGCCCGTCAGCTAGGTAGGAGCTCGAAAGTTTCAAAACTGCAGCACCACTCATTCAAAAAGTCCGGCACATACGATTCTGCCAACAAGCATCGGCGCGACCATTGCTGCTTACACTAGTTCGGATGTTGATGATAACAATGAGACTGATTCAGGCATTGCTGACACACGTTCAACAATATGCTGTTTAACTGCTTGAATTTTGGTGCTTGAGATAACTGCAAATCGGGCTAGTTGGTGGGAGCTCATTGTGGGCGTAGCGCCACAAACAAAGGAGGGAGAAAAAATAACTACACTGGACAGGCGTGTCGCTGCCTTAGGCCGGTTCAGCACAATATGGTGTACTTATGCCGACCAGATCTTGCACGAATAGTTCAGTGACGATGATATATCATCTTAAGTGCGCTATGATTACGAGATTTACGACTGGAGTGAAAAACTTCACCAAGAAAACGTAGAGAAGGCAAGTAAGTTCGCGTCGAATACTTCATGCATTTGAAATTACTCGCTATTTTCTCGGCGCCCACGGTTTCGAGCCATCAAGTTCTTTCAAAGCAACGCGAAACAGAGCACTCGACTTCTTTGAATGAATTTGGCTGTGCAATGTAATTGGTTAGCATAGCTTTTCTGCTTTCTCGACAACGAAATTCTCATGACAACGAATAAAACTCGATTCCCAGGTGGTTTAGTTTCGGAGGGGTTCGACAGTAATCACGTTTTTCAACAACTGTCTCCGACGGTGGCTGTTTGTTTGGCCGTCTAAGAGCGACATTTGATTGCACTAAAATACGGCCTACTCACAAATAACGGGTCAGATATCAAAGGCAACCACGTGAGGCCGCAAATGTCGTTGTTAATTAGGGGAGGATAAATTTCGCGTTGCAATATAGGATGGGCGAATCAGTAAAAATGTATGCGATGAAAGGGAGCGAGACAAATGCAAACAAGATTTATGATACTCGATGTTATATATTGACGCACCGTATTTTGACCATTCGACTTGCAGGACGACGCATCAGCATTTCTTATTCCTTCGTATTGCATATTTCGCTGTACATTGCCCCAAATGACAGAAGAACTTCGTCCCTACTAAAGTTGTTTGCACCGTGTACCTTGACGGTAAGACAGTCAGATGTATCGTTACATTTCAATGTGATAGCGTTTTGCCTAATGACAGCAGTACAGAATACACACGAGATAAATAGGAAACAAATGAATGAAAAAGTAGCGGTAACATAAAAAAATGAGCTAGTGAAGCTCGCTATCATGGTTGTTTGTTCTGGTCAGTGTGTTTACAAATGGCGAGTGGAGTCCATGACAACGCAATGTGTCAACTTGTTTGCAGCAAACAGCAGTCGGTGACAAGATGAGGACAGTCTGTTTACTGCTCTGGGCGAAGCTTGTTCTCTTCCTCGCTAGTTGCTTGTGCTGTCATCGAAAGGCCTCGGCGACGTCTTCCTCAACAGGTCTTTGCTACTGAGAAATTTATGGGCTGTTGCTGAGTCAGAGTTTGGGGCTTGTCGCCACGTCGCGATCGTTGGCTGTCATGTCATTTACTCAGTGCTATACTCTTATCTGTAATGAAAAAAAAGACAGGTCATGTTCTAGCACCAAGTTCGCAGGGCTAATCAAACACACACGAACAGCGGATTGCTGGTGATGTCTTAATTGCCAAAAAACTAAAATGGAGGGGAAGTAGAAGGTACGCACTCCGATGTTGACAACGTATTGATATCGATACACGGTCTCGCATGCAAGGGGGCGAAATGCACACAAATATTTCGCACTTAGACTGGTTGCAGAACAATGATTAGAGGTGAGTGCGCCATAGCGGAGGCAAGGAAGGCACTGCTCCAAGCCTTGCTCCCGCAAGGGCTGCAGTTTACGCCACCTCGTGCTCCTCCTCAAAACTTATCGATTACGTTCCTTCAATACATGGGGCTGATTAACGCCTAGTGACAACACCCCTGTGGTCGAGGCGTGATATTTTCATACGTAACTATTGTCGACTAGGTATGCTCGCTGACTAACATCGATTATAGTGCCATTACCTCCCCAAGACCACCACAAACCACAAGACACCAAAGAAGTATTCAAGTACAAGTGCAATTGTATACCTGTCTCATTTATGTGTCGTTCGCGATTCAGGCGCGGAACCTTGGGTACATGACCACTAGTTGTACATCGTAACGTTTTGAACTCTGTGCTGGACCCGAAAGATCTGGGTTCGACCCCGGCATTTCGACGGAGCATTTAGCGTTTCGACGGAGGCGGAATGCTGGAGACCCGTGCATGCTGTGCGATGGTAGGGCACTTTAGAGGACACCGGCTAGTCGAACGGACGTAAGGCCGCAGAAAGTGTTAGTTCACGTAACACCATTCCTTGCAACAAGAAGCCAGTGCCGCGCACGAGTGTATTCCTCTACTATCAAATCATCATCATCATCATCATCATCATCATCATCATCATGATTACCATCATCATCATCATTTATTTTTTCTTAAGGGCCCCTGACGGGGTATCACATAGGGAGGGGGGGTCGAACAAGGATACACAAGGGCAATTCCAGACCGAGAACACAAAGTAGGTTAAAATTCAAGAATAGTAATTACAGGGCAATAATAAAAACAGAAGTCATTATACAACTGATAGCACGATTATAAAAAAAATGAGAGCAAGGCAACTGTCTACACAAAAGTTACAACGGTGGGGTTGTAAAATAAGTTTCTAGTAAGGTTTTAAACTTAACAGTATTTCGTTCGTTGGCTATTGCATCTGAAAGCCGATTCCAATCCTCAATTGTTAACGCGAGGAAAGATTTGTTAAAAGCGATTTGTTCAAATCACGTCAGTAATAACAAGAACGGTCAGTAATGAACCAAAATGATAAAGAAGTTACTGGCACATAAACCGGCCGCCAAAGCATTGTTCTTTTTGGTGTGCGTAGGTAAGAACCCTATGAAGAAACGCCCGCGGATGTGTCACAAAAGAAAAGCGGTATGCCCCTTGTCTTTCTGCTGTAATACGAGGAGCAATATTTGTTGGTGCATAACGTCTCGAAACCGCAAAATGATCACGATGAATGCCGTAGTGAAGGGCTCCGAAAATCTCGCGCATAATTACGATTCTTGAACGCTCACCCACATCTAAGTACACGGGCCTCATAAACTTTTGTCTCCATCGAAAGTGCGGCCGCTACGGCCGAGATTCGGGGATTTGATTTCGCGACCTTCGGATCAGTGGTCGAGCCCCATAACTGCTAGAACACCTTGGCTTTTCTGACGCAGCTCTGAGTCACCCGTTCCTGTGTTTAGCGGCGTCACAGTTAGTGGCGTAGCCACGCGATCTAGTGCGTGCCAAAGGAATTGGGCCAGCCCGGAACAGCGTACAGTAGGCGCAAGTGTCAAACGAATACGAAGTATGTGCCGCAGGAATTCGGCAAGCAAAGTTGGGCCAACAGCTGCATCGTTGGCTGTGTACTTCTCGCCCACCGCGCTTACCAAATACGTCGTGCACTTTCTGTGCCTCGTGTTAACCGCACATGGACCAGCAGAAAGGTTGTTGTGGCTGACCTTAACTTATTTTTTTTTTTTCACAATGTAAAGATTTTTCCCTTTCCTTATTTAAAAAAAAACGTTTTTACATAGTTCGGCGCCCGGCCTGGACCGGGTTTCGAACAAGGCTCTCCGCAACTTAGATGACGAGTCAATCTCCCGATTTGTGACTTATATCAACGAGTGCTGGCAACGCGGTTCCCTTCCTGAAGCGTGGAAAAGAGCTCGAGTTATCATGATTCCTAAACCGGGCAAGCAGGTTGCGCTTGATAATCTAAGGCCAATTTCGCTCACGTCTTGTGTAGGAAAAGTTCTGGAGCATGCAGTCCTCAAACGCGTGACTGACTTTCTCGAAGTCCGCGATGTATTTCCGCACACCATGCTAGGATTCCGCCGCAATCTCTCCGCACAAGACGCGTTGCTTCAGCTGAAGCACCACATTGTTGATGACATTACCAGCTCAACCAAGGCGATCCTTGGCCTAGATATTAAAAAGGCCTTCGACAGCGTTAAACACGAAGCAATTTTAAACAGAGTTCAAACATTAGGACTAGGACAAAAAACATATAATTACATACGTGACTTCCTTGCCGGCAGACGCGTACGCGTCGTCGTTGGTGATGTGGAACTGCAAGAATTTGAGTTGGGCTCGAGGGGCACGCCACAAGGCTCCGTAATTTCGCCATTACTCTTTAATTTAGTTCTAGTGGGGCTACCCGAGAAATTATTAGGCATACAAGGATTGTATCACAGTATCTACGCGGATGACATCACCCTCTGGGTTCCCGGCGGAGGTTGTGATGGTCACGTCGAGCGTACGCTCCAGGCAGGTGTAGACGAAGTTCAGGAGTACTTGCGAGGAACGGGCCTCGAATGCTCGGCAACCAAGTCGGAACTTCTAATCTACAAACCTACAAGTAGAGGTCGCAAAACCCCGCGCGACGAGGAAAGGGAGTGCTACAAAATAAGCGTTCTATTGGCAGATGGCACTCCCATTCCACACGTAGACAAAATTAGAATTCTGGGGTTACACCTGCAGGCAAACGGCCATAATGGTGAGACGGTGCGAAGACTACGTAGTTCGGTAGACGACACGATCCGACTCCTACGTCGTATCACGAACAGACGTACTGGTATGCGCGAACACTGCGCGATCCGTCTAGTGCAGGCGTACGCAATAAGCCGTATAACATACGTTGCCCCCTACCTCAAATTGCTAGGCTCAGAAAAAAACAAGATCGAATGTATAATACGAAAGGCTTTCAAGAGAGCAATTGGAGTTCCACTGTATGCGAGCACTGAAAAGTTACTAGAGCTTGGACTGCACAACTCACTCGACGAGTTAATTGAGGCCCATGTCGTTTCGCAAAACGAACGCTTGTCGGGGTCTAAGACGGGTCGACACATCCTCGAGTCACTTGGCATCCGGTACCACACTCAGCAGGGAGAAAAAGCGGATGTTCCTGCCTCGGTGCGCGACCGCCTAATTGTTCCGCCGCTTCCTAAGAATATGCACCCGACGCACCACGCCGGGCGCCGTAACCAGCGCGCTAGTGACCTTCAAAAGAAGTACGGCACTAGCGACGAAGTTGTGTACGTAGATGCCGCGAGATATGGGGACGGGAGACACGCACACGCCGCTGCGGTCGTTGACCGTGCGGGCAAATGCCTCGCGAGCGCCACGGTGACCACGGGACATACGGAGGCGGCCGAAGAAGCCGCGATAGCCCTAGCAATCGCCACGGTGCCGAACGCTACGATCGTAATCAGCGACTCGCAGGCAGCAATCCGCGGCTTCGCGCGCGGCCGTGTCTCGCGGGAAGCGGCCCGCATCCTTAAGAGGTGCGGTGATGGTGACTCAGCGTCGCGTTCGCCACAACAAAATTTAACAGTCTTCCTCCTTTGGACCCCGGCACACACCGATGTCCCGCTTCCGGGCAACGAGGCGGCCCACGCTGCGGCTCGAGGTCTCACTCGCCGAGCCGCGGCACATTCCGTGGCCGCCGCCTCCGCTCCCGAGAGCGGGGCTTCTGATCTGCCGGATCGAGACACTTTGACAGTCACGCAGCGACAACACAGACCACAATGGTCGTGGGGTGATCGTCTCATCACGTTCCGAGATATTACGCAACACTACAGACTGGAAAGGCGAAAGTTCCCGCCACCGCATGACAAATTAAACAGACACGATGCCGTAAGCTATCGCTTACTACAAACCCACTCTTACCCCAGCCCGGTCGTCTTACGCCACTGCTACCCGCACTTACACATTACCGATCTATGTAAAGCATGCGGGCACAGAGCAACGCTGCGCCACATGCTCTGGGAATGCGCCGATAACAATGGTCGAGAAACGGCCGCCGTTCGCGATGCGCCTATGGCGGCTGCCAATACCAGGCAACAGGAAGCCTCAAGCTCACTCGTTCCCGCCGCCGTCCCGTCTGCGGGAGCCGCGGGGGACCTTCTCCGTCGGCGACGCCGCCGCTGGGAGGCGGCGCTCAGAAGCTCGGAGCTCAACGACCAGCTCTGGGCTGTCCGGCAGGCCGAAGATGCCGCCCGAGTTCAGGGACTCAGCGCCGCCATCTGAGGCCACCAAGACCAAGCTGCCGGCCAAGTTCTAATAAAGTTTCCTCTCTCTCTTTACATAGTTGTGTTGATTCCCTTTTACTTTCACTTCCTTTTTATGATTGTAGCCTTGTCTTTTTATTCTTCTCATGTCGCGCTGATTTATTTTTTTCTGTGTACTTTCACGTTTTATTTGAATTTTGGAGAAGAGTGTGTGTACTGTATTGTTAATTTGTATAGGTTTGTATTGGTATTGTTTAATTTTGCGTGCGGCTGCACTAAGACCTCACGGTTCTTCCAGGGTGCGTATATTACTATAATAATAATAATAATAATAATAATAATAATAATAATAATAATAATAATAATAATAATAATAATAATAATAATAATAATAATAATAATAATGATAGTATTATTATTATTATTATTATTATTATTATTATTATTATTATTATTACGGCTTTGCCGGCATATTGACCTTATGACTGTCGCTTCCACGTTAAATTAACGATTGATTATTCGATTTCTCGATTGTTAGAAAACACGTGCAACCACGAAAGGCGTTCAAGAAAAAAAAATGACACTGTCCGAGATTCTTGGTGTAGGCTTTGTTTTCAAATAGTTCTCTTCTTCTCAAGCACTAAGTTACTGTGACAAAGCACGCTTTACAGGCGCATTATTGTATAACAATGCATCCAGTTTGGCGGATGACACCGGGTTGCAAACGCATTTGCACACACACTCTTCATCAGTCATGCTTCTTGTAACCACGTTTTAGGTTACATAATTTAGAGGACCCAAAAACAACAGAGATAGAGTTCAACAAAGCAATAAAACCAATATACGCCTGCAAATTGACATAGTTATATAGATCTTTAGTTGTTTGAGGCATAAAGCTGCGCTACCGGTATTTATTTAGATTGAGACACATCTCATTTCTTGTAAGCAATGACAAATAGTATCATAATTGCTTAGATATTAGAGATCTATAGAGAACTTATACGTAGTAAGGACAGCAACAAATGAATGTGAAAAGAGAAAGACGTTGCCACGTGTGTCGAAACAGACTTTGCTCCCTTCAAATTACTGGACCACTGAAGTAGGCTATGAATAATTGCACGAAACAGTAGCGCCCGATTTTGCAGAGACCATTCAAAATATCTGTTATAACTTGCCTAACGGGGTGACAGTCTTTCCTAATTATCAGACAGCAGCAACAGGACAGAAACAAACAAAAATATATGCGATATATGTAGCAGTGACAAAGCCATCACACCGTTGAAAAAAGGTCTTAGTTAGCTGTCTAGTGGCTCATATATATTATGTGTATATTACAGAGATTATATACGCTGCACTTCGACTTTGCAGGTAAGAAAAAACTCACCAATTGAAAGATAAGTCAAAACTGAAATCTAGCGACCACATACAAAATCGAGAGCTTTGCCTTAAAGGCGAAGCAATGGATCTGATTGCAACAAATTTGAATGTCATGCGCAGAATGGCAATCACATAGAAACGTGCCCCACATAGCTCACGCACAAATGGCGCACGAAACGTACTCACAGGCACAAACGAACGCGAATAAGTGCCGCAGTTGTTACTTCGCTGTGTCGGAGAAACGCTCCATTTTTGCAAACGGAGACTGTGCAGTGAGTGCAGTGACCTTTGTGCACCCGGTAACTACAACAGAACCGTTACAGTGAAAACTAAAGGCGTACGACTTCCCAACGCGAGATAAGCGCGCGCTCGCATGAGCGTATACCTCCCCCTCCCCCTCTCCACGGGGCAAAGGACGCGTGAGAGATCAACGCATGAGCGCGCGTCGCCGCGCCGTGATGATCTGGCGACGCGCGCTCATTGCGCCGTCTGCTGAAAACACGATAGTTCCCCCCGAGATCGGCTCCGCGTGCGGTAACTAATACAAATAAGTAGCTTGCAGTTTGAAATTTAAAGGAAGTGCTCCTTCGGGCTTAGTAGCTAATGCCACGCACTCACAAGCAAGATATACATATATATATATATATATATATATATATATATATATATATATATATATATATATATATATATATATATATATATATATATATATATATATATATATATATATATATACGGGGAATGACGGTGGTCACCGACGCTGACGACGGCAGCAAAATCCGGGCGTGTGCATATAATTACTATCGCAATAATACTTTGGAGCACACGATGTATAGGATACTACTTGTTATTTGTAAATGTTGTTGAGGTTTTTCGTGCCAAAGGAAGCGGTGTGTATGTATGGACCTTTTTTACGGAGAGGAGGATTTCCTCCTTTCTGGGCTGTTGCACGAGAGTACGAAAGCCAACGTCAAAGCCTAGGCAGTGCATTTCCGAGTCACGTGCGTCAACAAGAGCCTAGAGAGGACTATGGCGGCGCTCAGAACGCCTTGAGTGAAAAGGTCTATTGGGCAACGACTTAGGCGTAACGGCATAACGAAGTACAAAGGTACAAGACATGATGATGATGCGTTCACTGTATAACGAGATATGTTTTGGCATAATATACAACCCGCGCCCTAAATACTATGCTAATGTTAAGGCCACGTTAATGTGACCTTAATATCGACATAAAGCCAAACAAATCCTTCTACCACTTATGCTCGAGAATATCCCGTTCACTCCATCGTCACTCATCTCATTGACATACATACATACATACATACATACATACATACATACTGCATACATACAATACATAAATACATACATACATACATACATACATAACATACATACTACATACATACATACATACATACATACATACATACATACATACATACATACATACATACATACATACATACATACATACATACATACATACATACATACATAACATACAAACACCCGAAAAGCAGTGCTTCGAATTCGCAGCTGGAAGTATCGTAATCGTTGGTGATTTTTTTTTTTTCTTTATTGCAGTAGACCACCGTGCGGGTAAACCGCATACTTACTCGTCCCTATAGCTACAGTGAAGCGATTTTGCTGTGAATATTGCATTTATTTTTCTTTTGAAAGCAGCTTGCCGTGTGTAAATGTCAGCAAATCGTAGACAAGAATTCTCAACAGCTTCTTTTTATTTCACACTAGACGGCTCCTCCTGCTGAATCACACTGACTCGGCTGAATCTCTCGCAGAAAAAACTACACAGTAAACTAGAATCGTGACGTCACCTTGGCTGGCTCCTCAAAGCTGAGAGCCGGGTCCCTGTGACATTTGAAGTTGACACGGTTGACACGCCTAAGCCTGTCAACTTTAAGCAGTCGCTTTTGTTTCTTTCTTGGTTTAGTTAAAACCACCTTTCTTTTTTCGAGAATTCTTCTTTGAGGGTTGGGAGACGTCCACCCACCCCTCGCGTGGCGATCTTCTTTGTCATCTTGGCAGGAAGCGCAGCAACTATTACACAGAACAATCAACACAAGCGCTTCTGTCCCTACACTTCGGCAGGGTGCTGACCAAAAGTCAAAGACCTCGGTATTTTTTTAACTTTTTTCATTACATTCAGCAGACATTTCATTCATTTCATTTATTGATACTGTCAGCCCTTTGCGGGCTATTACAGGAAGTGGAGTTGACTCATATAAAACAGAAATGTGCATAAGAGAAACATAAGAAAAAGAACCTTCACTACTGGAACACATCATTTCAGAGCACATACAACAAAGATATCGTAATGGCTAAGCATATAGTTTAAACAGAGAAGTTAGTGAAAAATAAGAGTATTGACAGTGACGAGTATTGTTGTCTTTGCGAGCGCACTGGTCCACTTATTGCTCATATAATATAAATTGTTTCATATCGCCAAAGTTTTTCTTTTTTCGGGATGAACGCTCCTTCGGACTAGGTTCTTCAGTATTAATACGCAGCTCAAAGCAGCTTTGCTCTGATCGAGAGTGTATGCTGTAGAAGCCCGTTTTGTGGCCATAAAAATGACTAAAGACGTACACCGGCCAATTGAAACTTAAAAATAAGAGGAACAAGTGTCGGCTTTGATATCTCCGTCTTCCGTATAATCCCACGTAAGTTCATTCATTGCGGGGTTTCGTAACAGCAGACTTGATGCCTTAGGTATATTGTGCGTTAGTTTATTCGTCACCTTTCAGCGTGTAATGACATCTCGGGCTTACGACGCCTGCTGCCAAGAAAAAGAGAGTTTTGCCGCAAAGGCGAGGCAATGAATTCGCGTTATCAAGAAATTGGAATGTCACACGAAGAGCGACAAGTCAGCTCGACCCTTCCAGCGCGTCGCTGAAGCACAAGAAGGGTGTTCGAAAAGAATGCACAGGTGTACACAGGACTAGCGGTGACTAAGAACTTTCACAGTTGTTACGCCTTTGTGTCTGAGCAACAGGCTGCAAATGTCGACAATGCAGAACCCAAAGCTTATTCATACTTCCTTTTCTTTTAAACTATACGGCGGTTGGAGTGACCCTCTGCGTCTCCCGCCAAGCGGTGGCGTCTGACACAAGGTGTTGCCGGTGCTTTTTTTTTTCATTTTTGAAGGCGAATTTAATTCTCATACATAAATCCACCGAGAGTGTCCATACAAATGCTCTTGCCATGAAAAAGAGTGTTCCAGACTCGCCGCTATAACTGCGAGGGGCACTGTTTAACACTCTTAGATTTATTTGAGCTTAAATACCCGGCACAGTGGATAGTAACGCGACCACCACCGTAGCTCGATTCGCAGAGCATCGGACGCGTTATATAAAGTTTGTAAGTTCGAAATACGCTTTACGACAGGTTGGTTCTTGCTGCATTTTAATTCCTTTTTGTTTATGTCTCAGTTAAGACCCCACAATTAAAAACTGCAAATTGTGATGCACTGATTCGGGTCACAAGAATCCGACCAGGTGAAGATGATGACGACGCACAACGCACGAGACGATTGCACCTGTTCTGGTTCGCATCTACCATAAATGGATTCAGACAAAATATACTACAGTTTGTCGCCTCACAGCATCGACACCTGTCAGCCTGTTTCCACAGAATAATTCTCCTCTACATTCATCACCTTCATTATCTGTTGGTCTTCATTAGATTGTGTCTAACAAAGAAACGAGCCCTCGATCAATCTCACATCTTTCTTTACTTCCAATTAGTATCTTCGCTGGTAGCGAGTAGGTAATATTGAGTCTTCTTTCCACTTTTTTTTTCAACAGTCATAATCGAGTCTCGGTGACCATGCACGCACACGCTGCATCTAATCAACTATTGTTCATACACTCTCAGTTCTTTTCCCGATACAGTAATAATGAAGCGGCACCTGGGCTGTTTCAATACTGTACTATCCGCTGGGTCGTCGTGTTGGGGTCGCATCTGCTAGTTCCGAAACTCCGGTTAAAGGCACGAGTAACTAAAGGTACTCACGGCCTTTCAGTGCACTTTAGAGGCGCAGGATGTATATTGGAAATACCCGAAGATAAACAAGATATTCTCCAATTTCACGTGCATCTTTTTTAGCGAAGGCTTATCGCATAAGCAGTTAAAGCATGTCTCTCAGATATGAAAATAAAGGAAATTCTTACTGACCTATGTTAAACGCTTCACAATCGAGGCTAAAATGCATGTTGCGGGCGTCATCTTATATTTCTCTCGGTGTTTATCTCTACACCTTCGTCTCAACACCGTCTAGAGTTTCTGCATTTTACTTTTTTTTCTCCACCGCTAGTGTTTGCGCTGCGTGTTTCACGCAATGCGAGCGGCACTCGTTGACTCGAAGACCTAGTTGCTGTTACGCGAGTCCCAACCAATGAGTCCCGACCTTTGGCGGCCACCACGAAAAGGGTGTGTGTATATATAGTGCCTTCGCTTGTTCGCTTTATTACCTCATTCAACCTCATTGAAGGCTCGGAGGAAGCTTTATATCTGCAAAGTCGAAGGCAGAGTTTTCGAAGCATATAGCATGAGTCCTTGTTGTTTTATATCTTCGTTTCTTTTTTCACTCGTTGAACTTGAGAGTGCAACTCGTTTCCTTTTACGCACCCGATACTTGACCCTATAAATGAGATGGCTCTTCTCTTCTTTCTCCTTCTTTATTTTAAGCTGCTCGGCCACATGAAATCCACAACGGGCTTCTATATTTCGCTTTCTTTCTTTTCTTACCGCTATACTTCGTCTCGCGTGAGGCAGCAGCCCTGCTTAGTGAGCATAATGGGCGCTATGGGACGCATATGGGAAGCCCTACAAGGGGTTTGCCGCCTGTCGCGGCCGATCCCGCCGTTGAAGAGTGGGACTGGGAAGGAAGGGAAGAAAGGCGATAGGGTTCAAGAGGGGAAGCTGCGTTTATGTAAAGGGATGCGTGTTTTCCCGCGAGATGGAGGAAAAGGGATGCAACGCCTTCCCTCCTTTCTGGCTCCGAAGCTATAGGCTGTGTCCCCCGAGAGACGTTTGCCGGCGACGAAGCCTCAGGCAGGCAACAAGGGCCCAGCTTTGCACGGACGAGAGAAGATCCAACAGCCGGTGCTCGAAGAGGCTTCACGCCGAAGCTTCACACCAGCGCGACGATGAACGACGCTGGTGGTTCGCGCTAGGATTGTGCAGGCTTATAAAGATGGTGGGTGGGGCGTTGCACTGTAGAAAGTATGATGCGATAACGAAAAAGGAAAGAAGTCACGTATCGTGCTTATTCTAGAATTGAGACATCGTAAACAGCGATAAAAGGCCACAGATACGAAACGAGAGCGACCTGAAGAGTGCACTGTGTATCTGTGTGCAGGGTCTTTAAGTCGTCTTGCGCGTGGATTCAGCTGGTCAGGATAGCCAGGAAAATATGCAGCGTTGAAGCGTTGTGTTAACGTGCGTCACGCAAGTTCGTTTGCCCCGCCGAATGTTGTCGAGAAAAAGCACGTGACTTGGACGGTCTGCGTCAGCCAAAGTCAACAAAACGTGCACTGTTAAAATGCGTGGCGTTATCTCTGTGTATTCATTTTTTTACGCGCTATAAAAACATAGTCTATAAAGGTTACGAGTTCTCCATTCTGACGGGAGAGTTGCAGGAACTGTTTGTATCTTCTACGATTTGTGGGGTTTGTGGGGTTTAACGGGTTTAACGTCCCAAAACCACCATACAATTATGAGAGACGCCGTAGTGGAGGGCTCCGGAAATTTCGACTACTTGGGGTTCTTTAACGTGCAACCAAATCTGAGTACACGGGCCTACAACGTTTCCGCCTCCATCGTAAATGCAGCCGCCACAGCCGGGATTTGATCCCGTGACCTGCGGATCAGCAACCGAGTACCTTAGCCACTAGACCACCGTGGCAGGGCTGCATCTTCTACGAGGCAGTGGGTCCGGGCATCGGTATTTCTGTGGTTTGTCACATATTTGCGAAAAGGCCGAGGTTATGCGGTGCTGGAGTAAGTGAGATTAGCCTAGTCAGCATCAAACATTTCCTTCTTCTTTTCTTCGTTGCATGAAAATAAGAGGAGGAGAATGGAACAGTGGTGTTCGTGAAGTTTTTCATACAGAACGCTGTGGGGTTTTCTTACGTTGAAAAGCGCAGCAGCGGTTCTTCCAGTCGCCGTAACATGCTCCAGCGCCGGTTGTTCTGAGCCGGAGCGTCATCTATGACGTCAGACCACCGAGAAAATCTGAATGAAAGGGACCAGTTCTGCATGGTTTTATCTTGCGCCCTGTAAGCATGAAAAATGAAAATCGAAACATGCGCTTTGAACAAAAAAAAACAGTTATAGAATAATACTGCAAATGTAAGCTCTGTAAGTACAAATATCATTTACTTCATAGAAAAAAAAACTGCCCCGTATCTACATGTTTCACTGCGAATTTCGTCGAAAGGACGACAGCCTTACGTCTGAAGAGAAGGAATAAAATATTTACTTGATGTAGCTAAAAGCAGCTCTGCGAAGGTAAAAACAAGAAGAAAACTGGACTGGAAAAATCGTATCTAACAAATGAATTGATTGAAACGGAAAAAGCGAGAAGGGGGTGGGGTGACATACAAAAAAGAGGGAACTGAAGGCATGCGCCGCACGATCTTACTGGGGTGCTACCTATGCAGTAAAACACGTGATTTTGTTCGATATTATCGTTTTCCTTCTTCGTACGTGTGTCAAAGATTGCACAAGTGTCTAAAAACATTATATTCGCCTTTCTAAACATGCTACTTGTCTACGTGTGAGTTCCACTGAACATGTGATAGTGCATGCGCCCAACTTGGACTCGCTCGCTGTTCCGTGCCTACCGGTTGTGCCCTCGCGACCTCCGACGACAGTGCAGCTCTGGCCGACTGCGTTGGTCCTACGCCACCTCCTGACGCCGGTCCCCGTCAACAATGACAGCGTAGCTTTGGCCTACTAGATTAGCCCTGCACTATCTCCTGTTGCTGACAAGAGCTCTCGCCAGTGGTGCCCCGTCCTCGGACTCTTGCGACCGTCTCCATCTTTCCTTCTTCTCTTCACTTACGTCGTAGTTGTCCCCGCTCCTCGCTCTCTCCTTCCTCTCTCTCTATCTCTCTACCTGTTAATCGCCCCGCCGCGGTGGTCTTGTGGCTAAGGCACTCGGCTGCTGACCCGCAGGGCGCGGGTTCGAATCCCGGCTGCGGCGGCTGCATTTCCGATGGAGGCGGAAATGTTGTAGGCCTGTGTGCTCAGATTTGGGTGCACGTTAAAGAACCCCAGGTGGTCTAAATTTCCGGAGCCCTCCACTACGGCGTCTCTCATAATCATATAGTGGTTTTGGGACGTTAAACCCCACATATCAATCAATCAATCTACCTGTTAATCCTATCCTTTTATTCCCTTCTCTACCCCTATCCCTCGTGAGCTACTGTTGAGGTGTCCACCCCCTGAAAGACAGTTACGAGGCTCACTTTTTTCTTCTTTTTATTTAAAGTCACTTCGCTTCCCCCCCATGCACCAAACTTCACAGACATCACAAAGTATGCTTCAATAATTGCTCCTCCTGAATTTGTCTTTGCTGTTCACCAAAGTAGCAGATTCCCTGAAGTTTTGATGACATTTGCAAAAAAAGCAATGCCGAGCAATATTTCCTTATGATTGGAAGCCTGCTAAATAGATTCTTGTGTTTCTTTTGACTTTCTGCACTAGAAAATGTGCGATTAGAATTCCGGAGGTGCTGCGAGAGACGTGAGCGCCATCTGGCAGGGATCTTGGATAACGAAATAATGGCCTCCAATATAGCGAGCGCGCAGCGTGCGCGCGCAGTCTCGGAGGCCATAATTTGTAAATTCTAAGGCCATAGGCAGGCGGCCGCAACGTATCGTCATAGCCAAGGCTAGGAAACATTCACCTTTTCGTGCATAGCGTCGCATTGTCAGCGCAGCGTAGCAAACGCTACGGTCCGTAGAATTACTCACGTATTCATTTTCTAGTGTAAACAAACACACCAAAGAATACTGACGTGCTGATATAGTGCCTCAGATATGCGGGATATTTGCTTTTTAATCAACAATGCGCACAAGTGTAAACGCAGTACCTAGATCAAGGTTTGTGGGCGTTGAGGAAGAGGTTGAACTTTAGCCGTTTCCGTTCGCAGACAGACATGTCGACCGACCGACACCGACAGACTAAAATTTTTGCGTTGAAGTATATCAAGAATGACTATCGTCTTTAATATACACAGTAGTGCTGCTATAATGACACCACGAGTCAGTTTATTGACGCGGTGAAACAAAGATCAGCCCACTGTGCTATGGATTTTAAAAAATATATGCATCCATGCATACTTATTTATGTGACCGCACGTCCCGCTGACCATTTCAGTGTTGAAAAAAAATAAGCAAAGAAAACACGAACAAGCCTCCATGCAGAACATCATAGTGCTAGGTCAACACGATAGTTATAGTGCGAGAACAGAACGGTGACAAAGAGACAAGAAGGACACGAAGGACACGTCTTGTCCTATTGTCTTTGTTCTGTTCTCGCGATATAACTATCGTCATGTGATACCAACTAGCCCAAACTGCCTCACTTCTAAGCTAGGTCAAGGTCCACTCCACGCTGTTTTCACGGACGGAACTCCGCCCAGCCGGCCCCGAGTGCTCCCGCTCGAACGAAGTTGACACCTTGCCGATAACAGCTGTGACCTTTATTTAGTTTGCACCGCGTTCGTTTACATAAACTCGCGGCAGTGATGAAACGGTCCAGTGAGAGAGCGAAGCTTATTGGCGGAAACCTTCTAATGTCTTGTGGTTGTTTGATGAACTGTCACCGTCCGTACTGAAAGCTGACGAATCTAAGTCACCTTTCGTGTCTGTGTTGCTACCATGAACCAGAGATTGATTCTCAGATGAACACGTCAGATTTCGGCGTTTACGTGTAGCACCCACTAGAGTGGTCGACGCCACAACTGAAACCACGATTTCACATTTCCCCGACTGCGAAGGTGCTTTAAAAATACTCCCGCGTCGAAAAATTTATTAGGGAAACTGTATAATAGTGCCTCTTTTACCCTTTAATTGGCGTTAGCATTCCAGACACGCTCAGAGCGCCAATGTATAAACTTTGTCATTGTTAACATACTAAGGGTTGGAATGGGCGGGGACACGAAAGTGTTAAAGAGGCCCTGCAACACCTTTTCAGCGTGGTCAGAAAGCACTTCCAATCAGTAGTCAAGGTTCCTGAGAACACGTGAGCCAAGCATTAGAAGGCAGCACGTGACCAGAAATTGAAAATGAATGCTCAAAACCTGCTATAAATCACTCCCCCTTTTTTCTACAAATGATGTCATATACCCAAATCGCTGCGTTATACACACAAGTCTGCGGCCGTTGGCTGATTTCAGCATCATGACTTCCATAGTTACTGCGCCTGCCACCAGATGCCGTGACCTGCCTGCGTGCCTCGGGAAACGCGAGAGGACAGTGCCCCGCACCAATGGGATCCCTGACTAAGGATCCTACATACCGATCCACTCGAGTAGGAAATCTTATTAAACATTTTATTCTCTCTCTCTCTCTCTCTCGACCAAACTGAAAGTAAGCGACGTGTTCAAAAAAGAAATGAAACTGCTCAAGGTCAATGCGCACTGACAAAAGGACGAATCCTCTTGCTCCCTTCTCATCGGCCTCCCTGCATAGCTTTCCGAGCGCTCACCGGTATGGGAGGAGAAAAAAAAAAAGCGAGTCAGGCGTGCAACACATCCATGTAACTCCGCTAGTAGTTGACGAATTCTAAAAAAAAAGTTGTCCTGGCAGTCGATTTATTGAAGTCATTTGATGATTACTTGAAAACGTCTCACAACACCCCTTTAAGTAACGACGTGCGCAGTTGTATGGCGAAACATCATGGCCTGTGATCTCGTTACTGATCTTGCTTTCTTCAGCCGCTTGACCTGTTTTTTTTACCAGAGCGAAGTAGCAACGTACTCTCAAAGAAAAGAAAAAAAAGCCTTTTGACTCTCTTTTGAAAGTCTAGACTTGCCACATATTTGCCTTTCTATGAGGAGAAACATTAACTCCATTTTGGGCTTTAGACTATCTGAAGAGAGTATAATAATGATCTTCAAAGTTTACATGCCTTTTTAAAGAGTAGTGCACGTGCCAACTTACAATTCACGCAAAAAAAAAAAAGACTCGAAGGAACACCTAATTTTTTATTTTTTGAGGGCGTCTGAAAAGCTACCAGTAAGAATTTTGATCTGATTTTACACCTTTCATTATGTTTCAGAACATCGTCAGCTACTTCTACTTTTTATCCAGAAGAACTTTCTCGGAGCACAAAAACAAAAAAAAAGGTAATTGTATTTGTGGTGTCATACGTCTCTGGATGATACTGGCTATACTTCCTGCCTAATGTTAACGATTCTACCCGGAGCTCATCTATTAGGCAGTCTGCTTATTTCCTCTGAGAAAAATAAAAGACTGCCTGTTAATCTGCCCGCGATTCACGAAAAAGATAAAACAAAAATATGATGGTACGGAGCGAAGCAATAAGGGGAATGGTCTCAGCGGGAAACACCTATTATAATTCGCCTTGCACAGAAATCCGAAAGTCAGTTGACATTTGGTTGAAACGTTTTTCGTGCGCGTATTTTATTAGCTCTGTGCAGCGTAGCCAAGCACCTGCAAGCGCCAGTAGAAAAGATGAGCCCACATTCATTATACATCGTGTTTGATTTGCGCGAAACCGGTGAGTGAAATGAATGTTAAATATGAATCACTCGGTGGGGTTCTTCTCTCCCGACTCACTGGTGCGATAGGTTTTTCGTTCTGAGCGCGTTCTCGCAAAAGCTCACCTTCGTTAAAGATGCATCGATTCCGTGATTGGATGCTCTTTGTTGATTGAAAGGAAAATGATAAAAAAGAAAGTGCTTACACGTTCGTCACGTGCTTTCTCTCTTTCTTTCTATGTCGTTCTCGTGTTATTATTTTATTGTTTCGCTAACACTTTCCGTGGAGACCGCGTATGGAAAACTGCATTTCTATATCCAATGCTGAGAGGGCTTGTTGCTCGTGACAAAAAAAATCTTGATTTCTTTTCTATTCCCGGCTCGAGTATTCAACAGCCTCGATATCAAAATTGCATTTGGATCTCGCTGTTTAGAAGCATCTGTCGGCCTGCGATCTCGTTTTGAAACCCCCTTTACTCACAGAGCTTCGTACCTTTCTACCTTTTTCCTCAAGCACATTCCTATCAATCGAATCCTGAAGAGCCTGTCGCGAGTTCCCGCGTACGTGCGCGACACACGAATATTGATGCAAGCCACTGCCGAGCTAAGGAACGCAAAGGAACGTTTGCCGGAAGTTCAATTCACGTCATCCAGAAGTTTGAATATGACGCGGACTTTCACTTCCTAATGCTTTTTCTTCACTTCCTCCTTGATTCCCTTTGTTGCGTGGCGAATTTAGGCACGAAGACATGAAACTGAGATGAGGGGGATGAGGTGAAAAGAATGGTAAGTGGTTTGCGGACCGGAACAAGAAAGGTCCGAAGTCTCAGGATACAAACCTTTGTTACAACGCATGTAGCCTATTCGAGCTATGTACTGTGCGAGCCCTGACCCGTGCTACGTTTATACATGTTTCACACTGACGATGACAGATGTGATAGCAGTGATCCAGAGTCGAGGCCGCTTCTTCAACTCTCTCTATGCCTTTCCCTCCCTTTCTCATTCGCGCTCACCGAGGCAAGTCAGAACCCACGAAGGGCAAAGCTTTACGTCTTCCGGAATGTTATAGCAGCATGCGTTCTCCATGACCCGCAAAAAGAGCAGCTTCACTCGTCCGAACCTGTCCTTCGTATTTGCTTTTTTTTCTTCTTTTATTCACGCCTCGATGCGCGGAGAGAGTGGCCTTGCTGCTTTAGTGCTTCCTCTCTTATATTTTTTTTCGGCAAGCCGGCGTTGCCATTGCTGCTGCCGCTGGCCTTGGCAGCTGCCTAACGGTGTGTGCTTATCAATAATTTGGGCCGCACCGTCGGGAAGAAGAGGCGCCGGGAAAGCTCTCACCTCGTACAATCTTCGGAAGCAACTAAGGGCGAGCTGTCAAGTTCTGCCATGACGAATGCTCGGTTCCTTTCGCCGCATGTTCGGTGGCTGGCTTCTCCTTCACTGCTCCCATTTTGTTACTCTCTTCTTTTCCTAACATTGTAACCTTTTCTTCTTTCCTTTTTTTTCTGCTCTTCGTGTTTCGTATGTCTCGTCTTATGACTGTGTATATACATTCAGCTTGTTTTTTTTTGTAGCACTTCGTTATTCACAGGGGAGATCTCCTCACTTGCGAGCTTTCTCTTTTACGTCTTTCCAGAGCCTCGCATGATAAAGTGAGGAGCACGCGGACGGCTATTTTAGTTTTCAACTCGGAGTTGCAGAGGAGCGAACAATGAACATTCGTGTGCGAAAATGTTCTCACGATAGCATGAAGCCAATTCCTGGCATTGTTGATCTGTATCGAAAATGGCCGCTTAATTATCGATACTGATCTTTACGTTGTGGCACAAGTCTCCGACGTTTCATTTCTACTTAATAAGGCGGAAGAAAGCTTTATAGGTGCCTCATCAATCACGAAAAAAAAAAAACCGTCGGCGGCTTCGGCGTACACGAAGTGATGCGAAACATGTGAGATCGTAATTATGTGACGTAATAGTGTCGTCACATATCGCCAAAACTTGTCATGGCATTACGACGCCATCATGGCGCCTACACACGACATTGTCGCTTGGTCAAAGGTTCGCCTATAACGGAGGCTGTGAAACACCAGGCGAGGTGCAGAAGCCTTTCAACGCCTCCGATTTTGAAGACAATGTTAAACTACGTTAGGTGCAGCAAGCTCTGGAAGGTGGGGGAGGGCGGTTACAGTTGACCGAGAAAGGAAAGCCGAAGAACAACAATTTGACAGATCCCGTGTACCTTAGGAATCAACGTTATGCGAAGCATGTGGTGGGAAGGTGACTGCGATGTTAATTTTTTTTAATCGAGCACAACATTACGAAATGACGCTGTAGATATGTACAAACGTTGTACGCACAAACGTACGTTGAATACGCACATATTTTAACGCTATAGCGGTTAAGAGCTTGTTTCGCAGGAACTAAGGTGTCAGTGTCGGCATCGTTGGTGATGAGCGAAAAATTATCACTATATGCGTGACCATATAAAAGAGAAGGATGCAATCGAAAGTACTGGAGCAGAGTGGGAGCCAAACAAGGGTTTTTTGGGTCCAAGTGGGGATCGAACCCGGGTCGTTTGCGTGGCAAGCGGGTGTTCTACCACACGGCTGCGCCTCTGTTTTTTTTTCATGGTATTTAATAAAGTATTTTCGTAATAAAGACAAAATCAAGCGAACAAAAGCACAATGAAATCGCGAAAGTAAGCGCTCAAACGTTACTGATAAACACCCAATGGCTAACACAGCGTGAGTTCCTCACATGGAGAGTTCTTCACATCGTGTTATGCAAACAAAAAAGGGGTGAGGTCAAACAGCTCTCCAAGGAGTACCAGTCCGGTCCAAAGTCTAGCTCGTCGTAAATGTTTTTGAGGTGGATAGCCATTTGAATGAAGTGTGTGCTTGAAGAGGTGGTGGGTTCTGCATTGCGGTCTTGCATTCGTGTCTTCCACAAGATGGATTTGCATACCCATGAGGAAAAACATATCATATGGTACTTCATCAAGCGCTACTGGTAGAAGATAACGCATTTTGTGAGAATTGATGATGAAACGTTTTTTTTAGTGCTCGCTGAAGGACACCCCAAAACAGTATGGCATCTTTGCAGCTAACAAAGCAATGTTCAATCGTTTGCGGCACATCACATAGACGGCAGTTAACAGACGGAATGAAAATACCCTTTCTTTTTAACCATGTGTTTACCGCCAATGTTTCAGAGTGAAGTTTATAGAAGAATGCTTTTGAATTCGGTGGAATGTATATTTTGCGCATTCGCTTCAACACATCGTGGCCTGGAAGATTAGAGAACAGTGAGCGGTACAACGGAGGTGGGAAGAGTGTACTCAGTAGATTCTTATACAGCACCTTGCGCGATATTGTGTACAGGTATTCTTGAATATATTATCATGACGCATGAACTCAAAAGTCGACGACCATATGAAAGTAGCGAAAATCCGATGAAAGCGTCTGCCGGTGAAAACAATGCAAAGCACTTCATCTGCTTGAAAATGCAGTGAAAGTCGCTTTCATGCTTCACAAACACACGCGTCCGGTATGCAGGCTTCACAATGAAACATGAAATATTGCAGTAATAATGCGTGTTACAAGCGTCCAGTGCCAATGGGCGTCAAAATATGTGCTTCTCATAATGGCTCTGTGGTTGAATGAAAGTTGGTATCCCTCTACAAAAGGCACACACGCAACTGTGCCTATTGCCTTAAGGTCACGTAGTGGGTGTATCGCAAATTTAAAAAAAAAAAGTTTCATGCACCAAGTGTTTGAAGTACACAATAGAAACAGAATGGCACTATCGAATTCAACTCCTAAATGCGAAGCTTTAGGGTCCCCTAACTTTTCGATAAGCAGTTGTTTACAGTTGCGTAAACGATGCCAGCCGCATCATGGGTATAATAACAGCAGAAGCAGTAAGCGGATATGTATCGCTTGTGCTTGCGAGGATGGCCGCAGCGACTAGTGTTACGTAGACCAAGTTCAGCGAATGCCGCTTAAGTATACAATTGACGTTAACTCGATGTGACGCCTGTATCGTAGCAGCGTATATATGTAATGTTTAGGAAGTTAGCCAGCACTGCTCCTGCATTCGACGTTTAACGAACGTTACCAACATTCCTTCTGCATAGCGTCTTACTTCAAAGCATTTTAGAGGCCAGGGAGTAATAGCACAAATAGCCTAGTATTTTTTTCTTTTGCTTATTACTATTTAGAGCAGTATAAATGGGGAAGCCGGACGGTTACTATTTATCTGTCGTGTAGCTCATATTAGCGTGTAAGATTGTATAAAAATTAGGGTTGATTTACTATATAATTTGACATAAAGATGGCACATTTGTGGCGCTATATCACTTGTGACACACGTACGGCTTCAACATGAGCGTCGAAATTTTTTTCAATGTAACACCTTCAAACTCACGGGCCATTACGCTTCCCGAGACATCGCCCAAGTCGTTCCCCTCGTAAATGACGCTCGAGAAATCACTTTCGTGTTATGTGGCGTAATTATAACTTTACACAAATCATAGCCTCCGAAACAAATGTGATACGATCAGGGGATTCTAGAAAGTTTGTATTTTGGCTGAATAAGAGAGAGAGATAGAGAGAAATGCTTTTATGTGATGCTGGAGATCTTAGTCAGGCTATTCAAAGCAACTTTAGAATTTGGGAAACTATCATGATATACATCGTGATATCATACTTAAACAAAGGCATAAGATATAATCAACAAGGCAGGTGACCTTGTTCTGCTTTTTGGCTATTGGTTCTAAAAACTCTGTGTTCGTTTTCTTTTTTCTTTCACTTCATTTATCGACAGCGCGATTCAGACATTTTGATAACACGCGTTATTAAGACACAAAGCGTTTCGCAATAAAATCCAACATTTTTTTACCTCGTAATTTCAAGCTCGTCTTTCTCCGAAATTCGCGATTGCAGTCTCTGTCTTTTAAGCTCAGACTGCATTTTGCACGCGTTTATCTCGCTCTGTTTCTCTCTCGTTTCTATTCCTTGTGATGGGGGAATTCTCTTCCTTGTGGTTAAGTCTTAGGACTAGTAATTTGCGTGACGAAGAGCGTCGTCAACCAAGTATTACAGGGCGCTTAATGTTTTGCGCTCGGCGCGTTTCGCTCTGCCGTTTTCCCCTGCGGGATTTTATGTACTTTAAGAAGAATTCAGACGCATAGAGCGAAGAACACAAGGTGTGCGGCGCATTTTTTTTTCTTTTTGTCACCGGATTACATCACGATCTGGTGAGACATTGCGCTTCTTAAGTTGCGCAAGTAGTGCCGCGAGGTGGTGCAAGAATAAAGGATACGATAGTCTTTCAAACCTCACTTCGCTAAGAAGGTTAGCTGTTCTAATCTTTAAAACTTGCAACACACACTGGTGAAAGGACAGTGTATTCTTTCTGCTTTCGTTTTCTGAGCGAAAGAGCTGGGGGCAGGGAAGTTCAATAAAGGAAAGCTAGCATCTTGAGTGGTGTTTGATTTTTAAGCTTTCGTGGCAAAGAATTTTGAAAGGGTTACCTACAGTAAGTAGCATGGGAAATAATACAAAAAAGAACGATGATTGAGAAAGCGGATTGAGCAAACATCGGGTCTCGACTTTTAGATCACGCTATCGGTAAGCAGGGCAGTGTGGGCTGAGAGAAGAAACACCTCCTTATTGACACGACTGCGCAGAGTTTTCATAATCTTTCTTTTTTCCCAATTATTGAGAACCGAAGGTCTCTCACCTGGCTGCCGTTTCTACTGTGCAATAGAGTTGACATTTAACTTCAAGGACAATGTGGCATTGCATGTGACATATGGCGGCAAAAGACACAGGAGGCCTACGGCAAGATTCGGAAACTGTGCTTGCTTTCAAGCAAGAACTTAGGGTAAAATTGCACAAAAACGATGTCGTAGAGTACGCGGCTACCTGATCTTGCTTTTGTGTTTCTGATCTATGGCCCATTAAATGTACCGGTCCATGAGTATTTCAGCTAAACCGCGTGTCTAGTACACAAGACTATTGAACTGTTAAATATTTTAATCATCTGAAACATCAAGTAAAGTGCGTTGGGGGCTAGTTAGTACAATATTTAAACTGAATGAAGACTGCGCTCGTCCTGTCTATTTTTCTATAGTTGTGTTTCGTCCTCTGCGCAGTTATAACTCAGATAAAATATTCGTGACATGTTAATTTGAGCAAAGTTCCTTGATATGGTGTTCTAAACTGAACTGTACGCTCTTATAAAGCCAAGCTGCCATCGGACAAGTTCCTGTTGCGTTCTTAGAACGGGTCGCGTCAAGCGCAAATGTAAATGCAATTGTCACATGTAACCACTAATAACAAGTGCTAAAAGATTGATTGTTAAGTGACTTATAATAATACTGAATTGACTGTTTAAATTATTGAAGTACAACAACTAGTTTCATGACACGTCCAGAAGTGAACCAGCTGTTGAGTGTGTGTGTGTGTGTGTGTGTGTGTGTGTGTGTGTGTGTGTGTGTGTGTGTGTGTGTGTGTGTGTGTGTGTGTGTGTGTGTGTCTGTGAAGGAGTGAACTTCTGCTGTGCTCTTGCTTCAGTGCCCCTTTAGACATCTTAAAAGTGGGTTAGCCAATGGCAATGGCTCGATACACTGCCTTTTCTTGCAATCTTTCTTTCCACGTCTCTACCTGGTCCTTCAATGATAACAGGCTTGCTCTTCGCACTGGTCAAAAGCAGTTAGACGCATACTTTCTGTAGGCTTGTAGCCTCACATATCGCAGCCACTGAGAAGGCCTCAGAATCGTCACCATGCTTCATAATGCCAGCTGGATTGCGTGACCTGTCTGTGAGAAAGCACTCAAAATTTGAATATGTCGACGAGTTCGGCACAAAAACATTTCTGACTTCATTTGCTTTCTTCTTGTAGTAACCTCTCTCTATTCCTCGGCGAAACTAGCCTGGACACAACGTTCGTCAACTTCCTCGGCTGTCATTTGTATTTTTCTCTCTCTGGCTCTTTTCTTTTAGAATAATATTTACATGACAATCAATCGAGCTCTTAGTACAACCACAGTAGTAGAGGCGAAGTTAGTGGTTATCAGAACAGGATGGAAACATCCTTTACGATCGAGCACACAGAGTTATTAGTGTGATTAAATATTTTTTCAGTGTGTTAAATGTGGAGGCAAGATTAACGAACTTTGCCGGCGCGAAACGGATGTTTTCGTGCGTCAATTTTTATTTTTTACCTAATGATCGTGATGCTGCCTTAATAGCTAATCTATTGTACCTGATTACCGAAAGTTGCAATACATTTTTTTTCGGTGCACAAATGGACCTAACGATACGTCAGGAAATAAATTTCGTGAAAGTTGATTGTACCATACATACTATACTAATTATAACCCGAAGAGCAGTTAGATGTTACGTTTAAGGGGTCTCGCGGTTTGAACTCTTCCCAACTTGCTAAATTTACATAGTGCCTGAAAACAACCATCAACACACCTGCGTCATTGTAAGTTGAACACTAAGCGCCGAGAGACAAGACCGAGGAAAGAGCAAATGACCCAAGAGAAGTCGTTAGGTACGCAGCAGTTAAGAAATGAACAGTGCCACGCATTTCGATGCAAGAACAAACTGAAATGGAAGGTTCCTGCTACTAGAAGGCACGTTGGAGAGTAATCAGCGAATTCTAAGGCTCTCGTTCTTCCCGTTTGGCTCGCTACCCTTTTTTCTTCCCCACGGGGAGACAACGCCAGCTGACCGATCCCGTGCCAGCCCCGGTGCACTCCGGAAAGAAAAAGAAATTCCCAGCAGCTCCAGCCGAAAACGAGCACCACCGCGATAACTGCTTGCAATGCGATCCTCCGAGGCGAACCAACAAAAGACCGAACGGCCCCGAAGAAAAGGAGAAGCCGAAAGTAAGGTAATGGGAAGCGAGGGGGGCGGCTTCAACAGAAGCTTCGCATAACGGATCGCCGCGGGATTAAAGGATTATCCGGCCGTGCCCTTCACATCTCTTCCTAGTGTCCCCGCGGACCCAGACGGCGGGACCCAGCCGGACCGTGGCGGAAGTCTTTGGTTTCGCCTGTACGGCGGCTGCTCGTTAGCGGCCGGACCGTTCTTTCGCCCCCCCCCCCCCCCCCTGCTGGTCTGTCCGCATTAGCGCAGTCAACTGACCTCGGGCTCCACAACTCTCCTCTCGGGGTTTTCAGGGCCCTAATGGAGGAGCCGCGCGTTGGCGAGCGAGCGCGCGCAACTCTGTGTGTATGGAGCTGTGCGTTTGGCTGCGTGTGTGTTTGCGGTGTTCGTGTTGTGCGTGCGTTTTTACCGCTCGGCTGCTTGTTTCTTTACGCAATGTGTACGCGTCGCTGGAAGAGCTGAGTGGAGAGAGGGCGCGTTCGGGAGAAGTGTGTGGGAAAAGACGCGAGGAGGATCTAAGGGAAAGAGAAGAGACAGGAAGTGGAGAGAAAGGAAGAGGAGCGCTGGGACCCCTCTGACCGGCTCGTCCGGTCTCCCCCAGGGGACCTCCCTGAATGGCTGCCCAGAAAAGCAGCGGGGGATGAGGCACGGGCTCGGTCGTGCGCCGCGGTTGCGGCAGGCAGCAACATCACCAACAACAACCAATAGACGCAGTCACTGGGCACCGCTGCACGACGCTGTTGCGAAAAGCCACCCCGTTGCCTACACCACTCCTCTCCCTACAGCCGGAGCTCATCTCAACCCTGGGTCGTCCTTCGGGCGTATCCCCAGCGGGAGTGCCCAGCGCCTTTTGAGTTAACGTCTCTCCTGGCGGCGCGTGGCTTTGGGCTTTGCTGTGGACGCGGCTCGCGGAGTGCACGACCCCGTGGCCAAGTCTGTGTGGAGTGAGCGGACCCTGGTGTCCGGTTCCGCTTGCCTCGTTAGACTTCCAGCTCGCACGAAATGAGAAGACTGGCTGTTGCGCAGGAAGTGGTGATGCAATGCTGGATTTAAGTTAATGCGAAAGCTGAAAGGGGAAGCAAGCCTTCTGCTCTTTTATTTGTTTCGTTTGTTTTTGTTGTTGTCAGCGCTAGGCGACGAAGGAAATCGCTGGCAAGCCGTCAGACGAGAGCGCGCCTGGCTGTTAAGTGGAGTCGTCGTTGTTTTTAATTGGATAGATTCAAGTACGGAGGAAATGGCTATTCCGAGAACCGACCCGGCAGGCATAGATGTACAATTGAACCGCCAAAACTTATCGAACCAGTAATAATTTGCTTTAATGAGTGATAAGAACCGAAGAAAACGATAGGGGAGTACTAACATGCTCTTGACTTTATTCTTCCCAAACATCGGCACAGGGCCTTATCAGGTGTAAGAACCAAACTTATCATCTACCGATGAGCACAAAGGCACTACAGATGCTGATAGCTCACCTAATGCTTTTCAGTGTGCATTCTGGTATTCATTTTTATTGCCGCGTTCGTTATTGTCATAGCAGAAACTATTATTATCGAAGTCTTTAGTAGACATAAAAAACTGTTTCATCCCCCAACATGGCTCTACACAGGACAACACGCGTATATCCAGTCAGTGTATGGTTAGAATAAATAGCAAAAACACTAGAAAATGTGCCTCACGCCAGTGTGATATGCTTCTGATTTACTTAACTAAAAAAGAAGAAGCTCTGTAATTATCTTCACTGCAACAAATATGCTGCTTCAAGGTCATTTCTTGCATGAGCCGAATTCATTTTTGCTTCCCCACTGTGCAAAGTTCAAAAGTGAATATTTTTTCTTCTATTATTTCACTCGTTTCATATCTATCTATCTATCTATCTATCTATCTATCTATCTATCTATCTATCTATCTATCTATCTATCTATCTATCTATCTATCTATCTATCTATCTATCTATCTGTCTATCTGTCTGTCTGTCTGTCTGTCTGTCTATCTATCTATCTATCTATCTATCTATCTATCTATCTATCTATCTATCTATCTATCTATCTATCTATCTATCTATCTATCTATCTATCTATCTATCTATCTATCTATCTATCTATCTATCTATCTATCTATCTATCTATCTATCTGTCTATCTATCTATCTATCTATCTATCTATCTATCTATCTATCTATCTATCTATCTATCTAGTTGCGTTTTCAAGAAAGTAGCTCGCAGCACTCTCACTGCGTCTCCTGGGCCTGCTCGTATTTACAAGCGGCAGCTCATCTTATTAGAGCTTGTCATGGAGGACCCTGCGTTCATCACTTCAGTGCTCGACGAGGCCTGTCAGTGCCGTGCACTCGACGTGTTCGCAGCCGTATTACACTGCGTGTGCGCAAAGCGACGTACGTTCTCTCGTTTTTTTCGGCGTGAGCACACGGGTCATTTGTCACTGTCAGCGACGGCAACATCGCGAACGTCACGCAAAATGGTTTTCCGCATTGCCGCTGTGCACTTCGCACTAGCGCCCCGTTGCCTTGTATTAAATCTATATTTTCTTGGATCTCTAGTTTTGTCTTATATCGGGGAGCTACATCGAACGCGCAAACAGAGCGTCCTTCACAACTGGTGACGTGAGCCCGATGCAACGCAGTGCACAAGCTGGTAGACCTTCTCTCCATCAAAAGCTGAGATAGAAGGTACAGCGTTGTTTGTCTCTGGTGTTTGATCAGACTATACGGTACGAACGTGTGTTCGAACGGCTGCTCCTTATATAGCTGCAATGTGTAGATTGATTTTCAACGAGGGGCAGTTTTAGACGGATTTTCTATATAAACAATCACACCAGTCTCAGTCTATTTTTAAAGTCGTGCCACTGTATTGATGATAGTTTGTTTCAGCTGTCGCCTCGCTGACGTAAATACCTGTTGTGATGAGTGAAGAAAACGACAACGACGGAAGTGTGGGGCAAGGCGCGTGTAATGTGCGCGTGAGTGTCAGCGAATCAGCTGATGACCTGTGGTGGCCCATAGAGGTGGCGTGCCACGATTGGGCCAAGGGCGACCATCACGTGGCAGTGGGCTTTTTGGCTGGGGACGAGCCGGAGCAGCGGCAGACGGGAGAGAGTGGGCCGAAGCGTCGGACGCAGGCGATCCAGGTTCCGGCCAGGGAACGCGGCCGTCCACGCTGCTGCCGTCCAACCACCAGCTGGGGCGGCATTGCCGGCACGAGTACTGCATCTCGGGGCGCGGCCTGGCCTTCTGTTCTCTTCCTTGCCGAGGGCATCGCGGATCTCGGCGAGGCGTCTCCACGGTCAGCCGTTCGACACAGCGATGAACGTGGCCTGGCTAATGGTCACGGTTGCGTCGAGTATCGCATCTCGGCGCACGCTCCTCGCTGGACGGGCTGGCCATGCCCCGCATGGAGCATCGCGTCTCCGATGCGGGTTGACTACTCCGTAGTCGCACCCATGCCATCAAGCACCGGTGTCACCAGAGCGTCACACATCGGAAAGCAAAGTGCATGGAGGTGAAGATAGTGTGGATGTCCAACCTGGATTGAGCGATGAGGAAGATTCGGAAGAGGAACACCCAATGGATGATGAAGACGACGAAAAGGAAGAACTCGAGTCATTCAGGACCTAGCTTGATGAGAGACGGGAGACAGCGGGCCGAAGCGTCGGACGCAGAAGATCCAGGTTCCGGCCGGGGAACGCGGCTGTCCACGCTACTGCCGTCCAACTACCAGCTGGGGTGGCGTTGCCGGCACGAGTACTGCATCTCGGGGCGCGGCCTGGCCTGCTGTTCTCTTCCTTGCCGAGGGCATCGCGGATCTCGGCGAGGCGTCTCCACGGTCAGCCGTTCGACACAGCGATGAACGTGGCCTGGCTAATGGTCACGGTTGCGTCGAGCATCGCGTCTCGGCGCACGCTCTTCGCTGGACGGGCTGGCCATGCCCCGCATGGAGCATCGCGTCTCCGATGCGGGTTGACTGCTCCGTGGCCGCACCCACGCCATCAAGTGCCGGTGTCACCAGAGCGTCGCACTTCGGCAAGGGACGAGCGAGATGTTCTGCCGGGCGAGACGCGGGAGTGCGCACAGAGGAGCACGGAGCCGGGCGAGGATTCAGGGTGGCCGAGGATTCAGATGCCAGGGGAGTTGCTGGCTGAATCTAGGATCGCCGAGCGGTGCCGAGCGACGCGCCAGACTCGGACGTGGCCCACGAGCTCATGAGCTGCAGGGTGCACCCGAGAGTACCTGGTGGTGCCATGGTCAAGAAGAAGGAACGTGCGGAAAAGAGAGCTCGAGGTTTGAGGCCACGAAGGCAGAGGAAGCGGTGCGCCGCTCGAGAGGACGAGTTCCTGGCAGCGTTCCTGAGCCGGACGTGAGACCCGTACGTGTCGGCCAGGTCGAGCTCCGGTGTGTCTGTTCAAGGTCCAAGGCCGAGACCTGCCGAACGGCTCCTGCCTGGGTGCAGTGGCCGGGAGCAGCTTCGTGGGCGAGGCCTACCGGGTGTGGTCCTCGTGAGCCGTGGCCTGATCCTGGACCTCCGGAGTTGCGACCCTGACTGCTGTGTTGGCCGCGACGTCCGACTCAACGGCGCTGCACACGGTAGCGTATCCGTGCGCCGTCAGCCGTTCCACCCATGCCATGAAATAAAAAAGTTCATGTTAATCCTTTCTCGTCCGCTATCAGCAAACATAGTGACGAACGTCCATTTAACCATCACACCTGTCGTCACAAACTGTTGGAAATGATGGTGCGCCCAACTCTTCACACCAGTGCTTCATCTCGTCGAAAACAGACGCTCCCACGTTCGTTCAATGTTTATCAAGTGTCAAGCGTACGTAGTCAGTGGACTGTGGTTGACGTAATATCATGTCTGTTTGAAAAAGAGGTCGAGTAGGTAACATTTAATAAAGGGGAAAGTGACGAGGTTGGTCTAAAGGGCGGGTCTATAGATTTCCATTCTTCATTGTTGTGCGGCGCGGATGGAGACATATAGGTATAAGGGGAGACACGATAGCAGGTGACTGCTGTGGCACGTAAAGCTACTTTGCACTTGTTAGGGCGAAATCCTTAGATGCTTCATCAAACGCGATAAATGACCGTTGGCGGTGTCAACACAAGTGTTGCAAAATGTTATCATAATGTGATGAAGTAACATCACAATTTGTACCGTTATCACGACGTAATGAGGATGTAACAGCACGTGGCATCGCATGACGACGCCGTCAGATGACAGCGTCGCTTCGGCATAACGATGAGCCGATCACGGAGGCCCTACAAGACCCCGAAAAGTGCAGAAAACTTTGAATATCTCCGATAACAAAGGCAGTGCAATACCACGGCGAGTGCGGAAAGATTGCAGTCGGGCTCAGTAGAATCGACTGACACGAGAAAGAATAAGATGGCAGGCATCTTCATATTGTCTTAGGCAAGTTCGGCAAGGGAGCCCGTGACTTCAACTTTATCTGTGCATTTGCTCTACGCGATACGCGCAGGTGCCATCGCATATCACGTGCTCTAGAGTTGAAATGCTGAGCCTTTACTTGCCGTGCTATGGTTACTTGAGAAGAGTTAGGATAGTTCGGCTGATGTCACGATAATTTCTGGCGGTGAACGCAATGTTTTGTCGGATTAACTGAAACATAGGTGGAGTAGATTGGGCTCTAGACACCAGGTTTTTTTCTCTAAGTCACGCACTTTGCGCTTTTCAACCTCTCGCGACGACGGTTCACGAAACACAATTACGAGACGCTCCACAGGTATGAAACGGCTGATGGATGCGATTAATCTCCCGCATTTCGTCTCATGCCCGAAACCGAAAGCAAGAGAGGAAATTAGGTGGCGAGAAAAATGAACACCGGTGCCTTCACTAAATCTTTGCGTGTAGTTTGTCTAGAAAAAAATGAAGGGGGCTGGAAGACACGGAGGGACGAAATAAAATTCTGCCAACGTTAATTTCGTTACCGCCCCGCAAAGAATAAAAAAAAGTGTTAGAGAGAGTGGGAGACGACTGAGAAAAGAGTGTGGATAAAGGAAGCACTCTTGGCTGTTTCGTCTCAGTACATCTCGTGCAGAAGGCTCGCTTAATTTGAGTTCCATTATCATCAGGGGAACAGCAAGGACGGCGTTGCCACACCGGAAGCAAAATGAGTAAAAGCAACGAAAAAAAAAAAGAATCTGAGCTCATAAATAAAGAAAATACGCTAAATTGAGGAAAAAAGGGCGATGAGCCTACGCGTATGGTTCGTCGAGAGTGAGCTTCTTCGGCCCCACCATGGGGCGTTATGTTCTTTTTCCCCGCTAGGGGCGCCTCTTACCTCCCTCCGCAGCGGGAGAAGATGAGAGATGACGAATTTGCCTCCGTCACGCCAGCACCAGAAATATACCGTTTGTGACGTCATTAGCGGGGGCGTGGACGGAAGGCTCCGCTTTGTTTTGAGAGAAAACGTAACGGAATTAAGGGGAGGCCGGCCGCGGAGAAGACGTAGACGTCCGACCCAACCCCGTTTCCTTTCATTTTTATTTGTTTTCTGTTAATCTTTTCTTTTTTACTCGTTGCCAGTTTCCGTATCCATGTTCTTTTCCGCAGCTCGCCCTTTCGACGTCCCGCTCCAGCTCTTGTATAAGAGATTGTAAGCGACTTAAAGGTGCCTTTATTTTCGGGGGTAATTACGTCTTCTGTCTGAGGCAGCAGAGAGAACAAAATAGGGGGAAGGCCAACCCATTCCTTCGTGATTGTGGAGCGCCGCGCAATAACCGTTTCGTCCGCGGTTCTATTGGGGAGCAGGACAAAATAGGGAGGCCAAAGTACCTGCCTTAAGCGCCAACTGGTCGAACGATGTACAGAGCTTGAGAGAGTGCGTCTCTGTAGGTCTGAGGCACTCACGTTCTCGATGACGTGACAACGCTTCATTTCACCCATCGTTCTGGAAAAATATTTGAATGTATTTCTTTCATTTTTCCGACCTCATACTCCGTCTTAAGCAGTCATCAGCTCTTTGGAAGACCAGCAGAACTTTAGCATGGAACGTCCCAATAATATCTAGAGGGCTGTTGGTCTTCGTGCATGACGTATAACGTTCATGTCTTACTAGGCTGCCGGACGGAGAAGTATTTATAGACCACAGCAAGCTAGGTTACGAGCTTTTGTCTATGTTCTCCAACATTGATTAGCTTATCATGTTTTTAAATGGCTCCTAAACAACCTTTGAAATACAAAGAAAAAAATAAAAAAACGAGAGAGTTTCGTCTTTGGCGTCTACCACGTTTTCGGCACAATTAGTGAAACTAGCATAGTGAAGTGTGTTCACGTGACGTCACGATGAAATCAACTCTCAATTGGTTTTATACGAGGGATATTACGTGTGAATTTTCCCCTACCCTACTATACTTTTTGCCATGCAGTCGCACACCAGCTCTGCACTGTCTCTCATGAATGGCGTGCGCGATCAGCTGGTTTGGGGACTGTGATAACAGCGCCTAGCTGAAAAGCACAAATTCTGGATTCTCGACTGCCTATTTCTTACACTGCTCCCATATTTTATAAAGCAAGAGGATGAGAAAGACGTCCCCTAGGAAGGGCAGATAAGGCGAGAAAGAAACCCTTGAACTTATACTGGCTTACCGACCCTTTATTGACACCCACTGAACGCTGTGTGTGTGAGCAGCCTGCTGCCAAAACAGCAACCAAAGCTAAGGAGAGTGGGGAATGATAAGGCAGGAATGGCCTTGAGTGCGCTGCCTTCTTGCGAATGGCTTTCAATGAAAACGATGCTTTTCCGCATACTGATAATAGCCGTTATAATCGTAATCATCATTATCATTTATGTCCACAACAAAGCAGCGGCCCGTTTCAGCAATCTTCATTACTTCTGCGGTGTGCCAGCCGACTTTATTGAAGTTATGCCGCCCGATTTCCCAATATGATCAAACCACGCCATCAGACCGTCTTAAGAGACTTACAACTTATAGTAAACACAGAAAGAAAACGAAATGAGACTGGTGTCCATGTAATACTCTACTACCCCCAGCGTCAGATTCAATTAGGTATGTTTTTTTATTATAATTGAACAGCGTCGAAGTAATCCAAAGCTTAATATAATGCTTTGGGATTTATGTAGCTTGTTACACTGTATTTACTCTTTATTGTATAGAACTAGAACACTGGGTACCGCATTTAGTGCGTAACACTCTCTACTGTCTTTTTTTAACGATGCGCTTATCATTATTCATTCCATCTGGTTCTGCGTGTTCCTTCGTCTATAATCATTCTCCCCGATGTTCTGGTTTCCATTTGTTAGAACAGGTAAAGAAAAAATGATGTTTCGTATTTTATTGGTTTATGTCTCGAAGAATAAAAAGGAAGCTTCCGGTGGAGTTTCGGCCGATTGAAGTTGCAGCAAGCAGTGCAAACTAATTACGCATAAGCAGCAGATTTCTGTCCGCTAGATTACACGTTTTCAAAGGCAATGAAAGCCTCACTGGTGGAACCAACGGTCCCTACAATGAAAGGTGCCGACAAGTGCGTCGAGATCACCGTTCTATGCAAGTATGTACTGCATCTGTACTGTAGGCAGTACTCGCAAATGTGAAAATTGTGTTATTATTTTTTTTCTCAGTCAGTGTACTCATCTCCCCACCCTTCCACCTCCCCCTTCTTTTCGTCCGGAAAGCTTGGTGCACCTAATTAGGGTGGGTTGCAACTGTTTTCAGCGCCGGTAGACATTTCAAGCTTTAAGCAGTCCTCAGCTTCTTCGGAGGCAACAGACTTATGCCGGTGGTGATAGACTGTGACTGATATGATGACTGTGATGTGCGACTTTGTGTGCACGTGCTCTCTCTCTCTTCTCTCTCTCCATCTTTCGAATCTCCTCATCCCTGTCCCCGGTGTAGGGTAGCATACCGGTCGTTCTAGACTGATTAACATCCCTGCCTTTCCTTTCCCCCGTGTTCCTTCTTTCCTGCACCTTAAGTGGTTTGGAACTTCCTCCGGGGAATGAGCCATTTTGTGAAAAAGCGACGATGTCTTGTGATGATGTCATCACGTGACGTCATGATTACTTCCCAGACTTTAGCGTTCTTTAACGTTACCATCACGTCACGTGGTTACGTGATCGTGTGACGATGATTTTTTGCACCGCTTGTGCTGAGGACGACGCCAACGAAAAATTTTCGTGTTTGATTAGGTATGTGAGGCTTTCGCCCAATAGCGTCTTCAGTATACCAGCGTCCCAATTGGTGGACGGGACTTCTTAAGCAAACTGTACTACAGTGAACGGTCCGGTGTCATTGAAAACTTGCACCGTTGTCTGCATGGGTGTTACTTACCCGTTCTCCAAGAGCGAGCAGCAGAAGGCAACATTAGCGCCTGTTGTTTCGAACAAAACAAAACGCGTCGGAGGTATCGCGCAGCCTGCGACTTCTTAGTCTATGCCTGCTTAAAGCTTAGCAATTAATATTTTCTTCGTGTACGAAGAAGTGCGAACAGAAATTATGCTACTGGCCTTTGAGCAATTATTTCAAACAAATCTGAATCACTTGAATTGTGTATTCGCATTTTGTTGGCAGTGTTTTTTGTTATATTTGCAGTGAGAGTCCTCATCAGAGGACACTATTTTTTACCCCTTTAATTAGAAATTTCCGTCACAGTGTTTTTTTCCTGGCACTTGTGGAAATCATGTGAAACGATAATTTCCAAACAGCATCTCCTTTTCTCGCCTGCATATTTGTTTGATCATGGAGAGGTTAATATAGAAACAGTCAGCTATAGCAACAGAGCCAGAGGGAGAGAGAGATAGAAAGAGAGAGGAACCAGATAGAGAGAGCGCTCTCCTTCATTTGACGCCAGAAGGAGTGCCCTAATACTCCCGAGCTGTCCCCGAATCGTGGCACGAAATTGAATATGAAGGCATATAACCGACCGTACACAAAAGAATCGCACGTCGATTTTTCTTCTCGGGAGGTCCTTGGTGCATGTCTGTCTCAAGATAGAACATTGTTCCTCCTTGTTCTCCTGAACACGTGCGACGATCACGCACGGTTGCACCACCAGCGAACGTGCACCCGCCTTCACTCGCTGCGTCGCAGAAAACATTCGCTTCTCTTATGCCCGTTATCCAAAACAGCCGACGCGCTATTCAGCCTCCCCCCCGAAAATTGATCTTGAATCGCGACCGCACACGGCTTAATACGCGCGACTCACGAACAAGCGAGCTCGCCTGTTTCTTCTGATGCCGTAACGCGTCAGAATAAAACACCAGTAAAACACCGCCTGCATCGAAAGAAAAAGAGCTAAGAGTGCAAGGCCTAAGCAGCCGACTGAATTTCGTGAATTTATGATTATTATTATCACTTGTTTATTTTCAGTTTTTTTTGTTACAACGGGAAATGACGGAAAGCGCACGACGACTCTTGGAGCTTTCAAACCAGATTGAATTTTGGCGCTGTTTATTGCAGAAGCACGCCTGGAGAGATGACAAAGAGACCCAACGGAAGGATGAAGTAAACAAAAAGCTCCGGCTTGTTGTTTTCTCTACGGAATCTGTGCGTGTTCATCGACCGCTTCGGGCGGTTAATAAACGGACGGCGCCCCATGGGCGGTGGCAAAACATGGAGGCTATTTTTTCCAATTTATCGTCTGCTCTCAGTCGCAGCGAATTCGTATTTTTAAAACTTCCCTTCTTTTCGTATTCTCATGTATCGGCACGCCACGAACGACGCTGCCGGTAGTTCTGTTTTTATACGACGACACATCTATACCTTTCTGCCCCCTCCCTCTCCTATATTCTTTCGTTATCGTCTGAGTGAATTATAAATCGGCCTGATGCGATCTGTGTCGTCGACGTTGTTGAGCGGAGTTCTCTGCGTTTGATACGTCGTTTGTCAAAGCGACTAGAGGGGGTGCTGCAGTGACTGGAGCTTTGGGCGCTGTTTTTTTTTTTCTTATGATATAAAGCAAGATATCTGCGACTCTGCAGGCGTATAGTTTGGTTCCTGCAGACGTTTTGAAGTCATGTCGCCACCGCAGTCTTTTCTTTGCCGTCGCCTCGTGATGGTTCTAATGTTTGAAATGAGTAGCTTATAATGAAAATACCCTCTGTTGAAGGTTGTATGCACAAATACTTAGAAAACACTGTGCACCCACTGCATTTGTGTACGCCGAAAAGTGCACCAAACGTGACTACGTGCTGCTCGCTAACAACAATCCAATTCATAGCTGAAAAATACGTAATCAAACCCATCTTCAAATTGGTGCCCACGAAGAGAGTACTCTTGTGTAATGCGATATTTAAAACGTGCGGCGATGAAATATGCAGGTTTCTCATTTCCCATAACGCTCAGGATTACTTGACACAGCCTTGACGCAGCCTTGAAAAAAAATTCGATTACCGAAACTTTGGCTCCATAGACACACTGTGTTCATACATTTTTCATCTCTTCGATCTTCCAAATATCATTGAACTTATGCCTTATCTTTGCATGTGCATAATACAGCCTATTAAATCAACAGATAGTTGATTCAAGGAGAGCTTGGATTACTCTTTTTTTCGCTTGTTTAAGATAGAGAGATAATACATTGAGAGCAAGGCAGGGAGGTTAACCATCCGGTCCGCTACTCTGTAGCATCCGGTCTGCTACCCTGTACTAAGGGGAAAGGGAATGGGGAAGAACGATCAGAAGGAAAGTGAAGAGAAAAGTAGACAAGCAAAAAAATACAACTACAAAAGCAGGGGTGTCATAGCCTATTCAACAGGCCACTACGACGCAAAAAGATGAATGAGGCCTTGACTGATTTCTTTACTGACTGATTTCTTTACTTACTGACTACCTCAACCGTATAGTGAAACGTTTATGATCTAAATTGAAAAGAATCAGCTTGTGCGAAAAAAAAAATTGGCAGCTGATCCTACGTACAGTGGGAATCGATGATATGCGAAGCACGAATCAGAAATGTTTATATGTCACTTTAAAATCAGCACAACGTTACGAGGTGAAGGTAAACGATGTCGTACATGACTTCCATGTCATGATTATCATGTTTGGATGTGTCGTTTATTTTTGTCATCTATTCACGTCACGTGATACCAAATTTAGTATATGTGGAGCTAGCGAAACAGCCACGAGCACGCTATGAGCGTGGTATGTTGTCATGTTCTTACATGACACACGTGTCAGGATTGTCATACTTGTACCAGTCATATATTTCGTCATCCATTGACGTCACGTAACGCCAAATGTGGTGTATGTGGAGCTATCAAAACGGCCGCAAGCGCATCATGAAGGGCCCAATATACTCCAATGTAGAGCTGATGCGCGCGCACGCTGGGCACAGCAACGCTACGTTAGCAAAACGCAATCACTATATAGTCTGACGCCAGGCGCGACCAGAGTCCGTCGGCGCGGACCGACGGCAACCGGCGCGAAAAGCGAAATGCTGAATTTCGCGCCGATGCGTTACCCAGACAACACTGCGTCTCCCTCTTTTCGTGACGTAGGGATGCCGGACGCGCTGAAACGCGCATGCGTCAAAGCAACGCAGCACGGCGCGCGCCTGCGAGCATATGGCAGGACCAGCGCCTGGCGTTGCAACGCCGGCGTGACGCGACGAAATGAATGCCGGCGAGCACGCACGCGCCCCGCGTCACGTCGAAATATACTGGCGCCTTGACTGTGGCCTGTAGTCATGTTCTCACATGACACGCATATCATGATTATCATGTTTGCACCAATCACATACCTTCGTCATCAATTGGCGACTCGTAATACCAAATTTGACATATGTGAAGCTAGCGAAACGGCCGCGGGTGCATCATCAGTGTGGCATGTAGTCATGTTGTTTCTTGACACGCATATCATCATTACCATATTTGGATTTGTCATTTACCTCTGTCGTCCGTGCGTGTCACGCAACACCGAGTTTGGTACATGTGAAGCTAGCGAAACGGCTGCGAGCGTATTATGAGCGTAGCATGTAGTCATGTTGTTACATGACATGCATATCATGTTTATCATGTTGGCACCAGTGTCATACCTTCGTCATCCATTCACGTCCCGTGATACCAAATTAGGTATAAGTGACGCTAGCAAAACGGCCGCCAGCGCATCATGACCGGGGCATGTAGTATTGTTACATGACACGCATGTCATTATTTTCATGTTAGGGTCTGTCGCTTGTGTTTGTCATGCAATCATGCCGTACCATACCAGTTTCGCAACATGCCATGTCAACGAAACCACCGTGAGAGCTGCAGGACCATGAATTGTAGATCATGACATTCATAATATACATGTCATGATTTCCATGCTACGACTAGTTGAATATCTTTGTCATACAGTCATCTTATGTCATACCAAATTTGGTATTGATACCACTATCGAAACGGCCAGGAGAGCTAAAAGTCGTAGGTGGCTAGATAGATAGATAGATAGATAGATAGATAGATAGATAGATAGATAGATAGATAGATAGATAGATAGATAGATAGATAGATAGACAGAGAGACAGACAGACAGATAGACAGAGATAGATAGATAGATACGCTTTATGTCGCTGAAGTTCCCTAAGAAATGCTTCGCATTCAACACTTTTTCCGTTGATGGAGAAAAGAAGTGTACATATAGGGGTTCGTTTTCTTCGACGCTTCCACGCTTAATTCACATATATACCAAAACAAGGTGTATTGGAGGATAGCCGCCATGGTAGCTCAGTGGTGTAGGCTCAAGTTCTCTGTGTGGTTGCATCGGCAAGTACAGCAAAGATAAAATAGCGCGATATACCAGTATAGGCTGGCCAATAAGCACTTTTTCGCCGAAGGCTTCCTAGACGCCGCCATCATACCCTCTGGGCTGTGGTAATTGGTAGGCTTTTTCCCAAATACGCACTTCCTGTGCAGGGACGTCAGCTTTTTTTACTGCAGCGCCACCACCCAGAAAGCAAGTGTTTTTCCTCTAGTGTGAAAATGTATCTGCTCGTATGTGCCTATAACGTTTTTAATTGCACAAGCTTTACTGCCACTTCAGTTGACGCCTTTATTCACGTGTCGTCGAAGCTTTCTATGACTCAATCAATTGTGGTGGGGTGTAGTCATCACACCGACTTGGTAGTCAGTCGTGATAGAAATCACTGGCAGCTCCACGTGCGACTCAAATGTCAACAGTCTGGCGCATTGTGACGCATCGCTGTGACGCATCGCCTCCGTCGAAAATGCAGCCGCCGCAGCCGGTATTCAATCCCGCAACCTTTGGGTCAGCTGCTGACCCAAACGGTCACTAGACCGTTTGGGTCACTAGACCACAACGGCGGGGCTGTGATGAAAAGGAAGAACGCTTCCACGTGCACTGAGCAAACTCGAAGTTGTAGAAGGTCAATGGTAAAAAAAAAAGCTGTTTTGTAGTGCTTACGTGGGCGGCAAGAAAAGGTAAACACTACTATATAAACGTCAGTCGATTCCACATGGCATTCCGTGGCTTTCTTTGCTACCGTTAATTAAAACACGCAACCATTGTGTTGTTCTCGGGAACACCCTGCTGGGATTTCATTACACATAAAATAAAAACTGTAGTTGTACTTTTGCTGTCCTTGCTCGAGAAAATTGAACTGTTACATGTGCTGTTTTACATGCGCTTGGACATGTGCTATAGCTCTCCGAGAGTAAAAACTCCCATAGCCCTTTATGCCTAAGCCTACCCGAAGTCCACGTGACAGCCACCTTGGCGTCGATGCATTGATCTCCCGCAAAACGTGGTTTTTTCACTATATCCGGGATCGGACAGCACTGGCAGGTTTCTGCACTGAGCGTGGTTTTACAATGCATCCAGGATCGGCGCGCCTTCGACCAAGCGACAATGTCACGTGAAAGTGTCATCATGTGAGGTTGTGACATCGCGGTGACGTCACGATAACGTCACGAGCTTTAACGACCCGTGATGTCATTTTCTGATGGTGATTTCTTTCGTCACTCGTGTGCCCACCAACGCCTCTGCCATCGATAGACACTTTTCGCGTTTTGATTAGAGATATCAGTCTTTCTCCTTGATAAAAAAAAAGGCACCGCCTCGAAGAAAAAGCTCGTGTTTCTGTTCACCGATGTTTCGGTGTCAACGGCATCTCGCGTCTGCCAGCCCACCATCGCAACAGCGGTTATATCCGGATGGAGCCCTCGTGCGATTTCACTCTTCTTCTCGGATTCTTCTTCCGGAAAGAACGGTGTAGCCTATTTTTGGTATATAGGTATAGGCTGCTGCCGAGACTCGGTCATCTTCCTTTCAACTTTGCCACTCAAAAGTTTTCACCCTGCGTTTCGTGAAGCTCTTTTTTTTTTCCTGTCTCTCTATCTCTCCATTTCATCATCCTTCGCCCCGAGCCATTAGTCCGCAATAAATCTGCGGCACCTCGATACGGCAGCGGCCATCTCATCGCTCTCCTTCAATATCGAGCGGACTTCTCTCCGGGACGGTCGAAGCCGATCGAACCACTTCGCTTCCAAGCTGCGTCGAAGAGAGCCTCAAACACTCCGCCTCTGGAACAGGCCCTTGCTTTATCTTACACGTGTTTTCTTTTTTTCGTTCTGCTTATTTTTAGTTTTTTTTTTTGCTCTTTGATGTGTCTGTATCTCAGGAAAAGAAAAAAAAATAGCGCGACGATGAAGGCGCCAAGACAAACTCGCTGGCACAGCGCTGTTACAGGAACGACGGCACGTGTATATTGCAGTCGGAGCTGAGGTTTGCACCCCAGGTTGGGACGCTGCTGCTTCTAGCCGGAAGAACATTGAGCAGCTTCTCTTGCAGCTGTTCCACGCAGCTCGTGTCTGTACGCGGAATCTTGTAGGTTGTGCGCGACGGCACTATTTGCTCTGTCACGTCGCTTCGGATGCGGGTGCTACAGTTAGATCGCTACTGCGCACAGTGTGGCTGACGCGTAATAATTATTATCTGTTCGAGCTTTATGACCCAAAACCACGATATTAAAATGAGAGACACCGCATAGATAGCTTGCACGCGATTTCATAGACGCTGCTTCATAATGTACCACTCCTCCAACATGGTGGCTTTGATGACGTAAAGGCAGCATAATCACGTTGCGGTTAGCCTGTTTTCAATATGAGAACAATGTGCCGATTAAGTGAATGGGCTCTGTGTGTCTACAAGAAAAGAACTTGCAAGTAATGTAATGATATGCAATAACGCGACGTCATAGACCATGCGACCCTGGATAGGTTTCCTAAAATTAACAAGAGAGGGCACTGCCACTGCGATCGTTCAGCGATCATGGGAGTAATGGGTATAGTACACAGATTTGCCTAGTCTTCATGTTTGTGGGCTTTGAACACACTTGTGTTTTTTGTTTATTGTTGTGTTTTGGCTTTGTTTCGAATAAAAAAAGGCACTGTTGTGAACTTCGTGAGCCGGTTAAATTTAGTGAGCCTAACAAAAAGTCTTAGAGGTGAAGCGTAACTGCTGAAACTTTGCCAAACTTAGTCTTGCGGCAAAGCAAGTTCAGGCGCCACGAAACCAGACGGGGCTGACAAAACAAAGATTAGACAAATCCATCTATTGCCCATTATTACCATGCTGGTTGAAGCGATGTGCGTTGCCGCTCCCATAGACACTAGCGACAGAGTCCCCTCTAGTGTATTTCAGTGATTAGGGTTCTTTAACATGCACCTGAATTTAGGCACACGGGCCAATAGTGTTTTACCTCCATCAAAATGTGGTCAGAATTTGATCCCGCTACCATCTCGGCAGCTGTCAAGCTCCATAATTATTAGACCACCGTGGTGAGTAATGTAGCAAATATGAAATACCAGAGCAAAAATATCGACCGACTACATCGCACAACGTAACACTGTGCTATACATAAAATTAACTGAAGATGTTGGACGGTAAGATTATCAGATACAATATAGAGAAAAAACGATTGCGGCAGAAATCGAGTAAATTCAATGGCCAATGCGAGTAGCATAGCGGTGGCGAGACTCCATCGACGTTGTGAAAACCTATAGAAGCGCGGTGGTTTGGGCTAATTGGTGGGTCATGGCGATTGTTACAGCGCCAGCTCAGAACGACGACGAAAGGACAAGACGGCGATTGCCTGTCTTCTTGTCCTTTTGTCGTCGTCCTGAGCTTTCACTGTAACAATCGTTGTGAAAACGCTTGCTTCCACACGGGGGATCTTCAAAGGCGTTCTGTTCAGCTTGATGAGGCTTGCGCCTAGGGAAGAAAGTGTGTGGTCAGGGCACTGGGCTGTGGCACTGTAGACACAGAGCTCAAATTTTGCCATTGTCACAATTCGAACATCTCGTTTCATGTTCATTTATGTGCGTCCGGCATGGATACTTGTTCTGAACAACCGCTGCTAGCGGCTGCATGAAAGAGGAGGACGAGGACGTCGCATAGGTTATCGTTGGGCAGTCGCCATGTTGTGCACAGTGTACTGTGTGAGACTATAAAGACTATATACAGTATAAATAGTTCTGCGAATAAGCAACTCTTTTTTTTTCACTCTGCCACCTTTCTTCTATGTTCGCGCGTTGTGAAACACGCCATCATAAGTGACTCGCATCATTTTGCTGGTGGGGACGTCATGAAACCGCGAGTGGTGGCAAAGTGCTGCGCAACTGTCACTCGTGGTTTGACGACGTCACCCAGGTGTGTCTGTGGGTGGCGTTGAACAGGAACATTGGTCATCCAAGCATCCGGAATCTGTGGTGCTATTCAAAGGGATGCTACCCGCATATCGAATGTATAAACGATTGTACACCTCACGTCTACGTGACGCTTACCAAGATGCCCGTATGAATTGACGACAATATCGCGACGTATAGGTAGACGACGCTGGCGTGACGACACTGGCATAATTGCGATTGTGAAAGGGCGTCTAAAATATCAAGGTTGGTGGGTTGTCAAATTCAGCCGATCCAAAAAAGACGAATAGACAGACGAGAGCGTCGCATTCAATTGCAGCGCCTTGCTTCTTTGCTGCTGTGTCATCTATCAGGCTGCTTTATTTATGGCAGCTCAATAAGCTAGAGGTTCTCTGAAATAGAGCTGTTCCTTATAGGCCGTAACGCGTTGTACCGATCAAAGTACAGACATTCAGTTTAGCATATTCGATTAGGTTACTGCATTAAGTACTCTGCTTGCGGTCATGGTATCGATTTGTTTACCAGCGGACTTATTCTCTAGCACAGCTCATAGATACGACCTCCAGATACCGTATAAAAAAATAACAGGTATAACTGCCTTGATGCTATATTAGAATAACATGTCCAGATATGGCTTGTAGCCAATGTGGTCAATCTTTCAAATGACAGAACGATCACACGTGGAGTCTATTTTTATAAGCAGTATTAGAGCTATATATTATAAAAAGAAACAAGACCGACTGCAAGGAAAGCAAGCTCCGGTCTTTCTAATGGGCGCGCACTTCGTCAAATTACTCGCAATGCTACGATTCTAAGCTGAAATCGCAGAAACGGTGGTGCTGAAAAACTAGAACGAGTCACGTCTCCGCAGCTAATTGCTGTCCTTCTATTTCTGACAAAGAGTGCTGTTGGGAGTCGTTTTGTGTCGTTATGCGAGTGGAAAGTGTTTCAGGCGAACTAATAACGTTGTTGGCTATTTGTTGGAACAACCATTGCCCTTTTCATTTTTAGTTGGCCGGTGGCAAGTAGCGGGATTTAACCAATACTTTTGGCGCATAACCCTTGTTTCGACAAACCGTGACAGTATGACCAGTCGACAATCCTAAACCTTAAAGCGGTCCGCCCCTAAAACTATGGCAGCTTCGTACTAGTGGTGCCAACACTGAAGGAAGATCGGAGCTGAGCGACCTTTTGTGTCTCTTTTTTTGGTATTCCTTGATTATTTTTCCTTCTTTCTCTTTCTTGTATAGATGTTTTGTATGTGTTTACTCTTATTGCTTTCTTTCTCTCTCTCTCCTTTTCTATTTCTACAATTTTTTATTTTTCGTTCTTTCTTCTTTCTATATCTGCCTTTTTCTATTTTGTTTATTGTTCCTCTGTCCTTTTCTCTTTCTTTCTCTCTTTCTTTTTTGTTTATTCCTTTTTTTCCTTTCTTCTTTCTTTCTCTCGCTTTTCGTCTTCCTCTTTCCATTTTTTTTCATGTTTTTCACGTCTTGGTTTTCGTTTGCTACACGTACTTGAGAAACACGGTAGTGGGGCTTGACCAATTTCTGCGGCACTGTTAGGGATGGGAAGGAAGTTGCTGATGGCATACCACCGCTGCCAACCAGTTGTTGCGCGTCGCGGCGACCGCAGTCTGCGGGTAGCGGGGCCGATCGCCGTCTCTCCGTCGAGCCAAGGACTAGAGGAGAGCTTTGAGCAAACGTAACAGGTTTATTTACATCTTTACAGTGAGTTGTCGAGATGACAGAAGAGAAGAGAAGAACTGGTGGTTTCACAAACCACGAGCGTGGTGGTTAAACTTTACATAGTTCAGAGCAAGGTTCAGAGCTCTGCCGCGTCGTTTTATGCCCTGTCGGGCTCCTCCTCGACGAGTCGACCACCAATCACGCACACACAGGTGAGGGGGGGGGGGGGCGAGCATGCAAGGTACACGTGAACACTGCACTGTGGTGGCGCCAGCAGGGCTCTTCCTCGTCGTGTGTGTGCCTTTAGTCGAGAGTGCCCATGATCCTGGCCGCATACTTCAAAGGGGTCCGCCGATTTTGTTCGCTCAATTAGCGGGGCGATTCACGGCAACCGCCGCGGTCTCCCCCAGGAAGACGCCGTCCCTGTTGTCCTCTTTGTGGCGTCGCGGCGTCTTGGCGACACTAGGTCTCGTACTCCGGGACAATGCCTGGCGGGCATAGGCAGTCAGCCGGTCGGCTACTGGACAATGGATTAAACAAGCGCCGATCTTTTGAGAGGTGCCCGGTTCGTGGAATCCTCTGGGGAGAGCCCTTTGACCAGCGCCGTCGTCGTCTGCCGGTTAACGCGCCAACGATGCGTGGCTGGCCCAGGCGGGAGATAGAGCGGCGGCTCCAAAAACCTCTTTGGCGACATTCCACCCCGTTGGCGCCGCTGTCAATCAGTAGGCGACGTCTCGTGGGGCCGGCCTCTGTTGCTTCCTCCGTCCAGCCGTGGCGAGATTGTCCTTTCGGCACTAATCCGGCGTGGCGAATGACCCGCTGGGTCAAGGCATAGCTTGATTGCTACAGCTCCTCATCCGACGGGAAGATCTCGGACGTCGGGTAGTATCAGCTGCTCGACGGGAGAGATCACAGTAACCGCAGTCTCCCAACACCATTGATACCACAAAGACCAACCGCTAGAACCAGCAAGCGCAGGCAATGAGTTTTCGGCAACCAGGCCGGTCTTTCAAATGTGCCACAATGCACCTACGCTTTTTTTTTCTTTTAAATGGCAACCACACTAATACTCTTGCCCATAGCTAAAAATTTCGATTACTCCAAATACCCCTTAAAATCATTACGGAAAACGTCCCTCAACGTTCCGTATAACATGACGCTCAGCTAAAGAATTCAACTGATTCCTCAGCATATACTAAAATAACAAAGGGTAATGCAATTTCGTATACTAACACGCTTATTTGCTGAATGTAGTTTCATGTCAGCCCATGTTTTTAAAGAACGCACAAGACTTTGCTGTTCGCTCTAGCATGACATCTTACTCTCATCCAAAGAGCGCTAGCATACCCACACGCACCTAACCATAGGCGATATCTCTCTCACCTAGGTATCCTTAAACCCTCATCTGAACGTGAATTTTCTCAAGGAACAAACGCAAGGAACGATCACACTTGATGTACACGTCAGGAGTGCGTAACGAAACAGGCGTTAATTTTGCGCTAAAACTCCTGTACCGAATGTTTCTCCCCATGAGCATTTCGAAAATTGCTGTTGTTTGGTTTTATTCTAAAACCTTCCCAAGCATTGCTCATTTACTCTATTGAAGACGGCATGCGATGCCGCGCTTCACTAAAGGGCACGAAGCATAGAAACTCCTGCTCCGCTCGACCAACGTTACCACGCTTTCAAAACTAGCGGGCGTACCAAATCTTCATTTGCGACTTGCGTGCTCGTATCTTAAAGAACTCCTTTCACGCAGTCGGTTGACTGATGTGGGCCACTGCTTCCTCATAACGCTGAACAATTCAACTCGAAATTTTGACAAAGCTTACACACAAACGAAATCTAGAGGGAAGAAAAAAGTATCCAAGCAAACTAGCTGTGGAGATGACACAGGTACACCACTTTAAAACCAAATATAACCAAACAAGTATGTTTCCAAAAAAACTCCTGTGTCTGACTCTCCCGTTTACAGCCGTCGCTCCCCCTTCAGCCGTACACGCGGCGGTCGTGGTCTTCGATTCTGAAAACGCGCGAGACAACAACGTGCACGAGCAACAAGCTGAACTGCAGCGTTCCACCTCATTCGCGATTTTGGCGGGCTTCTGTCAGTTCGGTGTAGGAGACCGGAGCGATGCGTGGGACAGAGTGGCCATGCTTTCTTTGGGCTAGCTCGCGTGTGGTGCTTAGCTATTGTGGCTTTTCCTTTTTTCCTAGGACCCCTTCTACAATCCCGTTCCCGCAAAGCTTTAAATTTCCTGCGTACATTCCGTCACGGGGATGCGCGCTGGGGCCTACCCTTCCGCTGTTGGAACCTTACTTTACGCCACAAAGGACCTTTCTTTGAACTGGCTGGTAACCTACTCTTGGGCCGCTCGCCCGGCTGATTGCCCCCTCTTTCACCCCTTCGCTTTGTCGCTCGCGTACGCCTCTCTCGTTTCCGGCGACGTCTGCGACCGACCTGTCCTGCACCGCTTGTAAATTCGTTGCAGGTTGAGTTATCAATGGTTTTACCGCTCAAGGGTGCCTCTGCACCACCTGCCACAGTGTTTCGGCACTTTGATTTCTTGGCTCTGTCGCCTTGTCTGGCCGATTCACCTGTGCTAACGCTGTACTCAGGTGCGCCCTGAAACGTTCTGTGGATAGAACGGAAAGACTGGCGCTCTCCACGCAATTCCATTCGCGAACCCGCTTTCCTCTTACTTTTCGTCCGGTTGCTCGGACGCATGCAATGTAATTTTGACGCTGCTGCAAAGCTCTTATTTGCTACGCTGACAGGTTTTGCGCCTTCTTTTACACGCGTAGTACTGTTCGTCTTTCTCGCGGATTTGCGACGTCTCTTTCGTCTGCGCCGCTTTTTGCGTGTCGTTTCCGAGCCTCCCGATCGCATCTCACACTCGTGAACCCTCTCACAGCTTTCGTCAGCTGTCTCAGTTGCGTGGTCTAAATGATTTTCGACCTGGTCATCTTTATTCTCACCCTCTAGACCGGCGGACTTGTTAACACACTTAGGAACAATGCAGCTGTTTCCCTTCGAAAAATCTTGCTCGCATTCCTGAGAGCTGTCTGCAACTGCACTGATACCCTTCTCTACGCTCGCTGCTTCTGAGCCTTCTCCGGTGTTCTTGCCTACTTCAACCTCATTTGCAAGATCCACCGCCGCGACAAACACAGTTGAGGTCTGTGCCAGATTCTCTACAGCTTTTCTAGCTGTTTCGCTAACAGTTAACTGGCAAAGCACCTTGTCGCACTCGCTCTGGCCTTCGTCGGCCTCTCTACTCAGCGCAGCTTCATTCGCAGCACTCAAACTCGATTCGCCTTTGAATCCGCTGATATGTTCACACGTGCTAGCCTTCTCCAAAGCTCTGGGCTGCACCTCGCACTTTTCGTGCTCTACACTAGCGGATGGCTGAATCTTCCACCGCGTTGCCTCGACTTTTTGTTCCGACAGTTCAATATCTAGGCTGGGTGCTCGCTCGAACTATTCACCTCGCTCCCGTTTTTCTATCTCCCATTTGCTCTCACTATTCACCTTGGTGCTATGACAGACACGCGGACCCCTCTCAGGCTTGGTTTTAATACCAGCACACCGCCGCGCGTTCTTCAACGGAGCGTTCATGAGCTTGCATTCAATTTGCTTTCTGTCAATTTTGGTGCCGAAGCACCGCAGTAAGGCTGCCTTAGCTACATTGTAACTGTTGAACTCATCCTCGGAAAGGTACCCTATTCTACCAATTAAGTTGCATGGAAAGACACTCAATAAGGCGATAGACCAATAGTGTTCGTCGAGCCCTAGGTCTGTGCAAACATTCTCTTAAGAGGTTAGGTAACTCTCTATATCCTCGCCCTCTTCGAATGCATGGATCCTCGAATTTACTTGAGACCATCTAAGGCACTGTATTGATCTTCTTGTCTCTTCCAGTTTTCTCTTTAGGGTTTCCTTCCACTGCTCTCTCTCTTGCTCTCGCCTTTCCTGACGCTTTTTCTCGCGCTCCTGTTCCTCACGCCCTTCCTGACGCTCCCGTTCCTCACGCCTTTCCTGACGCTCCTGTTCCTCACGCTTTTCTTGGCGTTCCTGTTCCTCACGCCTTTCCTGACACTCCCGTTCCTCACGCCTTTCCTGACGCTCCTGTTCCTCACGCTTTTCTTGGCGTTCCTGTTCCTGTCGCTTTTGAATCTCGTTCCACGTTTCCTCAATATCTACACTGGTCAGATTCAAGCCCTCGATAGCGCCAACAATTGCGTGTTTCTTCATCCCCGTATCTACTTCTGCTCCCAGCTCCTCCCCCAAAATCAGGAGCTGATTCTTCAACAAACGCTTCCAATCCGTGACAGAGAACTAGTGTGGTGCAGCTCACTCTCTACCCAGAAGTTCCGTAAATATCTGCTTCTGTGGTAGCCTCTACCAGCGAAAAGATTACACTTCTATCTTATCAGCCTGGCAACCAAAAAACCAAAGCCAGCACTCACCAGTCCCCAGCTGCCAGTCTCCATGATCTCGGCGTGTCGTTGATTCTCCGTCTTCCGAGCTCACATCCAACCGCTTGCCATCCAGTTGTTACGGATGGAAGAGGAAGTTGCTGATGGCATACCACCGCTGCCAACCAGTTGTTGCGCGTCGCGGCGACCGCTGTCTGCGGGTAGCAGGGCCGATCGCCGTCTCTCCGTCGATCCAAGGACTAGGGGAGAGCTTTGAGCAAACGTAACAGGTTTATTTACATCTTTACAGTGAGTTGTCGAGATGACAGAAGAGAAGAGAAGAACTAGTGGTTTCACAAACCACGAGCGTGGTGGTTAAACTTTACATAGTTCAGAGCAAGGTTCAGAGCTCTGCCGCGTCGTTTTATGCCCTGTCGGGCTCCTCCTCGACGAGTCGACCACCAATCACGCACACACAGGTGAGGGGGGGCGAGCATGCAAGGTACACGTGAACACTGCACTGTGGTGGCGCCAGCAGGGCTCTTCCTCGTCGTGTGTGTGCCTTTAGTCGAGAGTGCCCATGATCCTGGCCGCATACTTCAAAGGGGTCCGCCGATTTTGTTCGCTCAATTAGCGGGGCGATCCACGGCAACCGCCGCGGTCTCCCCCAGGAAGACGCCGTCCCTGTTGTCCTCTTTGTGGCGTCGCGGCGTCTTGGCGACACTAGGTCTCGTACTCCGGGACAATGCCTGGCGGGCATAGGCAGTCAGCCGGTCGCCTACTTGACAATGGATTAAACAAGCGCCGATCTTTTGAGAGGTGCCCGGTTCGTGGAATCCTCTGAGGAGAGCCCTTTGACCAGCGCTGTTGTCGTCTGCCGGTTAACGCGCCAACGATGCGTGGCTGGCCCAGGCGGGAGATAGAGCGGCGGCTCCAAAACCCTCTTTGGCGACATTCCACCCCGTTGGCGCCGCTGTTAATCAGTAGGCGACGTCTCGTGGGGCCGGCCTCTGTTGCTTCCTTCGTCCAGCCGTGGCGAGACTGTCCTTTCGGCACTAATCCGGCGTGGCGAATGACCCGCTGGGTCAAGGCATAGCTTGATCGCTACAGCACATACATATCTCAGCAGTTCTTGCTCGACGGAACACAAGGTACCGATAGCTTAAACAGCTTCACCGCTAAATTCGGAAAATAAAAGCTCCCACGATCTACTACGTTCACGTTATGCTAAACCGAGAGAAATAGAGACGAAAAAGTAAAAAAAAAAGATTGGTGAAGGTTGCTCTAAGCTGCGTGATGCCTCGTCGTGGTGGTCTAGTGGCTAAGGTACTCGGCTGCTGACCCACGGGTCGCGGGATCGAATCCCGGCTGCGGTGGCTGCATTTCTGATGGAGGCGGAAACGCTGTAGGCCCATGTGCTCAGCTTTGGGTGCACGTCGAAGAACCCCAGGTGGTCGAAATTTCCAGAGCCCTCTACAACGGCGTCTCTCATAATCATGTGGTGGTTTGGGACGCTAAATCCCACATATCACTCTATCAATCTAAGCCACGCAACGCTTGAAACAGCGAAAATGGACGATTATAAAGACTAATCTGGTTGCTTCTAGGTTCTTTTCCGGGCCTTAGCTATAGGAAGGGCAGGTCCTCGCTTGCTTCTGGGATGTTGCAAGGTTTTAGCTAGATGATGCGAAGTTTTTTTCTACTTCGGGTCTAGGCACAAAGTGCTTCGTGTTAAACCACGCACAGACAGACACGACATGTTTGCTCGAACTCCAGAGACAGGAACTCGCGCTGAAATCAAGCGTTCGCGTCTCTCGTAGATACGCGGTCAGTTCATCGTTGGCATAGGCTTTCCATCGCTTCGGGGTCCTCTCGCAGCTGCCATCGCCTTTGACGTTGCCTGGTATTCTCTCGTGTGTAGGTACTCGAGGTCTCCAGCTCAGCGCCGTCACATACTCTTATGGCTCATACCAACTCTGGGAGATCGGACAAGAATTGAGTGGGAATCTTGCGATAAGCCCAAGATTGCAAGTGCAGAAAAGAAGACTTGTAACTCGGTGCCCAGATTTGTTCGACGAAAATACACGCAAAGTTCAAAGATTCCTTCGTTAGACAATTACGAACCAACCTGTAAGACATATCATTTGAACTTGGAAGACAGAAAACAATGACCTTTAGGAACGTTTTGAAGCTAAATATGGGAATTAAAAAAATCACAGCATATCCACGGAGTGAATGATGATGAGTGGGCCAAGCGTCCGTCAGCCTATCCATGCTTCCGTCCGTCCGTTCGTTATTGCTTCCGTCTGTCCGTGATACCATCTGTGCGTCCATCTATGCGTCCGTCCATCTCTCCATGCATCCGTCCGTGAGTGCATCCATCCATATGTCTGTCTCTGTTCGTGCGTCCATCTGTCCGTACGTCCACGCGTCTATCCATCCGTCCATCCGTCTGCTAGTCTGCCTGTCCGTCCATCCGTGCGTCCATCTAGTGAACACTCCAAGTACTGCCATCTCCCATATCGCATCCTCTATGGCACATACCTGCTCTAGAGCGGGTATGTGCCACCGGTGGCTACATACTACTACATACGTACACACAAGGGATAGACAGACCCACGCTAGAGCGGGTATGTGCCACCGGTGGCTACGTACTACTGCATACATACATACAAGGGATGGACAGACCCACGCCTTAAGGAGCTTCGCCCTTGAATTTCTATAAAATTTTGCCGACATTCTTACGTTCTTGTTAGAATAGATGCACAAACTTTTGCAAAAGTGCAACTGGGCTCCTAAAGCGATGCTGATAACCCGTGAAGCGCGCTTGTTAGAGCATCTGATTTCGGCAAATGCGAGTAATTCGATCCACGGATTTGGAGTTCACGTTAAATTGTTGCATGTCTTGCAAGGCAGTTGCGAAAATTTCGCTCTCATCTTAGCGGAATTTCGCCGCAGAGATTTCTACGAAGCATTACAAAGGACCTTTATCCCGTTTAGCTATACTTTTAGGTGCAGTTGTCAGTGTTGCCAGATTTATACTTCAGATTGGTGAAACCATGCAATGCTCAATTATTTTTCTGAATAACTGGTGGTTTACTACATGCTCATTGGCAGCATCGTATGTCAGTTCCAATTTTTTTCTTCTATATGCGAGAGGGCCTAATAAAAGTAAGTACCGTTGTTAGAAAAAAAAAACATTCTCCATTACCAAGTACTCAGATGGGTGCTTCTGATATAAAGCTCGCTTTTTGCGTCACTAATGCTTGCTAATAATAATTGCTGGGTTTTTACGTTTCAACAATGCTTACTCCTGAAATTATATTCACAGAGGAAAAAAAAATTGCCCGCAGCTTCCCTCGGGGGAACACTGAGGAGGATGCGGACCATATAATTGGTTAACGGGGTGTTAAAGTGCGACTTACTTGGGTCGATGGCTAAATTGGTTAACGTGGTTGTGAAATGGGGTGTTAAATTGCGACTTACTTGGGTCGATGGCTAAATTGGTTAACGTGGTTGTAGGAGGGGGTGTTAAATGAGTGAACACGTACACACGTATGCGAAAGGGCGGCGCTGGTCGAAGGGACGTCGATCATTGTGTTTGTGGATTCGTTGGAATTCATTTCACCGCGACCTTGGACGTCGACGCGCCGTACAAACCAACCGACGAGCGGCAACTGAGCGAGCGAGCGCCGACCTTGAGTATATATACAGCACGACGGCGCATGCACTGTCAGCTGTTGAATGTTCTCGAAGCGCGACGCCACATGCGCGTCCACTGGAGAATCAGGAGAATTGTAGATGTCGAACGCGGTGTGTAGAGGAGGAAGGGTGCACAGATGGTGGAGGAGTGAAGCGCGCGCGGTGTGTAGAGGAGGAAGGGATGCACAGATGGTGGAAGAGTGGGCGACGGCGCGACGGCGCATGCGCGCGCGTCAGCTGTCGAATGTTCGAGAAGCGGTGCGGACGGCGCGGACGGCGCGGACGGCGCACTACAAGGCGCGAGTATAAGATGCTCCGCATCTAATAAGCAGGAAAGGCGTGTTTGGAGGCTTAGCGTCTTTATTTGTTACAAAGCTACGCAGTCCGCCACCTCGACTCGACCTTGCTCGAACTGCGATAGCTATTTAATTCATTATGAGGTGCGGGTCGAACTCTGCGAGTTGGACCTAACCAGCTTTGAAAGGAACAAGTAGTTTCACTCGCCCAACACGCTTGATGAAGTGCGCTTGAACGTGGAAGCACCGAAGCTGGTATTTCTCTAATCTTACCCTATAGAGCACTGAGTTACGAAGCCGCAGAAAACGCCATGCCACTCGCCGGCGCCGTGCGTGGCGCTGCGGGGCCTTTACATAACATCATTTGCAGTATATGCCAGACTGGTTAACATCCCCGCCTTTCATCTCTTACATTTTCTTTCCTGCTTTCATTTGCAGCATGTATTTGGTCATAGATTAAGGTTTCGTAACGAAACGGTGGAAAAAGATGCTAAAAAAGAAGGAAATCGTTGATGTCGTTCCTGTAACTGCTTAGCTCAGTGGGCACATACTGCCCAAGTTACGTTATTGCGGTTGGTTATGTAAGTGTAGAAGCGAGAGAGCTTAGTACTGACTGTAGAATTTCAGTAGGTGATTAGGAAAAAGTGGTCAATAGTTTATGAAAGCGGTGTTTGGAACGTGATTCCAGAGGCGTAGTTAGCGGCCCTAGCGATGTTGACTAGTTAGGTTTTCTGATAGGCGTTATGGAGCAGCGGTAAATTTTATACAGTTATAAAAAGGTCGTAATAAACTCTTGAAAAAGAGAAAAGGTGCTTAATTGACAACTTACAGAGAGAGCAGATAAAAATTAGGGCAGCTTCGCCCCAATGGTGCCAAGCCCGAAAGAAGTGCTGAGGTGGGTGGTCTGGTCTATTTAGTTTGTTTGTTTGTTTTTCCTGCAACACATGGCACGTCCTCACTCTGGAGGATTGGCCAATAATGTGACGTTGAGAATTTGAAATGCTGTTTCTCTTTAGTGTTCTCTTTCTTTTCTCCTTTTTTCCCTCTTGCATTTTCGAGTGTATTTGTTTTTTTGTTTTTCGCTCTTCATTTCTATTTATTTAAATTTTTCTTGGAAACTTGCTTTCTTTTTGTTCTTTTCTAGCTTTCGCTTGCTTCCTCTATCAATTCTATAGAAGTTGTTTGTGTTGCGTGTTTCTCTAGCCGTAGTAGTAATGCCCGCACTTTAGGTCATTTTCAAGGTGACTGAAAAATAAGGAAGAGAAGACTTATCATTGGCGTGAATGCGCTCTGAACATTTCATTGTTTGCTGTGATATATTTGGTTCTGCCTAGCAACGACGGCAGCATAAGAGTGGCTACTTGGGCTGGTTGGTATTGCATTCTTAAAAGAAATATACTTCCTTAGTGCGCAGGGAACGTTTCAGAAGGAAGGGAGCATACGTCCGCCTGTCCCTCAAACAGTGATCCGCTCTCAAAATACTGGCTTTCCAAATTATGCGCTCACGTACTCGTGAGTGCAGTGTTTCGAAATGCATGGCGTGCAGCGCTCCACCGGCGCCTCCAAGAACCACAGGCTGAGCGGCTCGTCTACCGGATGCAGTCACCATGTTTCACAAACTCTCTTGATCTCACCGTCTACGATGATGCGTCAGCTGGCTCGCACATGCGCTCGCACGTGGTGGAACGAGTGCCGACAGCTGCGCTCCCAACTATCGCGTTTCAATCGCCGACCTGTGCACGTAAATACGCGTGATAGCTTTCACCGTTGCCCAATTGGTGGCGCGCGCTACACATGATTCGGAGGTTGTGGATTCGTCTTCCACCAGCGTCGAGTCGTTCTCTCGTCATCCTTAAACTTATCCAATCCTTTAATTGCTACGCTTCAATTGAAAGCAGCCAATAACGCCACCGATCGATGATTTATTTGGCTTTATTATTAGGTAATGCCCAATGATTGTGTCTTGGGACAGAGCCCTCAGTTGCATTCGATCAATTTCGCTTATTTTTCATCAAGGCTGACTTTGAACAGTAAATCGTGGTACCAAACAAGTTTTTGAAGTAGTTGTCTTGTTTGTACGTACATTGTCCTTGAAATAGCGAAGAAACATGTTATCCAAAGCGTATCTTTAATAAAGAGAAAGCACTCTATATTAGCCTGCCTTGCGCAATTTTGGAAACCGCGTTTTTTTCCCCGATAAAACCGAACCAGATCTACACTGACTCAAGTTGTACGCACTATCGACCCACACTAAGTGAAGTTTGACCCGATTTCTGCTACATCCAGGACACATTGTTTCCAGCGTCCAAAATAAGCTCTCACTGCTGGGTCTTTATTTTTTATTTTTTATTTTTACCTAGGCGTCCGACGAGGCGTATTCAACGGTATTCCTAACCTACAAAAGTGTCCAAACCTTTGCGGATTAGCTTGAATTTGTATTTCAAAAAAACGGGCTAGGATGACACGAACAACTTAAAAAGTCCAACGTGTCCTTTAAAGGCAAGCAAACTACGACGAGCTATTTACATTGTCGTGGCAACATGTCAAGAACAAAAGAACGGTTCGTTGATACTTCTGAAATTCTTGCATGATGCTCATTCGGACGTGTTTCTTTGAGTTACATTTCCAAAATATAGAAAGCAGAAATGATAGAACTTCGTACTTGGGAATTGTCAGTTGACGCGTCAAGATTACATGTGATTATCGAGATGGCCTATAAAGCTTTAGTTCCCTACTTTCCTTGTACGTCCTTTTTATTGCAAGGTTAACCTGCTGGCTCAACTGCACTGTCCTGCTTTGCTTTTTCTTTCGTGCCAGCTGCATGATATAACTTGATTACTTCTTGCGGAAACTCCAGTGGCAATTACGTGCTTTCACAGTATATACTCTGCGGCATGGTTACTTGACGAGGCAGAACTGTAGCAGCCTACTTTGTTTGTGCGCTAACATTAAGATATATTTTCTTCCTCTGGCTACCACTCTGTCTTGCTTTTTCAGCATAGAGGACACTTTTTGTATTTTTCAGTAAAATTAATACTGACTAGAATAAAAAAAAACTATTTAGCCATCTTCGGCCAACATTAGCGAACGCCAACCAACACAGGATATTAGATGTATAGTACAGTTACTTTAGGAGTAATCACCCTTTATTTTTGAGGGTGCAAAGCTAAAGCATTGCACCATCCTTCTGCACCAGGTCAAAGTTAAAGTAAAAAAAAACAAAAAGCATAAGTAACTGTACTACCCTGCTTTTTTTTTTTTGCACTGTGTGTTGCTGCACCTGTGTGTGCTCTATAAGCCATTCTAAGAAAAATAAACTGATGTATTGTGTGTGGTTTATGTTGGCGCTTCCTTAGGAAACAACTTTGAAGTGCCAAAAAGCAAGAACGGAAGAAAAAAAAATGGCAGCATATCCACGAAGTGAATGATAGAGAGTGGGGCGAAGAATTCGTCCGTCCATTCGTTCTTGCTTCCGTCCGTCCATGCGTCCGTCAGTGTGACCGTCCATGCGTCCACCAGCCCGTCCGTGCGTGCGTCTGTTCGTGCGTCTGTCCCTGCGTTCGTCCATATATCCGCCCCTGCGTCCGTTCATGCGTCCATCCATGCATCTGTCTATGTGTCCGTTCGTCCATTTATTCAACACTCCAAGTACCACCATCTCGCATCTTTTCATCATATATTCCCCATATAGAAGCACCGCCATCCAGCGGACATTCCAAGGACTAAATGAGAGGTGGCACACGCACACTTTCTTACGGCTTGCGCTTCGGGTCCACCTCCCACCTTTAACCACCTCGAGTTCATGGTATATACTAGTTCACTGTATTCATGGCACTGCGGCCGAACGCTCGCTAAACCTTTCAAAAACCAAGGAGGTTACGCCCAGCAAGCATGACGTAGCAAACTTTTTCAGTCAGATAGTGCTCAATGTACATGCCAATGGCTGCTAATGGGAAATGAGAGGCGGAGAATTCGGCTTTTACTTTCTTACGGCTTGCGCTTCGTATCTACTTCCCATTTTTAACCACCTCGAGTTCATTCATGGTATATACAAGTTCATTGTATTCATGGCACTGCGGCTCAACGCTCGCTAAACCTTTCTAAAGCTAAGGAGGTTACACCCAGCGAGTATAACGTAGCAACCCTTTCTTGTAAGATAGTGCTCAATGTACATGCCAATAGCTGCTAATGGTAATCGCAGCCTGCGCGTTAACTAAAAGCCGAATGCTCCTGTCTCTCATTCCCCATTAGCAGCGATTGCCATGTACATTGAGCACTATTTTTTTATTGTTCAACAACGCACAGAAGAAGTCTCTCACCGGCACCACCTTGGAGGTCAAAATGTTATACTTGTTATATACTACAGGGGACGAACGGGTGCCGCTATAAAGAGCTTCGCCCTTAAAAAGGAGACACGAAGAGCGCTACTCTTCATCTGCCGTTCTTGTTTTTTTTTTTGGCGCTTCAAAGTCGTTTTTAAATGTCTTACAAACTAGCCCACGCCTCCGTGCTTCTATAGGCACTTCCTTGTTTCAATGCGGAGGCATTTTACGGCGACTTCCCTCAAAAAACAGATGTCTGTGACGAAACGTACTCCAGCGCATAGAAGTTAATAGTGTTTTATGAATGTGTATACGACGATGCCGTGTGACTACCTTCTACTACCAAACTAATAAAGGCGTGTAGTCGTAAACAGAAATTGTTCCCTGGCTATTCCGATAGCCCACGTATTCCCATGACACGTAACGCGTTAGCTTAGAAAGAGAAGGGGCAGGCGGTTGTTTCCATATCTATATAAGTACGTGTTTTTTTTTTTTTCACTTCATTAGGTGCGAGCGCATAAACTTTTATTCAGCACATACTACAGAGCAGCCAGGACAATTATCCGGAACTAGCTATGTATATGAGAGTTAAACCAGGCTGCACGAGCTAATGGGCTAATTTAATGGCGCACATTAGAACTCTCACTTTTCGCTCTTACAACTACAGTGAGAAGCAGAAAAACTAGTTTATTACGGCGAAGCATATACTAACGGTGGGTTATTTCTTTTTTTCTTTGCCAGCCGTCATTTTTCAAACACAAGGTCCGTACTACATTCCAGATTACTTGTTGCAAAACGTGTGCGCTTTACTATCGGCGGCGGTACTAAACCTCTGCTTTCGTTTTCTCCCAAAGCGGAGCCTCGACAGACGCGGACCAACGAATCGGAACAAAAGGGTGCGCGCTGCGCGTTTACGACGCCTCGGAGAAAAATTCTCTCGCGCGCCAGATCACGTGAATCTTCGAAGATACTTTGAAGCGCCCGAAAGCGATAACGTCGCGCTGCAAGGTTCGCGTCCGGCAATCACCTACAACACACGCTCGTGCAACGTCTCCGAAACAAAGGGGGCAAAACAAAATTAAACTTGTACATCGGGAGAGAATGGAGGCAGGCGCGAAGCACCTTTATGAGGTTCACTGAGCTGCTCCTTTCGCAAGGGGTCATTTCGAAACTGCCCCAGGCCCCTTGTTGCCTTAACTAAGAGAGAGGCCACGGCCCCTTAGGAAAGAACGACGGGCGCGAGGATGAAGCCGAGGTCTTCGCGACCGTTTCATCACGCGCGCTCAGGTTGAGCAAGGTGGAAGGGAGTAGTTGGCCGGTGGGACCTTCGGGGGAGCACACGCCAACATCCACTCGACGCTTACTATGTATGTACCGCCTCCCTCTCACCTTATATATAACATCACAACACCTTCCTCTCTCCTTCACTCCCCCCCCCCCCTCTAGACAAAACTGATCTGGAGATCTCTAGCGCACTCCGTGTCCCGAGGCAGAGATTCTATTCACCCTCTCTTCCCCGAAGTATGACAGCGTGGTCCCGCCAGAAGCGAAGGTGAAGGGTGGCCAGCACGGGGGCCGGACAACGCAGGACTTGAGCCCTCGGGACTTCTTTTGATCCCGTACCACCGCGGCCGCTAAGAGAAGATCCGAAGACACCCGCCTTCTTCCCCCGGCGAACAACAGAAAGGCCGACAGCAGTGTGTGGGCTGCCGCCGGCGAAGCTTTTCTGTCTCTACGTGTGACCGCGCTATACGATGACGGACTCCGGATTATCGGCGCGGCAGGCGCTCCTGCACAGTTATGGCAGAGTCGCCCCGACCCGTGCACGCCGACAAAGCCCACTACGCTGATGACTGCTCATCACGAAGGCTCTGAAATTAATCAGGCCGCCTACGCCCGCCCGGCAGTTGCAAAGAAAAGAATAGAGAAAGAAAAGATAACAGTGGTGTTGCACGGAGGAGGGGGTGGGGGGCACTATAAGCCCAAAGTGACGCTTTCCAGCGGCCCTTGCTTCTCTTTCGGTGGCCGTGGGAGCACGCCCAGTTGCCTCCCGACGGCTCCCTGATTGCAATGTGAGGGTCTTCGAGCAACCAGCCCGAGGTGCCTATCTTGCTCCCCCACTTCCCTATTTTGTGAATTCAGCTCTTTGTTTTCTTCGTTTACGTCATAGGCACGAATATGGGAGAAAACTCGTGCTCGCGAACACGAACGATAGCGTTGCCTCGGGCTTCACCACGCTCACTAAAGCAATGCGTCTGGCAATGAACTTCGGGCAGATGGGGAAGGCTGCATAGACCTCGGAGGCGGACAGCATAGAGATTGCTGTTTGTGTAAGCGGTGAAAGCATTTGTGCCCGTCGTTATTTAATGAGGACGTATAGCAGGTGCTCTCCGAACGTCTCGGCATTGTTTGTCCGCTTCCTTGTAGATTGCGTACAATGAATAGGAGTCGACAAGCATTGCTGTGGTTGGCTTAAGAGAACCAAACTGGTAAATGGACACGAACGACACAAAACTGAAAATTAACCTCCATGTACAAGCTAATTTCGCAACGAAACTGACAGGGCACCCATGAGTCACTTCCAAGTTTCTCGGTTTAGACAGTGATAGCTCTATGACCTGGTACACCGTTTATAAACATATTATTCACTCCCAGGTAAATTTTGACTTTTTTGGCAAGGGCTTGCTTGCTACATGTAAAGTTCTCTTTAAAAATACATGTTGATTGATATGTGGGGTTTAACCTCACAAAACCACCATATGATTATGAGACGCCGTAGTGGAGGGCTCCGGAAATTTCGACCACCTGGGGTTCTTTAACGTACACCCAAATCTGAGCACACGGGCTTACAACATTTCTTAAAATTACACGTTAGCCCTCTTGTAGAGACACGTGTGAAGATTAACTCTTGTTTGGAAAGCCGCGCTTTCCATGACTCACGAGAGGTTATGAGCGCGAAAAGAGAGACAACGTTTATCCTTAAAGATATTTAATTCTATAGGAAATAATGACTTCTTAGTGTTGATGTCATTGTGTAAGGGCAAGAAAATCACATAATTTCTGAGGGCACAAAAGCAGACAGTGATATGGACAAGGTGCCTGGTCTGTGCTACCTGTCAAGTGTACCAGCATTACTCGACATATGATATAAAGATATTTTTGCTCACAGACTGACCAATTTCTTAAACAAAAAAGCACGGAATTACATTGTGGTTATGTGATAATTGTACACTACTGTGCATTTGTACACAATACCAAATACCTCTAATATACATCTTCACACCGCCTGTCAAACGCTTAGGTCATAGAAGTCCCTTATGCGGGAAAATCCACTCAACGAGCAATAAAATTGACCATCGCGTGACGCATAGGTCGCTTAGACGATCGCTCGTTTTCGGAAATTTAGAAACAGTCGCTCGTCACCCGGAAGCAAAAATTAGTATATCCTAGAGGTTCGCCTTTAGCAGTTGAAAACGATAGCGACACCCTGTTTCTAGTGCGTTGTTGTTGTTGTTGTTGTTTCCCTGTGCAAATGGCTCGTACCCAAAGAAGGGGATTGGCCGAATATAAGGTGAATTTGCCCTAAACTTTCAGCATTGCGTCATTCCTACAAATTTTTTTGTAACTTAATTTTGATTTGAAATACCAATATCAAGTTTGCAGAAAAAAAAGAAGAAAAATAGTGAGACAGCAATTTAGCAAGAAAATCGTTTAGTCGCAGTGATGTATTCTTGAACGGCGAATAAAACATCCCTGTGGCTGAAACCCAGTGTAGAGGCTCCAAATGAAAGAAGATCAGGTTGTGATAGTTGCAAGCCCAGTCTTTGAAGAGGTGGTGCTAGTATGCTTTGCCTGAATAAATCGAAACGGCGACAATGTAATAAAAAATGACTGATCGTTTCCTCTTGATTACAGTAAATGCACATAGGGGAATTCAGTATGCCTGATCTATGCAAGTAAAAATTGAGGGAGGTAACGCGGCAACGAAATTTCGTGATGACAACTTCCATCATCCTTGAATTAGTCAGTTCACTGCGCCAGCGAAATAACAAGTGTTTGTACTCTGGAGAAGCCGTCAATGCAGGGTCAGATAAATTTTGCCTGATTTTAAGTGTGCGAAATCGCGCCACCATAATGTATACTGTATGAGGAAAATAGGAATAATTGGCTTCGAAAGGGATGCCTTCGCAAGAGAATCAACGATTTAAAAAGTTTCACTATAGGTGAGTGACCAGATGCGGACAGAGAAGAGCACACTGATAATGAATCAGTTATGACTGCTACGACTGGAATGGAAATATTTACCTTTCGCAAAGCTAACATTATTGCCATGAATTCAGCCAGAAAGACAGGAAGAAAGTCCGGTAAGCGAAGTGAAAATGACCAATCAAGTACGGGGCAATATATTCCAACGCCCGATTTTTCATGTGATTGAGATGCGTCCGTTGCTATAATGACATTTGTTGGCAGAGTACTTAAATGGTCCTGCAATAAACCATTTAAAATGCCTGTAGGTAATAGCTTAGCGTGAGTTGGGAAGATATCATGGTAAACAATTTCTGGAGAATTTTGTTGCTCAGTTAAAGGAATCAGATCAGGAACGTGTACATTTAGGGGCTCAAGTAACGATTGAACAAATACTATTTGTGGTTTGGTAAATCTGGGCCAATGCACGGAGAAGAATAGGTCAGGATTGGAAATAAAAATAATTTGTTCAGGGTTAAACGGTGCTTCATATAGTCGTAAAAACGTCTGCACAGTAAGAATGTTAAAGCGACATAATAAGGTTGGTATTCGTGCTTCAAGGTATAACACTGCATTTGCAGTATACTTTGGAAGTCCTAAGCAGAGCCGTAAAGCCTCTCTTTCCAACAGAACGAGCGGCCGAAGTTTGTAGGCTGGCGCACCAGAAAAAAGAATGCAGCCAAACTCCAACACAGGTCGGACATACATTTTATATATAATCAAAAGTGCCTTTCTTCTCATACCTGATCTACAATTGCTCAACCTCCGCAATACGCCCATCGCGCGTACTGCTTTTGTCGCGATGTATTCAATGTGAGGGCGCCAATTTAGATGTTCATTATACATAACTCCAAGATATTTCAATGATTGTACTTGTGGGATATCTTGAAGCTTGTAATTAATAGATATGTGCACGGGATCTTTGATTGGAAAAACGAGAATAGCACATTTACCGGTATTCAGGTTCAACATAAATACATCCAGCCAATGTTCTATTTTATTAAGATATGCTTGCAAGATAGTGTAGAGACAGTGGAAGTCTGTTATGCGGGTTCTTGTTGCTGATTTGTTTCTCCCGGGCTGAGCCTCAGAGAGTTTTGTTAATAAGGACAAAGCCGTTCGGTTTCCAAGAAACACACAAAAAGTTTAATTGAAAAGAAAAAAAAAAGCAAAGATTCCTCACAAAACAAAACACTTAATAAACAGTTGACTGGACATGACGAAACACATCTGTAAACACCCAACAAAAACGTTCAAAGTCAGTAACCAAACCTAACGTTCGAAAGGGGCTGAGTGATGGGAGTAGCGCAAGATATCTGTTCGGTCTCACCCACACGCTGAATTCCGCCGACGATGAGCAAACCGGAACGCGGTGATTCCGGCTTCAGGACGCGGGCAGGACGGGGATGAAGGAACGCTGGCTGCTGACGACACGTCGAGAAACCAGGCCGGAACGTGGTGGCTCTGGCTTTAGGAGTGTGGACCCGTCTGTGACGAGAGAACGCAGGCTGGTGGTGACGCGTCAGAGAACCAGGGTCGACCTAGTCAAGCAGCTGGGCGCACAGCTCGGGCCCGGAGCCCGACGGCTGTAGCTCGCCTGCCGGAACCAAAGTCCGCAGGCCCTGGAAAGGAGTTCAGGACCGGATGGCCACGGTCCTTTGGAGCGGGAACACGACGGCAGGAGGCCCCGGCCGGTTGAAGACCTGCAGGCTCGGGTCCTACGCCCGACGGCCCATCTTCAGCGCCCGGTCTGGTGACGACCTTCCGCTTGCCCCGTCTTCTTCGAACTCCCCTTGCTCTGGTCCCCCCAGGCTCCTGCTTCAGCTCTGGCCCACTTGTCTCGTTCTCATTGGAGATACTGCTGTCTCGTGGTGTCAAGCCATTGGGCCTTGAAATCTCCGTGTTCGCTGCCCATTGGATGTTTTACCTTTTGTTTACTTCACGTCCTGCCACGCATCCTCGTGCTCGACGCTCTTTAACGTCGTCATTCTTGTTTAAGCAGCCCCGCACGTGCACTCTGGTATTTCTCCTTTTGTTTTTTTTTTTTTTGTGACGCGCACTTTTCGAAGGCGCGCACTTTGAACGCGCACCACACATCACATACGCCCCCCTTTCATTCAAGTTTTTTTTTTTAGAAAAAAAAAACTGCCGATGAGTGCGCGTTCTGCACTACGTCACAATTACACCACATATTTGCACCACGCAGTTCAACACATCACACCGATGGCACCACACTGCTTCTTCGTTGACATGTCTCACGTCGAAACACCGAGTCCACAGAACGTAACATTCAACCAACAACAATAAGAAAAGTTTTTTTTTTTTTTTCGAGAAGAAAAAAAAAAACTGCCGTTGAGTGCACGTTTCGCACTGCACCACAATTTACCCACATATGTCCGCCACACAGTTCACTGCATTGCCCAAAGGTCCACATTCACTAACCTCAAAATACGCAAGAAGTGAGAAAAAGTATGGACACATCTAGCGGATTGTGAAAATCCCCAAATTAGTAGTACACCACCCCTTTTTTTTTATCATATATACCCTATCATCTCAAAAACTATACATCATGTTAATGTTACATTGCATGTAACTTCTTCAAATATTTACAAGCAACACCCTTCCATGGTCCGCAAGCAAGATCCAAAAGAAACCAGCGGGAAATCGAATTTGACGCTTAAGTTATAGCGTCCCGTACAAGACGTTTAACTGCTCTAACCATTTGACAAGAGTAAGGAATCGGAAGCCAGTGGAAGAATTCTCGACCGTAAGCTCGTATGAACCTAAAGCTGTGTATCACCAGGTTCCCAACCTCGAAATCACAAGCATACACGCTGGAATGTCTGTATGCCAGTCGGAGGCGTTGCCTCCAGGCGCACCAGTACAACCACGCCTGAATCATTTCATCCTTCCCACGAACGCCTTGCTTGAGCTCGTAAGCCGCTAATCGTTGAGACATCTTAACAGAAGCGACCTCTTCAACCGAAGATGCCAAAGAGCACCAGTCGGCGTCCTTCCTCGTACATAACCTGCTGGACCATTACTGCCTTCTGGTTCACTTTCCATCCCTTCAGCTTTCTGTATTGCTTGTTCATCAATACTTTCAACCCTTCTGCCTGGGTCATCGTGATTACCCTCATTGTCACATATAGCTGACCTACATTGCAACTCTACTCTCTGTTCTTCAACAAGTGCTTTTGCATTTTGCTCCAATATTCTTCTAAAAGCATCATCTACAATTTCCCGAGAACACAAGCCATCTCTCTGTATGGGCAAGTTATAATCATGGTGAAAAACCATGTCCGTAGCGTCTGTTGCTATCTCCAGTGGCCCAAAACAATAGGTAGCTGCTACATCAGAGCTTTCATTATGGCATTCGCCGGCATTACCTAGGAGACCTTTTATTGCTCCTTCAGCGGAGCTATTCAGAGGCAATCCTACCTCTGAATAAAGTGCGCTTGACCTCTCACAGGTTTCAAAATACCCTTTACTCTGAATGGAACGTTCTTGTTCCATGCTCACGAAGCATTCCTGCGCTTCAATAAGCTTATCGAGTCTCCTAGTCTTTTGACTGTTTACCTCCCTGTCATACTCTTTCAGAGTTTCTTTCTCTAGCGAAAGGTCATGACGAGGTACAGGGTCAGTCTCACGTAAATTCAAATCGCTCCCGATGTAACTGCTTTCAGAGCACACCTCATCCACTGGTTGACTACTCTGGCTCTCAGACCACGTATATTCAGCGTTTTCCCTCTCAAGCCACTGCTGCAAATCCTCATATTCTAGTTCCAACAGTCTCTTCTTTTCGCGCATCTCTATCTCGAGCAGCCTTTTCTTTTCACGCATTTCTAGCTCAAGCTGCTCCTTCTTAGCGCGTGTCTCTCGCTCGAGCTTCTCTCTCCTAGCCCGTGTTTCTCGCTCGAACTCCTCTCTCTTAGCGTGTGTTTGCAATGCAATCTGCTGCTTTTTAGCGTCACATATCGCAGCCCGTTCCTCTTGCGCTTGCGCCATTTGCTTGTCGTACCACTCCTTGAACTCCGCTCCCTTGAGACTTATACTCTCCGCCAGATCTAATAATTCCGAAGTGCTTTTCATGGCTTTCATCGCGTCGAAAAATCTACATGAAAAACAAACGACTTTGTCCTGTCGCGGCGGACGCCAGTTTGTTATGCGGGGTTCTTGTTGCTGATTTGTTTCTCCCGGGCTGAGCCTCAGAGAGTTTTGTTAATAAGGACAAAGCCGTTCGGTTTCCAAGAAACACACAAAAAGTTTAATTGAAAAGAAAAAAAAAAGCAAAGATTCCTCACAAAACAAAACACTTAATAAACAGTTGACTGGACATGACGAAACACATCTGTAAACACCCAACAAAAACGTTCAAAGTCAGTAACCAAACCTAACGTTCGAAAGGGGCTGAGTGATGGGAGTAGCGCAAGATATCTGTTCGGTCTCACCCACACGCTGAATTCCGCCGACGATGAGCAAACCGGAACGCGGTGATTCCGGCTTCAGGACGCGGGCAGGACGGGGATGAAGGAACGCTGGCTGCTGACGACACGTCGAGAAACCAGGCCGGAACGTGGTGGCTCTGGCTTTAGGAGTGTGGACCCGTCTGTGACGAGAGAACGCAGGCTGGTGGTGACGCGTCAGAGAACCAGGGTCGACCTAGTCAAGCAGCTGGGCGCACAGCTCGGGCCCGGAGCCCGACGGCTGTAGCTCGCCTGCCGGAACCAAAGTCCGCAGGCCCTGGAAAGGAGTTCAGGACCGGATGGCCACGGTCCTTTGGAGCGGGAACACGACGGCAGGAGGCCCCGGCCGGTTGAAGACCTGCAGGCTCGGGTCCTACGCCCGACGGCCCATCTTCAGCGCCCGGTCTGGTGACGACCTTCCGCTTGCCCCGTCTTCTTCGAACTCCCCTTGCTCTGGTCCCCCCAGGCTCCTGCTTCAGCTCTGGCCCACTTGTCTCGTTCTCATTGGAGATACTGCTGTCTCGTGGTGTCAAGCCATTGGGCCTTGAAATCTCCGTGTTCGCTGCCCATTGGATGTTTTACCTTTTGTTTACTTCACGTCCTGCCACGCATCCTCGTGCTCGACGCTCTTTAACGTCGTCATTCTTGTTTAAGCAGCCCCGCACGTGCACTCTGGTATTTCTCCTTTTGTTTTTTTTTTTTTTTGTGACGCGCACTTTTCGAAGGCGCGCACTTTGAACGCGCACCACACATCACAAAGTCATGTGCCATAGCAAAGAAAGCAATGTCATCGGCATAAACATAGGTTTTCACATCTGGATGAACGGGGATGGTACTAAGCAATATGTTGAATAAAACCGGGGAAAGTACTGACCCCTGAGGTACACCTCGGGTTTGCTTGTGCTTACAGGAAGAGAAACCGCCTTGATAACAATAGAATTCTCTTCTACTTAAAAATTCCGTCACCCATGCTACTATATAAGGTGGAAGTCCATGACTCCATAACTGATTAGTCAAGATAAAATACTCTACACTATCATATGCTTTACATATGTCTAACGTTACTAAAGCCGCAAAGTGGTTTTTGTGACGGGCAATATGAATACGACTTTCCAGATCTACATGTGCATGCCATATGGAATATCCAGATCTAAAGCCAATTTGGGAAGAACTCAACAGTTGTTTCTCGTTAATAAACCTAATTATACGACCATGAAGTACCCTTTCAATAAGTTTTACTACATTAGATGTTAAGGCTATCGGTCGTATGTTGTCTAACTTATAGCCTGCCCCTGTTTCTTAAGCAATGGTATAATTTTCGCAATCTTCCATTCAGAAGGGATCCATGCTCTTCTAAGGGAATAATTGACGAGACTTAACAGATCATTCGGATATTCCCTGTGAAGTATTTTTAGCATTGTATTTGTTATTCCATCGGGGCCTGGTGCTGCATTTGGCAATCTTTCCATAGCCTGATTTAATTCGGAAGTCGATATTTCTGTGTAGTCATAGATGGTTGTTGTGTAAGCCGAATTAGGAAGATGCGTTGAGAACCTGTTTTCTAATTCTTTAGCCAACTGATTCAATGATTCCTGTAGTTCCTGTGAGGTGTAAACTACTGAGTCAACGTTTCCTGGTATAGGGGTCTTCTTCCTAGCACGAAGGAAGTTGAATAAAGCACGTTTGTTATTTGATTTAGACAGGTACTCGAAATGTTCTTGGTCATATTGCTCTTTCGCTCGCGATACAGTGCGTTTAAATGTTGCCGCAATGAACTGATAATCCTTCCAATTTTTTGGACTCTGATTACATATAAGTCTTTTCCATGCAGCTTTTCTTCTTCTATAATCTCGTGTGCACTCATCATTCCACCATCTACTAGGTTGGGCACTTTTGGATGACGACGAAGCAATTACAAATTCTGAAGTGTTCTTGGAGATTTTTAAAGCAGAACAGAGATTTCTGCCGAGGTCTTCATTTTGACCACTGGACACTGCCCTAATGTTGGAACGCAAGCAGTCTTTACATTTTTTGTAATTGATCAATGTTTTCTCTGTCCTTTCAATAGATTTCCCAGCACATGAGATTTCAAAGTATACAGGAAGATGGTCACTGTTTGAAGAGAAATCAATTGTTTTCCAAGACTTTATTGAAACACTTGGGCTGCAAAACGTGAGATCTAATACCGATCGTGTCCGTCCGCGAATAAATGTAGGCTGTCTATCATTTAGGCAGGTAAGATTTTTATTAATCATCCAATCCCACAGAAGAGTACCAGAAGGGTCTGTTCGAAATCCCCATGAAACATGATGTGAGTTGAAATTACCAGTCAGAAGGAAATCATTCTTGCAATTAGCTAAGGCAGTATCTAATTGTTGAGTATTATGCAAACCCGTTGGAAAATATGCGTTTATAAGTGAAAAAGGGTGGTGCCCTGGCAGACAGAGGTCTATTGCCAAACTTTCACAGTCTGTGGACATAAGCTGAAAAGCTATGCTCGCTGTGCGGCAAAATTTATTCGAGACTAGTATAATTAGACCACCTCCTAGTGATGGACGGTCTAACCGAAATGCTCTAAAGTTGTTTAAATGATAATTCTTAACGGGGTTAAGCCAGGTTTCTTGTAATAAGATTATATCCGGATATAACTGATTAATTAAGCAAAGTAAGTCAGTAGAAGCAGAAATCAAAGACCTACAATTCCACTGTAGTACTTTCAAGGTATCTATGTTGACGAGCGAAACACTTCAGCAACGGCAGCTTATAAAATACTCTCCTTAATAAGTGCACTGGCATTTTCGCTGCCCTTTTTGGGTTTTGTGTTTGGGCAAGGAGATTTTAATGGAGATCCAGTGCGCTTCTGACGCCTGAAATCTTGGCATACGTCCATTTTTTTCTGATCCTCCACGTGGGTCGACGTAGAAGGTACGGACAAAATTGGGGTTTTCTCCTCTCGGGATTGTCGCTGTGGGGCTAAATTCGGTATCTCTTCCTCTGCACAAGGTGCCGACTTGGCCATCGGTACTGCTACTGCAGAAGCCAGCTGTGTCATCTGTGAGCAAAACACTTGAGAGATGCACTCACTCACGCTCGTAACTATGTGTTCCAGCGCTTTCGACATCGCCTTTTCTACTGCAGCCTCAATAAGATTAAGAATCTTCGTCTCACTTAGTTGTTCGTGCCTCGACGCGACTCCGGCATATCCAAAGGCTCTATCCTTCACAACTGTTATTGCTTCTCGCCGTGAGCAACGACGTCTGTCCATGATTTCTAGAAGTTGCGTTTCATTAGACCTTGCGGTGCAGTTCAGATAATCGGCCGCGTGATTTCCTGCACAGAGGCAGCACTTTTCGGTTTCGGCGTGGCACTCCTTCGATGGGTGGGTATCGCCACAGATGCGGCAACGTGAATTTGATTTACAGCCCCCTGCACTGTGACCAAAACGCCAACAATTTTGACATTGGAGAGGACGAGAAGCGAGACGTTCGACTCTGAAAATGAGCGGCCATATTTTCAACTCGGATGGACAGGAAGTGCCGGCAAAGGTAGCAATAACCGACTTAGTGGGGACTTTCTCACCGTTAACTAATCGGTTGCATCGGTACACAGCTATGACCCCAGCATCAGACAGCTTTTCCAGAGTCTCAGCGGGCGTTAATGTAGAGTCGACTCCACGTACAATTCCCTTAGTGCACGCTAAATGAGGCGGGATAAATGCACTTACCGGGACCGAAGCAAATGTCTTGCATTTTAGGATGTCAGAAACGCACGAAGGATCTGACGATCTGCATACCAAACCACCTCTTCCGAACTGACGAACATCACTTATCAGCTGAAAGTGCGGCGTCATGGCCTGCAACTCCACCTGGATCGCCTTCGGGTTGTTGAGCCTAATAAATCCACCACTCGAGGGCACCAGCGCAACAGGGATGCTTCCAACACCACTGCGGAAAAAATATTCCAATGGCAATTCACCATTAGGCAAGGAGGCTGACCAAGGGCTGTGCCCTTGGCCAGGAGATTAATTAGACATTAGCACTAATTCGATTGCTTAAAGAAGTAATATGCAACGTCAGCTAGTTTCAACAGGTCAAATTCACCCAAAACTCAGCCAAACCACCGTCCGAAAGAGTCCGAAGGGACGAGCCCGGTTCAGAACAAGCAGATCACCGAGCCTGCGCGTGGCTGCCGTGGCCTCGAACCTTCAAATACTTCGTGCATGAAACCTTTTCTAATTTGCTATGCGCCCACTACGTGACTTCAAGGAAATAAGTGCAGTAGAGTATGTGCCTTTTGTAGTGGAGTACCAGCTTTCCACCTCGGAGCCATTATGATAATTACATATTCTGACGCCCGTTGGCAATGGACGCTTGTGCCGCGCATTACTACTGCAATATTTTATGTTGCATTGTGAAGCAAGTATAAAGGACGCGTGTATCCGTGAAGCATGAAAGCTACTTTCACTTCATTTCCAAGGAGAGGAAGTTCTTTTCGTTGTTTTCACAAGCAGAGGCGTGGCTGTGTGGCAGAACTTTCGCTTGCCGCGCAAACAACCACTTGGACACAAAACCTCTGATTCGGTCCCCACTCTGCTCCGGGATTTTTTGTCATTTATTATTTTATTTGCATCGTTCTCGATTTATTGGTCACGCATAAGAAGACAATTTTTCGCTCACAATCACCGATGCCTACACCAAAGTCGACGCAAGAATTTCTGCGAAATGAGCTCTGCAACACCATGGCGTAAATACGACCATTTTATGAAAAGCAATTAACAAGCTCGAACAAAACGTACGTGCGTGACATAGTACTGGCTGTCGTTCATGCGCAAGTGAACAAACAGTCGAGTGGGCGTGCACGTTAGAAAAAAAAAGCTTATGCAATTCTTTTCAAACTATTTATGTCGCTTTGTACAACTAAACATATTGCATTACATTATATGCCGCTGGAATCGCACCAATGTTGTCACAGAGTGGCCGCTCTCACGTCAGCAACGAGGAATATTCGTCATCGAAGTCACCGAAAAAGTCGCGTGTGCGTGTAGTTTGGCTTTGCAGCAACAGCTTGAGTGAAGGTGATCTTTGCCAAGCAGCACGTCGCTGTCACGTGTATTTTCGCGCTTATGGAATTTGTGCTCTATGACGCTGCCTACAATAACATCTGACCGAACCTATATAACAACAATATTTGATAGAACGCTACCAGTACTTACTAATTCTGGCTAACATTGGCTAAAGGGTGTTCAGGATTGGCTCACTTTTATCAACCACTGACTTACGCTGCTTCTTGCGAATCAAGTGTTGGAACTGTAAAGGTGTCTATTTGACATTACTCAGTGACAATACGCAATGGCGACAATCAAGGCGGAACACGGACTCCCAGCATGAGCGGTGCTCTTCCAAAAAGGAGCCGAAGAAGACGACGCACTAGAAGGCACTGAAGAGGACTACCGATTACAGCGTTCCGTCAATTCGTTACGCAACATGCAAATCGTCTTAACGTAATGCCAATCCAATGATCGAGTTATGCATGTACCAAACTTTCGTGGAGCGTCACCTTCAGTTACCGATCGTCATCCTTTAATGAGCTCCTTTGTATCAACTTCCTACTCAACAAGGAAGCTTGAAATTCCTGCATACCCGTCTGAACGGCGTGTTATAGAAGCCAAGCTCTGTCAACTGGATTCACGACCACTTACAAAAAAGAAAATCCTGGGACCATGGCTGACGGTTTCACATACGCCCACAGCTACGAAAGCTCTCTTGTGCTTTTTAGGACCACTGGACTTCACGAGCGCTAGTGAAAGAACAGTGTGAGACCATGCCGTGTAGTCTCGAAGTGACTATTTATCCATCTCTTTCTTACTCTTCTTCATTCTTCTCTATCTCTTTTTTTTTACTATTATTCCCCTTTCCTCCACCCCAAGTGTAGAGTAGCCAACCGAGCCAAGCTTGGTTAACCTCCCTACCTTTCCTCTCTACTTCTCTCTCTCTTCAAGCTCCATCAAGCCTGTCCCACCATGACGCAACATTGCTTTGCCGCTTGTAGTTGAGAGTAGCTTTCACTAACGCGTACTATTTTCGCATAGAAATGGCAAACACCTCCAGATGCTACTCATGCAACAGTGACGAAACGATGGGTTACATACAGTGTTTGTGTGCTCGTTTTGTGATCTAACGCGACGTTCTACGCAATGCGCTGAGCGATTTCGCTGAAAAAATTCGACGACAGACCATTTTCCGAAGAGAAGGCTTTCGGATCATGGTTCTATGCGTCGCAGGGTAACAGAGCGACGCGAGCACTGCTACTGTTTTTAAAGTTAACCGAGTTAAGCAACCACTTGTGGGCTTGGGATGGACAGGCGCACAGGTTCACTGACGGTGCTTTCTACCCTCTTTCGTTTTCTCTTTTAAACACTTCATCCATTCTCGAAGTCTATAGTGTAGCGAACCGGACGCGCGTCTGGTTTATCTCCCTGCCTTTCCTTCCTCCTTCTGCTCTCCCTCTTTCAATTTTTTAAAATTTTTCTCTTACATCTAGTATTGTGTAACACATCGAATGCTCTTCCGATAGACCTCGCTCTCCTTGAGCCGTAGTCTCAGATGCAATAACCTTTCTTCCTTGAACACATGCAGCAGCATTCCACTGTCCACCCTAAGCCAAAATCAAGGGCGGGATAGCAAAAGCTACTTAGATTTGCTCTCCCCCATTAGGAGGAAAGCGTGCGACCTATTCACTGATAAATACGGTACATCCCGCAGACCGAGCAGTCCCTGAATTCATGGCACGAAGGGGCTGATTTGCCCAAGCCTTATACTTTCCAATCGTACTCTCCATCCAAGCTGATTGGTGTCCAATTTCTCCGAGCAGTTCCGTCCCCTTTTCTCCCCGAATTTGCCGCCCTTTTCTATAAGTTTACCTGTTCGGCATCGCACTCGTGTATGTGCGCTTTTCTTTTGTTCCTTGTCACGTGAGTTGCATTCTCCAGGCTGCTCACGCTTTGACGCGCTGCGTATAGACCAACGGACAGGCTCAACTCGTTCTGGGCTCGAGGGCCAGGCAGTGGCTTTACGATCTTCATAGCTTCTAACTGCCTACCATAAAAGCCTTCCGAAGCGCGTAGCAGCTTCATGAGACATATTCGACACGAACGCAAATACATACCAAGTTAGATCAGAGAACTGCATCGCCTTTGACAGAGACCTGCGTAAAGTGCGCGTGATAGAGACAGAGAGAGAATGAATGAGTGAGAAGTTGAGGGGAAAGGAGTTCAGTGAGCATATTTTGCTTTTGATGGGGCAACACAGCGCGAGGTGCCCGGTGCAATTCTACTCGCGCCGTTGGTCGGGGTGCCCTTGCGATGGAGGCGGGGTTGGGGTCGTATAACTCCTTCGTTTCGTTGCTCGCCATTTTCCGCCGCTATGTGGCGCTTCGTTTCATCCTCTAGGCCTCTCTTTTTTTTTTTTTTCATACACCCGCAGGGTCGTAAAGGCACTTGCGAATGTGCCTTTGATCTTGCGAAGAAATAGGGGAAAAATCTCATACAAGATAAGTGCCCCATATTTTTGAGAAAAATTTATGGTCTGTCTCCTGACTCCGTGTTAATAGGCTCTCTTTTATACTGGACTTCCAGGCAAATTGCCCTGGGGGTTCTATGAAGTGTCTCCATCTCTGCTGGGCACTTTTTTGATAAACGCGTATTTAGTACAAGAAGTGGCAGACGGAGTTGTACGACTGCTCTATACTGTTCTGCTTCATTTTAAAGAAGAAAGTAGAGACTGTCGAGGTCAATACTTTTCTTTTAGAAGTGCTGCATTGTGAAAGAGGTGCAAGTATGTTTTTTTTCGTTGAGTATTAGCAGCAGTTTAAACAAGTTTTTTTTTTGCCTCTTTTGTTACTTAAGGTAGACCTGAAAGGCTGGAGCTGTTGAGTTGCTTGCTCCTCTTCATGTTGTATGAACACTCTTTGTTCGCTAGCAATTCTATTATCTTTCGCTTACAGTCTTACGCAGATGTAGTTACATCTTAGGTAGGTGTTACATATGAAGTTGCATGTTACATAGTTAAATAAGAACATACAACAGGTAATATGAAACTAAACAGAGCGCTAAACATGGGGCATCAGGCGCGCACGAGAAAACACCTTCGTTAAATATTTTTTTCTCGTTATTCTAGAGATTAAAACGAATACGGAGAGAATGAAAGGTCACATTTACACAACGGTTTTGAAATCACAACGGGTTTCGCTGTCCGAGTAGAACGGAAACCACGGATCACCACGTCTGCGTTTCATGTATTGCAAGGAACTTAAGAGGATAATAACTGAAACACGTAGAGGTTACTCAATACTAATTTAGGCGTATGTACGTTAACATATACGAATGCATTGAAATTTGGAAATCATGAACTGCCTAATTATAGCCGTGATCACGTTAACAGGAACAGAAGTACAGAGCTTGCTTTTAAAGGCTGCGATTTTGAAACAAACTCAAATCGCTTGCGTCCTGAATGTAGAATAGGCGTAACAGAGTTTCTGATTGTTTGGCTAGTAGAATTAGAAAGAGAAAAAAAGAAGCGAGAGGTTTTTTAATAAAAAAGCACTGTGCAAACTACAGGAACGCAACGCTACATCAAACGTATCGTAGTACATAACCAGCAAAGCTAATTAGAGGCTTCTAAGAAAAACAGAGGGAGAAGGAGGAACGAAGGGCGAAGACAGGGAGGTTGACCAAGCTTAAAGTCGGTTGGCTACCCTAACTGTGGGGTGCACAAAATGGGGAATAATAGATAATATAGAGAAAAAAGAACAAGGGTAATAAAAAGAAGAATGAACAGTAAATTTGAATGCACACGACATGAGCTCGCGTGAGCAGTTCACAGGTACTTGTGAAGTCCGGCCTATTTCAACGTAGCACAATAGGACTTTCAGAGCCTTGAGCATGCACAAAACCATGGACCAACGTCCCAGCATCTCCACTTCTGATGGTGATCTTGCATCGCGACGATGGAGTTTGGTTTCCATACTATTTTGTTGAGTCTGGTACGATGAGCAGTGGCATAAAATGTGCTCAGTCGTTTCTGCGCGATCACGTCAGTTGCATGTCGCACTGCTAGCTATTCCAGGGAGATAATAATACGCATTAGTAAATGCTACACCGAACCACATGTGCCACAGCAAAGTTGCATCGCGTCGTAAGAGCGCGGATTGCAAACGAAGCTGCATTACAGAGTTACTTTACGAGGATAGACACGGCAGTGGCCTGTATAGATGAACTCCGCATCGTGCCTTTTGTCTACGCATAGGCGATTCGGACGCCGGGTGCTTTTTTACAGTGTGAATACGCTGCAGGGGCCTATTAAGTGGTTCATTCATCTATTTTATTGAATTACGCGACAATATCATATTCCTAGATATTCAACGAGAGGCCTAGTACGTTAAGCTCGTTCAACGAAAGATGGTGTGAAAATTTGCGATTACAATTTGCGAAACTACACGTTTTGCGTATCTCGCACATAGGTTCAATTAAGTGCATTCTATGGGCAATGACCTGTGTTGAACGCTCAAGACTGAAACATAGGCAAAAAAAAAACGCTCTAAAACGGGCCATCATGCCTTTCCGTTTTGCACACCTTTCAACTACTGAGCGCCGTCTACCAGCATAAAACGAGAAATGTTGTAAGGTGTTTTATAAACGTAGTCACCAGACGTTTCCCATTCTGCTACCATGGTAGCCGAGTGAAGGAATATATCATAGCAAGTAGACGTGCACTCGTGCGTTGGGTGCTCTAAGTAGCCGAAGCAGGTAATCACCGTGCGGAGAAGACCCACAGGACTCGGACAGTCTCATTACCTGTCAAGTTTCTTAGTTAGGCACTCGGGCTGTCGCGTTATTTTTAGTAATCGTCTAGGCGAATGATAGGCTAAGTTTGCTTAGTATAAAATTAGTTCTATTTATTGTTTAGCCATGAAAGCGGAATGAGTATAACACACACCCAAAACAGTTTTTCTTTTTTTTTTCGCGTTGATTCCTGCGGCCACTTCGCTTCGAAAACGCGAATACACCTGTCGTATGCATCATATTTTATGGCGTTCACGCAAAACCACAAAAAAAACCCACCTTCCTAATAAATTTTCTGAACCGGTTTGATGCTCACGCCATGTTCGCGGCCTTGAGACTTGATGTAGAAGCCATTTTTATTTTACGCCCCCACCAAACACTCATAAGAAAAAAACGGACGCCAAGCACATTCGCTATGAGGTGATCCAGTCCCGATGAAAAGTTTTTCCTTCTTTTCCTATTTTCAAGCCAATCGTCTTAGTGTGCAGACTTCGTTTTTCGCGAGGTTTTTTTTTTTCCTGCTTTTTTTATAGCAAAGCTTGTTCCTAGCTAAGTGCTAGGAAGGGAACCCATTTTGCCGTCGTGGGCACCATGAGCATAAAGATGGAGTGATTTCACGTTCCCGAATGATGCAGACCAACGATGCCTGACGTGCCGCACATATCTGTTCTTCTCTCTTGCTGTATGTATATGTCTGCGCATGTAAAAGTTTATCAAGGAGGCATATATTTTTTTCAATGTCTTTAGCGAGTCTCACTCTCGTCAAGGTCTCTTTTTCACATTTGTTTTTCTTCTCAGGCCTTGTGACAGCTCGGAAACATTTATGTCCTCCGCTCACCACATACGCTCTCCCATCTTCTCCACCCGCTACAACCATTTTCCCGACAGTCCTCGGCACACATTTTCTCGCGGCGGTGCCTAATAAGTAGCGTTCGCACCGAGTCTGACGTGATGGATTTCGGGGTCTGCCCGCCAAGCGATGCCGCGAGTTAAGTCAAAGCCGGCGGAGGGTGCGGGAAAAGTCGCAAGCCCCGCTACGTGAGAAACCTGTCCCGAGCGACCTATCGAAAGAACGGAGCTCCGGTCTCGAGCCAGGATCGAGACCGTTACCGAACCGCATATAGATTGGCCCTGTTTTCGGGATTCCTGCGCAACGCCAAGTCGAAGGCTCGCTTGGCTGACCTTCGCTTCGCTGCTGGATACAACCGTGTCACTGGTGGATATTATGGCGTTTCGAGCGGCCGCCTGCAATGTACGAGCGGCGGAACACCAATCAGGGACTGCTCCCGGAAAAACGGCTGCTAGAAGAAGGAAAAAAATCGCTAGGCGATCAAATGCCCAAGAAGGCGCCTGATGCAATAAGCAGGAACGATGGCGCCGTATGCCCGGCCAAAGTGTAGGCGCCTGCTCTTCGCTCCCGTTAGGGACTGCCGTGAAGGATGGCAGCCGAGTTCGAGTCGAGATCATGTCTGCCGGGCCTTGACGATCGCCGAAAAAACTTTAGGGAGAGGAAGAAATGGGGAGAGAGAGTGAGAGAAGAGATGAGGAAGAGTGGTGTGACGCAAGGTGCGGCATGGTTTCTCCTTCCTGGACTTGTCCCATCTGAGAGCGGAACGCTAAGTGTACCGTTTTCTATAGATGGGGTGCGAGAGATAGTTAATTTTTCAATTCACTCCGCCCGCTACTTTTGACGGCGGTTTATAAAGTTACCTCTTTGGAAATTAGGCGCTCGCTCCGAAAAGTCGACTCCTAATATGGCTCCGCCAACTTTCAGTGTCGGGGTCGTTGCTTACAATTTATGCATGAAGGATATTTGTCCTTGTAAAGGGCATTTTATGCCTCAAAATTGCAGATGATTGTCGGGAGTTGTGATGAAAGCTCTTGTAGCGCCGCCTATCTCATGACCGCCACGTATCTGCAATAATAACTTGTTTGCGATTATTGCCGTCGCAGTTCTTATACGTTCACTTGTGCAAGCCAGGCGTAGCTTCACCCCACAAAAAGGCTGGTGTTAAAGACAAGTTTAAGATAGAGAGACAGAGACAAAATGTGGGAAAGACCAGGAAGGACAGTCAGATTTATAACATTCTGTTCACTGCCCTATACTAAAGGGAAGAGGAAAGAAAGATGAAAACAAGACAGGAGATAAGAAATGAAAGAACAGACCATTATGAGCGGTATGCAATGCATATGCTACAAACGATACGTGAAGTATGACAGGCAATGACTACAGTCTTCAGTATATGGGACCATAGTCCTGTAAAACGTTTCCTTCATTTTATGTATCGTTACTTTGCTAATAAAATAAATTTCTAACTTAATAAACATCATAAAGAGCCACATAAAAGGTGCAGAACGAAAGAGGTAACAGTTTTCTCGCTGACCTACCATTTCGACTGAAGTGCTTCAAGTAAATTTTTTTGCACTATGAAATTTTCATTTAAAAATTACAAAATGATTGTAAATCTTTACTTTAGTTGCCTATAGATCTATAATAATTTTCTCTAGCTTGTCATTACTGAAAAAAGCAACAATAAAAGGTTCCTATATGAAGAATAGCTGATGTCAGGGAATTGTGGTTTGTCAAGATCCATGCCCACGCTTTCTGTATTCCTTGTGTTCAAATTAAATTTCTTGTGCCTGAGAATACGCGAGAAGGTCTGGTCCAAAGTTTGACATTTGTACCTAATCGCTCTCTCTTTCAATGGTTACTTCTAATAAATCAGGGCCCAGAAGTATACTGAGTCATTGAGCACCGATAGTGTACTCGGGGTCGAGATTGCGTTTAAAGTAAAGTCGATTGACTTATAATAGTGCATGTTTGTCGCGTTAAATTTTTTCTCTAGAGGCTGCGTAGAACGCACTAAGAACCATAGTCACGGGAGTCCATTACATGGACGCACAGAGAGGCCAACGCACCGACGTCGGCAAGCTCAGTGCGCCGTACTTTTTGGCGACGAGCGTAGTAACTGAAGCATGTCACCATTAACGATGCTTAGAGAACAGACGCGGCGCGTAACGTGAGGGGACAAAGTGCCTCCCATTCTTCGTTCAAGCAGAGCGAGTAAATTAAAAAAAAACACTTATACGTGTGCTACGCATGGCTCATACGACATTCTCCCCGTAGATAGACAGTGCGGCTGCTAATGTGTTGGGATTTTAATGCAGAATGAGGAACACCAGGTGCTAACAGTTGTTCCGGAATTATACGTTTTTAAAGGTCTACCAGTACGATGTGCGAGAAACATCTGGAACACGAACACTTCCTGACATCATCATCATCATCATAATCATCATCATCATCAGCCTGACTACATCCACTGCAGGACAAAGGCCTCTCCCATGTTCCGCCAGTTAACCCGGTCCTGTGCTTGCTGCTGCCAATTTATACCCGCAAACTTCTTAATCTCATCTGCCCACCTAACCTTCTGTCTCCCCCTAACCCGCTTCCCTTCTCTGGGAATCCAATTAGTTACTCTTAATGACCAGCGGTTATCCTGTCTGCGCGCTACATGCCCGGCCCATGTCCATTTCCTCTTCTTTATTTCAACTATGATATCCTTAACCCCCGTTTGTCCCCTAATCCACTCTGCTCTCTTCTTGTCTCTTAAGGTTACACCTACCATTTTTCTTTCCATTGCTCGCTGCGTCGTCCTCAATTTAAGCTGAACCCTCTTTGTAAGTCTCCAGGTTTCTGCTCCGTAGCTAAGTACCGGCAAGATACAGCTGTTATATACCTTCCTCTTGAGGGATAGTGGCAATCTACCTGTCATAATTGAGAGTGCTTGCCGAATGTGCTCCACCCCATTCTTATTCTTCTAGTTACTTCAATCTCGTGGTTAGGCTCTGCGGTTATTACCTGCCCTAAGTAGACATAGTCTTTTACAACTTCAAGTGCACTATTACCTATCTCGAAGCGCTGCTCCTTTCCGAGGTTGTTGTACATTACTTTCGTTTTCTGCAGATTAATTTTCAAACCCACCTTTCTGCTCCCCTTGTCTAACTCCGTAATCATGAGTTGCAATTCGTCCCCTGAGTTACTCAGCAATGCAATGTCATCGGCGAAGCGCAAGTTACTAAGGTATTCTCCATTAAATCTTATCCCTAACTGTTCCCATTCTAGGCTTCTGAAAACCTCCTGTAAGCACGCGGTAAATAGCATTAGGGAGATTGTGTCACCCTGCCTTACACCCTTCTTGTTTGGTATTCTGTTGCTTTCTTTATGAAGCACTATGGTGGCAGTTGCTCCCCTGTAGATTTCTTCCAGAATGTTTATATATACTTCATCTACGCCCTGATTCCGCAGTGTCTGCATGACGGCTGATATTTTTACTGAATCAAACGCCTTCTCGTAATCTATGAAGGCTATGTATAGTGGTTGGTTATACTCTGAGCATTTCTCTATTACCTGATTGATAGTATGAATGTGGTCAATTGTTGAGTAGCCTGTTCTAAATCCTGCTTGTTCCTTTGGTTGATTGAATCCTAATGTTTTCTTTACTCTGTTAGCAATTACCTTTGTAAATAGCCTGTATTCTACAGAGAGCAAGCTGATCGGCCTGTAATTCTTCAGGTCCTTGTCATCTCCTTTCTTATGTATTAAGATGATGTTAGCGTTTTTCCAAGACTCTGGTACCCTTCCCGTCAGGAGACACCTCGTAAACAGGGTGGCTAGTTTTTCTAACACAATCTGTCCTCCATCTTTCAGCAGGTCTGATGTTACCTGATCCTCACCAGCAGCTTTGCCTCTTTGCATGCTCTCCAAAGCTTTTCTGACTTCTTCTATTATTACTGGTGGGATGTCATCTGGGTTACTGCTAGTTCTTATAGTATAAGGTTAAGTATAGGTGCGGCGATGGCGTAGTGGTTAGAGCATCCGCCTCGCATGCAAGAGGTCCGTGGTTCAAATCCCGGTGCCGCGCAGTTCCCAACCGGATTAAAAAAAAAAATCCGCGTGTTGATGGAACTGCATTAAGAGGCCTGAGGTGCGGCCTCACCGGTAACCACCGCCGGGAACGCACTCTGTCACCAGAGAAGGATTGGCCACCCTGGTGCAGTATGTGGCCACTACCTCCCACATGCATACGTCAAATAACTCACGGCCCTCAGTCCCCAGCAGCTGCGAAGCAACTGCCCACGGCGGCGGTCAGATCTGCAACGCAGCAGAAGGTGCTAAGAATCTCTGGATCCGGACAGGCCGCCATTGGAACCTGAACTTGGCAACGTTTAACGCTAGAACCTTATCTAGTGAGGGAAGTCTAGCTGTACTATTCGAGGAGCTAAAGGGTGTTAAATGGGATATAATAGGGCTCAGTGAGGTTAGAAGGACAGATGAGGCCTATACTGTGCTACAGAATGGGCACGTCCTTTGCTATCGGGGCTTGGCAGACAGAAGAGAACTGGGAGTGGGGTTTCTAATTCACAGAGACAGAGCTGGCAACATATAGGAATACTATAGCATTAATGAAAGGGTGGTAGGTATTGTAATTAAACTGAATAAAAGATACAAGTTGAAGGTAGTACAGTCTTACGCGCCTACATCCAGTCATGATGACGCTTCAGTTGAAAGCTTCTATGAAGACGTGTAATCGGCAATGAGTAAGGTAAAAACACAGTATACTATAGTGATGGGCGACCTTAAAGCAAAGGTAGGGAAGAAGCAGGCTGGAGACCAGGCAGTAGGAAATTATGGCATCGGCACTAAAAACGCCAGAGGAGAGCTACTAGTAGAATTCGCAGAACGCAATAATTTGCTGATTTTGAATACCTTCTACCGAAAACAAGAAAACCGCAAGTGGACAAGGAGGAGCCCTAATGGCGAAAATAACAACGAAATAGATTTTTTATTGACTGCACACCCAGGAATCGTGAAGGATGTGGAAGTGGTTGGCAAGGTACGATGCAGTGACCATAGAATGGTACGGTCTCGAATTCGCCTAGACTTGAAGAAGGAACGACAGAAACTGATCACAAGAAGCCAATCAATGAGCTAGCACTGAGAGGGACAGTACAGGAATTGAGAGTGTCGCTGCAGAACAGGTACTCGGCTCTTAGTGAGGAAACCAACCTTAGCGTAGATACAATGAATGATAATCTGACGAGTATCATTACGGAGTGTGCAGTGGAAGTTGGAGGCAGGGTAGTTAGACAGGACACTGGCAAGCTTTCCCAGGAAACGAAGAACCTAATTAAGAAGCGTCAAATCATGAAAGTCTCAAGTACAACAGACAAAATAGAACTGGCAGAGCTTTCGAAGTTGATTAATAGGCGTAAGGTATGCGATGTAAGAAGGTATAACGTGGAGAGAATCGAACACGCTCTCAGAAAACGGAGGAAGCGTCAAAGCAGTGAAGAGGAAACTTGGGATAGGCAAAAGTCGGATGTATGCACTAAGGGACAAAGAAGGCAAAATAACTACCAATATGGATAGGATAGTTAAAATAGCGGAGGAGGTTTACAGAGATCTGTACAGTAGCGGAGACAACCACGACCTTCCTGACATACCATAGAATATATATGTTTTACCCATTTCTGCCCAAAAGAAATTGTGAGACAACACATACTAACGCTTTGCATGTAGATCTGTAATTGACTGCGCTACCGTAAAACAGCAGCGTAGAAATTAGTGTCAGAGAAGCGGGGAAAACACTGACTGCATTCAACAGAAACGTTAGTCGTTAAGTATTTGTGACAAACACCTAACACCAGTGTCATAGAATGAGCGTGCTGAACTTGATTGTACACTAAAGTCTGATTGCATGAGAACAAATTACGAATAAAAAATCAAGCCAGTACTACGCCATAACCACCACGAGACAGCGGAGTTGGCCCGTGATAAGCACCTGTCTTTGTAAGCTTGTGTGGCACTGCCGACACGGCCAGCCGAGTCGTGACCGTTCCTCTCCTTGCTAGCGTTAGACACCTTGGGCTGCACCATGGCCGTTCAACGAACGTGGGAATGTCCCAGCGAAAGTGACGGCCGCTGGCGCATGCGTAGTGCACCGTGATGAGGGAGAGGATAATGACGTACGTGTCTTTTATCCTTATTGATTGATTTGATTGATATGTGGGTTCAACGTCCCGAAACCACCATATGAACATGAGAGACGCTGTGGTGGAGGGCTCCGGAATTTTCGACAACGTGGGGTTTTTTTAACGTGCACCCAAATCTGAGCACACGGGCCTCCAACATTTCCGCCTCCATCCGAAATGCGGCCGCCGCAGCCGGGATTTGATCGCGTGACCTGCGGGTCAGCAGCCGAGTACCTTAGCCATTAGACCATCACGGCAAGGCTCCTTTATTCTTCTTACTGAACTGTTTCGCATGTCATTTAAATAATTCCGTATATTTTCGAAGATTCTTGCTCCATAAGCTTACTAATAGAATTATTGGAACGGCATACGATACTTTATACTAGGGTAATCGCATTTATATGCTCCTCCTATGTTTCCTTTGTGCAAGCGCAGTTTGTAGCCAAGTGGTTATGATGATTGTGTTTGGAGCCTGACGACCTGGGTTCAAACTTCGCCTCGCCGAGAACCTCTCCGGGCTCGATCGCATGAACGTCTTTCCTTTCACCTTTCAGGAGGCTCCTCGTTCTTCCTGATCACGTGACCTCATTTTAAAACAATGCCGATAGTGTCACAGTGTTCAAATAGCAACCATCGCACTAGAAAAGAAAGCTATAGTGAGGAAGGGGAGATAATTGCTAGTATTTTCGAAATTCGCAGTCTTATGAGATAGGCTACAGCACCTAGCTCACTTTCGATTCATCCATGCAGCCAGCCCACCCCATAACTCCCTCTCTCTTGCATACGGTAAGGGTTTCAAGTTTCCACTCTAAATTTATGTGGATCTACTCACTATTTCCGTTTCCTCGTACCAACTCCACGTTATAGAAAAAAAAAATTATTTTTTACTGTAAAGCGTGCTCTGCCTCATGATGAGTTTGCTTGAGGAAAAACCTGCTGGTGAACGGCAATGAACGGCAACGTGAACGGCAATCAAAGTTCCGAGTAGGCATTATGCAGCCGTACAATTGCCAGTAAATTGAAAATTGTTTGTTTAATAATGAAATAATTGAAAAAGAGATGAACCAAAGCAAATTATTTTTTTGAACTTGAAGGGGTGCATAATTGAGCTAGCTGTCTGCCTCAACACGTTTCAAAACACGTATGGTCGAATAAAAAGTAGCAACTGCCCTCTCCCCTTTTTACCCTACCTTGAAAGAGGGCAATAGCAGAGTCGGGAGAGGTGATTCAAGCCTGAACTAGTGCGATTGGAATGAATGCTGTGCGTACTTCAGCTTTAAGGCTTGCTTTTACTTGTGCACATGTGATGTCGGCATGACACAGACCATTGAGTCATTTTACAACCATATCATCGTTTCAAACCGTTTATGCATTGATCACTCATCGCATTCTGAAAAGTAGAGTGCCGCAGACAACAGGCAGTTTTATAAGAGGATACTGATAGTATCGCGTAAACAGTCACTTGCGATTGTTTCCACAGCACGCACACCGCACGTTAATCCCACTGCTACGCGTAGCAGTTTTTCAAGAGTAGCGTGCGTATCCAATTAACTTAAAGCCTGCATACCCAATTCTCAAACTCATAAAGGCGATTCGTTTCTGACATAGATAAGTGATAGAGAGAGAGGAGGGGAAAGGTTAATGGAAAGGCAGGCAGGTTAGGGAGAAGAAATTTTCCGGTTTGCTACCTTGCACTGGAGAATCAGCACTACCGTTTAATTATTGGTGTTGATGCACGAGGCTAAATTTGTGGGGCTGACACCGTACGCGTAGGGGTAGGCTGAAACGCCGTCATCTGCCCTGCTTCCCGTATTTCAAGTATCATCAGTGCAAAATTTAGCTTCGTAGTAGCCAGCGTAAAAGGATGCACACTATGCGCATCAACGAAAGCGGTGCCTTTTTTCTCTGCGCTCGCAAATATGACCATTTTGCACATCGGACGAGCTCTAGATGAGCAAGAATCTGTCACTGATATACGCAAATGGCGCAAAAAATGCAACGGTAAAGCATTTTTCAAGTGAAAAGTAAGCAGTGCATAAATTATGCTTACAAGGCTAACGTTCTGCGAATGATTGGAAAGACGTATACACTAGTCTCAAATCTCGGGAGAGGAATAGAAAAATCGCGTGTTTAAGCTATGAAAAATCCATTAACGATCTCTTCCTGAGCGTCGTTTTTCTCTCTAGACAAGCCTACAAATCATGCGTGCCCCAAAAGAGTGCTATCGACAGCGTAAGCTAAGAGATAAAGACATAAAGTACTATATGTCAGAAACTGGTAAAGAACGACCAGGATCCTCGGGAGCCAGTCTGCCCGGACATTTTGTTGTTTTCTTTTAATATACAGCGGTGGAGAGTAATTCCCCCAAGGAAGAGGGCGTCCGTGAATCACAATGGAAATTCCAAACATTGCCGAAATGGCGGGGCTGGGAGACGTTGATTCAGGCAAAGCGCGAACCCCGGGTCCAAGAGAGCCAGGAGAGTTTGAAAGTAAAGGAAGTTAAACGAAGAAGAAGTAAAATTGGGGCAAATATGACGACGACGGGGGCGCTTTTTCCTCGGCTCCTTCTCAGCCTCCTCGCGTGTCCCTATTCGTTTCATTTATAAATGTCGCGGGCATTATTGTGCGCGAGTCCTCGTAGTTAGTTCTCTTCCCCCGAGGGTGGACGGCGAGGGGGCAGCTCAATTTATGTTCATAAACTTACATGCGTAGTTGGAGCCGAAAGAGTGGGCAAAACGTAATGTACAGCTATTCGAAGAAGTGCCCAGAACGTCTGTCTGGCATAATTTGTCCGCAGTTGAATGTACCACCGAGAGATGTCTGTCTCTTTTTGCCTCTGTCTTTTTTTTTTATCGCGCGCATTCGGTGGGTTTGGTTGGCACAATGGGAAGCTCTTCTCACAAAAAGCGTAGTGCGTGTTGTCTGAAAGAGCGACGCCGCCGGAAACCGATTCACCGGGGCCAGAAAAGGCGGCGTTTCAAAACGTGAACGCTGATCGACATGTGCACATAACGGAGCACCTCACGCCTCGTCTACCGATAGCGCGAAGAAAAATCTTAAAATGCACCGGTTGTACGCCTCTATTGGTCCATTTATTATCATTAATTCTTGCCTTGGGTAGAAAAAATTCAAGCCTTTGCGGTTTCGCGACAACGTACTTGATGGGGCAAGGAGATTGAGGCGGTGGTGTTGTCTGTAGAGAAAAGGAGCTCTCTATTTGTAATGCAGCTTGCGGTGTGAAACTGTGCGACAATGTTGGATATTCTTGACATAAAACAAGCGTTTCGCTGTGCTTTTTGAATTTTTTGTTCGTTTTCGTGTAATTGTGGTTTCATTAGGCCTGGTTTGTGTAACGTTCTTATGCCAAGAAACTGATCTCTTTTTCTTCTTAAGAAGCTTTTTTTTTTTTTGTTAACAAGACTGCTCTCACACTTGTCTCATAGAAACAACGGCAAGTCAATCAGAACCGTCGTTGCTGACACTTTTCTGATTCCCGTCACTTTTCGCTTTCGTTATTTTTTTTTACTTTGCCACTTCTCTTCTTCACCATTTTAAAGAACTCATGTCAGGCACCCGTTTCTTTTCTTCCTCACTTATTCATCGTAAAGCCGAAGACACAGGTAAACTGTGAACTCACTTGCAACGATTGAGGCTAATTTGACTAATGTAGGTCTGTTTCTCAAAAAAAAAAACTCAGTAGTTATAGCTTTCTTTAGCGCGCACAAAACACAATACAACAAAGAGACAGACTAACGCTAACTGACAACTAATTTATTTTGGAAAAAACAAGGCATATAAGTACCTGGGAACCAGCGTAGCGCATTCTCAAGCCATGAGACACGCGAAAATAAAAAGATAAAGCTAAGCAGAATTTAAAAAAAAACTGTACTTTCTATCTGTAGAGCCACGGAATATTTACTTATGCATTCATTTGTACACCTCTTTCTTTGGAAGACTTCCGTAAGTTTACGTGTTAGTTTAGCTTTATGTGCCAACAAATTATCTGTCTCACGAAAGATGGAATCACAATGGCGAGATTTACAAACATTAGACAAGTCTGAAATGTTTCTTTACCTATGTGAGTTTACAGGCTCTTTTAGACGTTTATTGATGTATTGCAAACCTTGCCATTGAGACCCCGTGTTTCATGATAGAAATATTTTGTTCGCACACAAAGACAGACTAACACGTGAAGTTACGGAAACCTTTCATATATGTAAGCGTACAAATAGGTGCATAAGTCAACGTTCGGTGGCTCTAACAGATTGGGAGTACAGTTCTCTAAATTATGCTTAGTTCTCTATCGTTATGTTCGCGTGTCACATGACTTGCGCATGAGCCATGCTGGTTCCCAGGTACCTATATGCCTTGGTATTTTCCAAAATAATTTAGTTGAGAGTTAGCGCTCGTCTGTATCTTTCTTGTATTGTGTTTTGTGCGCGCTAAGGAAAGTTATAATATGAATACGTTCCAACTCATTCAGCTCTAAATTTTACAACCTCAATAGTTGCTTATATAGTTACCCCCAGAGGCAAAAACTTCTGAGGCAGAGTGGCTGCCTGTGATATCCAGTTAATCTCCTTGCTATTCTCCCCTAAACTGTTTTTTTTCGTCTTCTCCCTCTCTTCCTTGCCTTTTCTCTTTTTTTACTGCCTCATAACACGTCTTCAACGTTAAACTTGGCCGTGGCGCTTTTACAACGCGTTAGCGGCAAGGTTGTGAGAACATACGGGACAACCAGTTCAGTCTCTCGCGAGAATCTCGGCCTTCGGGTCTAAGAATATTATGTACAAGAAGACTAGGAGACTTGGCTCGAAGCATTACGCTTAAGCTCTTCGGTGAAGCAGCTTACTCCTTCCCATCCCGTTCTGTCCTGTGGACCCTCTTTTCTCCCAATGCAGCAGTCGGAATAGAGACGGGCTAAGGGTCTGCAGAATGCGGGACAGGATTTCTTAGTCGGTGGTGGCGTCGTCGTTTGCCGGACGAGTTGCATGGGCGAGCTTTCTTCCGTCATCTGCTTCCGGCCCGAGGCGCATCTGCCCCGCGAGTAGCAGCCAGGGCCAGCAAGGCAAGGCCGCTTCGGTAGCTCGCGCCATAATCGACTGTCCGCGTGAAGCTGAGCGCGAGGATTCATTCCGTCGAGAGAATGCTGGGCGTTCCGAGCGTGTGGGGTTGTGAGATCGGCAGAAGAAGAAGAAGAAGGAGGAGTCATGCCTGCCCGCCCTGTGGGCATCCGGTCTCGGTTCATCTCGAGGCCGGTGATAAACTGAGGTATGGACGCGTCCGGCTGTGGACCCCGGCTACTGCAGCTCCCCCTGCAAGCACGCCCGTCAGCCACCCCAAACCCTCGTGCTCTCCGCACTTGCCTGAACGCCGCGCGCTTTTCTTCAATAGCCCTACTATGCCTTGCTCTCACCGGGGCAGAGCGCCGCTGTCCTCACTGGGCGACATCTATCTCCCGGACTGAGATATATGGCGCGCGCCACTATCCCCAGGCTATAGTGGTGCTCTTTTTAATATCAACCATTCGGCGCTACCCCCGCCCTCAAGAGAAAAGACGCCTGACCCAACGATGCGAGAGGAGGGAAAGTGCGTGGCTGTTCCAGGTTCGCGTCCCATATAAAGATAACCAGGCATTGTTCACGACATTTGGTACCTGCCTTCTAGCGTTGTCCTTCTTTGTTTCGAGAATGTTTTTTTATTATGTTGTCTCGCAGTGTGACGGCAGTTAACATGCCCAGCTTTCGATACGAGGTATTGGGAAAGTCAGTGCGACACCCGCGGCGTTGTTTGCCGCTGAGCTATGGGTTTTCGACCAGGCTGACAGGGAAGCCAGAGCAGCCCTTAACAAAAGGCTGTTTATAGCGGCTAAATTTCATCGCCTTGGTACGTGAGTGAGTGGGTGAGTGGGTGAGTGAGTGAGTGATTGATTGATTGATTGATTGATTGATTGATTGAGTGAGTGAGTGAGTGAGTGAGCGAGCGAGTTAATACAGGTATCTAATGATAGCGCTAGAGACTAGCTGAAAGCCATTCGTCGCACATGCCACTTTTAATTCCAGCAGTGTACGATGAACAGGTCCACGACTGCAAATACTAGCAATCAGAACGAGAACTCATTTGCTCGAAGTAATCATGCCCGTGCTTGATTGAATGTCTTTCGTACTCTTCCAACACTCTCGTCTTATTTACCAAGATCGTCAAAGAGCGAATGTTACTTAAAGCTTCTCTTCCACATATGATCTGGTGTGTGTCCATCCGTCAGCACATCCTCAACAGTGCACTTATAGTTTCACCAATTCGCGTAAGAACTACGCATAAATGTACATGATAGTGCGCAAGCACAAGCGCTGTGCTAAATTCCCCGCATACCATTTCAGCTAGGTCAGCAATGAATGCTCGCCAGTCTATTTGCAGAGTAGGGCAGGCAGTGGTGTTCCACAACAGTGAGTGCAATCAACAGCGTCGCAACAGCTCCGCCATCAAAGTCCCGCCGCTACACCACTACAAACTGACGTTGGCCGCCGCACTTAAGGCAATAAACTCCGTCAAATACTGCGGAAGTGTAGAAATGGGCTTCCCAAATGGTGTGGGGTGCACTACAAAGAGGAGTTCGCCGAGAAACACAAGTAGGCAAGAACGAGCCGCCGGGCAATCCAACTTTCTATGCGAGCAACTGCTTCAGTGCATCGCAACGGCGTTCCCGCTGAATCCCTTCTGCGACACTAGGCTCCCCGTTCCTTTCATGCCCTATTCCCATTGCCGCATCGTCGTCGACGACTGAGTGAGCACGCCTGCTCGGTTGCGAAGAGCTCGCGTCGCTGGCGGGCCAGGTAAGAGGAGGGAGAAGGGTGGCGTTGTCGAGCGTGCCTCTGCCAGGCGTTGCTTCTTCGCCCCGGGCTCGTGTTCGAGAGAGGTGCGGGGCGAGGGCGGACAACTAAGGGGAGGCAGACGGTCTATAGAAGGAGGAAGGTTGCGAGAATGGCACGGCGGAGATGGTGGCACCAGAGTAATGCGATCCGACTCGCGCGCGCTCTGCCTGCTGGCTCCGCCGCATCAACTTCTGCGGCAACGAAGAGGGCGAGGGGGATGGCATACCGCCATCGAATCGCCCGAGGGAGAGAGAAGGCTCTTCGTCGTCGTCGTGATAAATTAGTGGGCGCTCTTGTAAAACACTGTGTGAGTCACGTCGGCCGGGATCCTTTAACGTTCACCGCCTCTCGTTTCGTAACAATAGCGCACCGATATTGCGAAGGTGACGCCGTCTCTTCCGATCATCTTTACCGGTGCTGTCATTTTCTTGGAGACGCAACTGAGTTGGCACGACGTCGCGAATGTTTGTGTAATTACATTCCTGCTGCTCGCAACCGTCTGTGTTCCGGGCAGGCGGCATCGATTATACTGCCTATCGGAGAGAAAAAAAAAATCAGTTCCCGTTATGTTTATATAAAACATACGCAGGCATTCAGCTCTTTTCATTGTAATTTTGGTGAGAAGCGGTTGCACTTAAACGTTTTAGTGAGAATAAATGTCTTATGAGTTTCATTGTAGGTGGTGAAATTATGACCGGCCCAATTTTTTATTATGTCACGCAAAGGTTTATAAAGCTTCACGGCTCAAAACGGGAAAAAAATGACATTGAGAGAAAACAACACGTGATAGAGATCCTTCTACGTACCGATAGAGCTCCTTCTTCAACACCGATAGCTCCTTCTACGTACGCTACACTTTTCAACTCGTAGATGGTACGTGAACACAAGAGCCTCTCGTGTTCACCCTAAAGCGTCAATCACGGCCACAACTCCATAGTAGCTTATATAGAATGAATGAAACTACGTTTATTGCACTTCGTTTGCATCGAGGGCGCTGTGGCGGACACGGACTGGGCACTAAAGCAGAAAAAGGGGTTATATCTGCCTCCGTTTTAGTAACGGATTTCATGGAAACAGCTAAGTAGGGGCTGCTTGAATGGCTTGAATGAATTTTGTGGCTGTCGCGGAGTGAATCGCCGACCGGTGGTGCAGCCGGGTCCTGCAGGAACAAGATGAGTGCTCGCCACAACACGATGGTGCGATCCGGGGCTAAGGAGGGATCAGGGCAGGCCCATGTTCGTAGGAAAGAAGGCCAGGGTTCCCGTGGCCAGGGCACGAATCCTGGTTCAGATGTAGATAAGGCACCCCAAACACAAGTCGTCGAGATCAGCCCGGCAGTTGCACGTGGAGCAGAAACTTGTCACGGATGGTGATGCGTCACCTCCGTGGAAACGGTTCAGCAAGAAAGGAGTAAGGAGTGTTCCCGTATGAAGTATCCAAAGCCGTATAGACTCGCGCCGTGTGAATGCCCTAGAAAGAAGCGACGGTGTTGAGAGTAAATTACACACTACTGTGAGGTAGGCGGCACGGCGTTCTTTGGTGATGTGTTTGTCTGCCATGGGATCTGCTAGCTCGGATGGGGTAGCCAAAAGAGCGGAAGGAGTATCGGAAGCTCTGGCTAGCATGGTGGAGAGATGTGCTCGCGCTAGTCTGTAAGCCTTCTTTTTTCCGGGATACCTCACAGGTTATATAGTAACATAGGCTGAAGCATATAGCATGGCCTTGTGGGGTGTAAGTGAAGGGAGGATGAAAAAGAGGAAGGCTACTCCATCGGCCCCTCTGTTTCCTCAGTCCTAGCACTACACGTGCATTGCTGCCCCATTTTTCGTAATGGAAGTTTTTGACACCTGAGGTGTAAATCTAGAAAATGAGATGAACAAGAATAATTCTGACACCAACCACCCACACAAACTTCTACATAATTTGGGCATTTCTGCGACAATTTAGTACATATTTGTCCATTATCATACTCGTATACAGGACACTGGAAGTTAAGGCTAGAGTTTAGCTTTACTGATCGTCTTATGATAAATATTGCATGTATCAGGGCACAACATGCTGCAGGCGCTGGAAGTCCAACTCAGATTGAGACAGGGAATAAACGTCCTTATTTTGAATAGAAAACATTAAAAAGGCGTCCTTACTAGCGACCAGCATTTGCTGACCGTGGAGCTTGAAGCTGGCCAACGCTTCCTTCGGAAGCTCGTTGGTGTGGTAAACGTTGGGTGGCCTCACTTAAAGGGCCTCTAAACCACTGTCACACAGTCCCGTTAATTAGGGAGGCTATCGCCGGGCTAATTCCAAGGGCCGAAGTATCGGCCCCCCGAACCGCACCACGAAAGCGTGGACAATTTAGAAGTGGCCCTTTTTGGCGCGCCAGCGAACGCCGGCTGTAACCCAAAGAAGAAGTCAGAGCCGAGAGTTGATAACCAAAACAAAATTATATTCTCAATAATGGCAGATCAAAAAACACAATACACAAGTATGCACACTCCACAATAGTTGAGTACAATATGTCACCAAACAAACAACGTACTACACAGTACAATCAGCCACACTCGAAACAATGGACACAGACAACAATACGCACTACAATGCAGTCGCATGCATTGAACAACCAAGACACTTAAAGACTAAAGAGATAGAAAACCTATTCAGTCCAAAGTTCTTGGAACCAAAGTCTAGATGATACTCTTCCGAGAATCACTCACTCAAAGTCCAGCGTTGTTGTCGTTCCGCAGCCCCTGAAGTTTCTCTTCCAGAAAACCTCGCCGAAGTTTCTCTTCCAGCAAACCTCGCGTCTTCACTTGGCCACTCTCCAAGCTTCAACCTTTCTTGTCGGAAACACGTCGGCTTCAAACACGCAGCTGTTGCCACGCGTCTTCGCTCGATAGCGGTAGACACACGCTCTTGCCTGTAGCTCGAGCCTTCACACCCAGGTGGAATTCCTCTTCTTCTCCTGCTTTGTCCGTACGGACAAAACCTTCGCCGACTACACGGCGGAATCCCTACGCGCTCTGGCGCCAGCTTCCGTTTTCTCCTGATCTCTGGTCTCAGCTGCTCGATTAAATACCTTCCGCGCGAGATTCCAGAAGGTTCTCGTCATTTCGTCGGCGCGATACGCAGCGAAGCCTGGGGAGAGGGCGAGACTGTTCAAATTCTCCCCGCGTCGGATGACTCCACTCGGCATGACCACGCCTATTTCGTTCTAGAAATTTCGCGGGCTTGCTCGGCCGTAGATGTGGGGTGAGGAGGTTCGTCGGCGAAGCCACCCTTCCGAGGGGAGAGCGTGCGCCCGGCGAGCCTTGGATGTTTGTTTTCTTTTTTTTTCTTTTGACCTCCCGGCGTCTCTCCCGCGCGTTAACGCAAGAATTTGGCGGTGCGCCCATTTTTAGCGCTCGTTTTGTGACACTGCCCCCCACTTTCAGAATATTATCTCATAATATTCAAAACCACACAAACGAGCGCGAACAGTCACCACACACTCTGAAAGACTGTAACACAAACCGTCGCTCATGACACTTCACATTCACAATAGATCGCTCAATACAACTGTACGTTGTAATTCAATTCCACAACACATGAAATATAGCCACAAGAACATGAATGCAACACTCCATCACATATTCCAAACAATACAAACGTACAAAGTTCTGTCTTTACAACAATTATACAACACTCTACATCGCATCATCGCACAGAACACGTTGACTCGCTCGACATACACTTGTGACACAGGATAACGAGAACATTAACACAAAGCACTGCCAACCACATTCTGATTCGACTTAAGCACTTATCCTGTGCACTTTGAGCGGCGCTTGCGCCCTTTCTTGCGGTGCTCGCTCGATCTCTTCTTGTGTTTCCACGTTCCTTTTCGGCGAGCCCTTTCCAACGACGATATCTGAGGCGGCGTCTCAGCCATCGTTGTCACTTCCGACACCGTTAACGGGTCATAACGTTCAACGGGTCCTGTCTGTTTATTTACCAGACCGTTCATGTCACGGCATTGGGCTTGGCTGGCCAACTCCGTCACCATTACACTGTCGGTCGGTTGGGGTCGTGCCGACGTACGTCCAGCTGCCCAGCGCGTGAACTCATTCAACACGATCATCTTCTCATTCACGGTCTCTTGTACCGCGGCTTCACCTTGGGCTCTAGTGAGATCCGTCACGGGCGGCTCCTCCCTTTTATCTCGCGGTCGCTGGGTTGGCGAGGACTCTATCTTAGGGTCTTCTCCCAAACATTCCGGATCATTCGGTCCTCGTGCCCCGTCGATGTTTCCGATGACAAGGTCGTACAGGGGGGTCGTCATACATAGAGCGGTAACCTTTTCGCTAAAGTACGGGGTTTCGACCTCAATTTCTGCTTCGGGAAGCATCCGAACCGTACGGTCAATTAGGCAAACTAGTTTCGTTCTGCCTGTCAACTCACTTTCCCGTACCAAACTTCTCCGCACGATAACCGTGGAGCTACCGGTGTCTCTTAGAACCGTGATCTTCTTGCTTGCAACCTTTCCATGCCGCGTTCGCATTCTCTTCGTAACACCGGTTGGCTGTTTTGACATTACAGCACCCACAATAGGAATTTTCTCCCCATTTTTCAACTCTACAAGTCCGTCGGTGACGGCATTATCATCGGATTTCGGTGCTGCTAGCATACAGGATACCTGGTGAGTTTGACTCGCTCCGTTTCGACATGCGTCTGCTTTTGTGCCCAGTCTGACCACACTTAAAACATTTTACTGCCGTAGGGCTCGTAAAGATCGTTCGACAGTTTTTCGCGCGATGACCCACTCGGTTGCACAGAAAACATCGCGGAATGCTCTCTGGAGCACGCTTCTTTTCTTCGGGAGCCAAATTCTTCGAATCATCGGGAGAATCCTTCTTGACCTTGGCCAAATTAGTTCCACCTTGCGCTTCCAAGAATTGATCAGCCAATTCAAGCATTCCTTCAAGTGACTCAGCCTTCCTCTCTTTCAAGTACAGCGACAAGCTTGGGTGGCAACTAGTAAGAAATTGTTCTCTAATTAGGAGCTACTAAGTTTATCGTATTCCTGCGCTGTCCCTGAAAGTTCAATCCATCTGTCGAAATAATGGCAAAGTCGGGCGGCATACTGCGTAGCCGTCTCACCATCAGCTGGCTTTCCTGTCCGAAATCTGTCCCGGAATCCTTCCACAGTGAATCTAAATCGCTTCAGCAAAGCAGCTTTCACCTTTGCATAGTTGGCTGCATCGGTCGGCGTCAGCCTACCGTACACACTGAGCGCTTCACCACTCAAGCAAGTACTCAAAGCAGTTGCCCATTTATGTTCCGGCCAATTCTGGCTCCTCGCAATCGTCTCAAATCTGTGAAGGTACTCGTCAAGGTCGTCCTTCCTTTCATTAAACGCTACGAGCAGCTTGCTTGGGTTCAAGCGGAAGCCGTGGTCTTCCCGTTCACTGCTTTCAACTCTAGCTTGGACCGGAGTTTCACTTCGCTGTTGCAAACGGAGCCGCTCGAGTTCTATCTCGTGCTGTCGCTGCCGTTCTCTTTCCTCTCTTTCTTCTTTCGCCCTCTCAGCTGCCAGTCTTTCTTTCTCCAGCTCCAACTTCAATTGCAGCTCTCTTTCTTCTTTCAGCTGTCGCTCCTTTGCTTCTCTTTCTTCTCTCGCCCTTTCAGCTGCCAACTTTTCTCTCTCCAGCTCCAATTTCAATTGCTGCTCTCTTTCTTCTTTCGCTCTCTCAGCTGCCAACCTCTCTCGCTCCAACTCAGCTGCTTTTTCTCCCTTGGCTCTCTCAGCTGCCAACCTATCTCTCTCCACCGCCTATTTCTCCTTCTGGCTTACCCATTTCCGTAGTTCGGCGCCAGAAAGACCCATCTTCTCACCTAGAGCTACTAACTTTTCGAGATCCATTTTGTTTCGCAAATAAAACCTTGCCGTGTGTAAAAGGTATCTGCCTAAATCACCCTATCGGAACACTCCCCTGCGCTCATTAACGAGAACACTGAACACACAATATCGTTCCGATAGCAGTATCAACAACTCGAGGCTCTTTCTCACTACTTTGGACACACTGTGCACCAAAAGGTCCTGTTGCGGACGCCAGATTAATTGTCACACAGGTCCCGTTAATTAGGGAGGCTATCGCCGGGCTAATTCCAAGGGCCGAAGTATCGGCCCCCCGAACCGCACCACGAAAGCGTGGACAATTTAGAAGTGGTCCTTTTTGGCGTGCCAGCGGACGCCGGCTGTGGCCCAAAGAACAAGTCAGAGCCGAGAGTTGATAACCAAAACAAAATTATATTCTCAATAATGGCTGATCAAAAAACACAATACACAAGTATGCACACTCCACAATAGTTGAGTACAATATGTCACCAAACAAACAACGTACTACACAGTACAATCAGCCACACTCGAAACAACGGACACAGACAACAATACGCACTACAATGCAGTCGCATGCATTGAACAACCAAGACACTTAAAGACTAAAGAGATAGAAAACCTATTCAGTCCAAAGTTCTTGGAACCAAAGTCTAGATGATACTCTTCCGAGAATCACTCACTCAAAGTCCAGCGTTGTTGTCGTTCCGCAGCCCCTGAAGTTTCTCTTCCAGGAAACCTCGCGTCTTCACTTGGCCACTCTCCAAGCTTCAACCTTTCATGTCGGAAACACGTCGGCTTCACACACGCAGCTGTTGCCCGCATCTTCGCTCGATAGCGGTAGACACACGCTCTTGCCTGTAGCTCGAGCCTTCACCCCTCAGGTGGAATTCCTCTTCTTCTCCTGCTTTGTCCCTACGGACAAAACCTTCGCCGACTACACGGCGGAATCCCTACGCGCTCTGGCGCTAACTTCCGTCTTCTCCTGATCTCTCGTCTCGGCTGCTCGATTGAATACCTTCCGCGTGAGATTCCAGAAGGTTCTCGTCATTTCGTCGGCGCGATACGCAGCGAAGCCTGGGGAGAGGGCGAGATGGTTCGAATGCCCTCCGCGTCGGATGGCTCCACTCGGCATGACCACGCCTCTTTCATTCTAGAAATTTCGCAGGCTTGCTCGGCCGCCGATGTGGGGTGAGGAGGTTCGTCGGCGAAGCCACGCTTCCGAGGGGAGAGCGCGCGCCCGGCGAGCCTTGGATGTTTGTTTTATTTTTTTTTCTTTTGACCTCCCGGCGTCTCTCCCGCTCGTTATCGCAAGAATTTGGCGGCGCGCCAATTTTTAGCGCTCGTTCTGGGACAACCACTTCGAGTTCAAACACGAGAGAGCGATTTTAGTAACGAAGCTTCTCAAAGCCTCACGATGATCGTCTGACTTCAATTCATCCTGGCGCCGTTTTCTTCGACTTCAATTCGTCTGGGCCCCGTTTTATTTTTTATTTCCATTTCATTTAGTGTGCCAAATGTGCGAATGTAGATTATAGCCTCTTAGTACTTCCAAAGGAACACCTGTTATTGTCAACTTCGAAAGCATTGAACTCTCATTCGGTCAGCTTTTTTTGTTACTTGGTATTTCGTTAAAGTAAACCTGACAACCAGCTCCCAGAAACAACCTATATCAACTTTGTTATTAGTGTGCTTTTGGCTTCAAAAGTTTTAAATGTACATGCGTTTTGTATATCTGTCACCGTTCTTCATTGTTACGTTATTTCGCCCTGCTTAAAAGACGAACACTTGAGATGAAAGACTAGAAGGACACAAGCGTAACAATGAATAGCTACCAACCCAGACAAGCGAGTAGCCTTCTCAATTTTAAAATTCTGAGCTGCCATTTCGTTCATGTTGTGCTTTTAAATGAACTTCGTTTTTCACCAACTCAAGCGAGCAGCAAAAAAAACAAAAAAATACAGTCTGTCAAACTTTATTACTGTATACTTCGTTATAACCTTCAGAAGCCAAACAAAAATAGTTTACTGCACGCAGTCCTATATCTAAACCTAAACCGAAAACAAAATATTACACGTCCGTTTCGTTTATACGGGAAGATATATGGCACCATCCGTGGCATGGCGCTGACTCTCTCTTTTTATTCTAGAACTGTCTCGGAAACTTGTCGGGGGGAAACTATCGACATCGGAAGCGAAACGTATGGGCCAAAGAAAGGCATAACTTACTGTTGCAATATGCGTGGAGAAGCCGTGAGGCACTCTTTGATATGCGCCTTGAGGTCCAGGCAGTTCGCATGCTTTCGTCGGTCGTCTAGCTCAGAGGCCACCAGAGCAGCCGTTCACTTCCATTGCATTTACTTCTAAGGTGCCCCCTTTTTTTTAGCTTTCACCATGCCATACCGAGACCCTGGACGCCTACCTATATCATGAAAAAAATGTCTGCGCCCGGAATCAATAGTGTTCCATTACCGTTTCCACCTATACTGTCTTTCTGTTTTTTTTTCTTTTTTGGTTTGACGAGAGCTTCTCTGGGAAGCGGATATGCTCACCTGTAGGTGCTCTATCTCTCTCCCTTTTGCGAAGTCATTCCCCATTATTGCTTTTGCTTGTCAGACCTCTCGCTTTGAATCTTGATCCGCTTCCATCTGCACTGTCCGTTGCACTATAGCTTCTTTTCTACTTACCCGAACTTTCTTGTTTACCTGGACATCTCCGGCTGTTGTTTTCTTGATTTTATAGGCATATACTTCATACTTTGGCTTGTTAGTACGTGCTAAGTCGTCCTCTAGGCGTTCTTTTTCTGCGCGGTGCACCAAATATCACTCTCCCTAGCACGGCCCTAATATTGCTTGGCGGCGTCGTCCTCTCTGCGAAATGGCTCGTGGCTGCTTCATTTGGCAGGCAGCCCTTCTGGGGTGAAACCTCTTCCTTCGAAAGGAGCCCAATTCACTGCATGAAAGCGTCCTTCACACTCGTACCGGGCAAATGCGCGAATCTCAGCGAGGTCGTCTCGTTGGGCCTTTTCTTTGAAGGCTCGGCTTCGGGCGAGCACTTACTCCCCTTTTCTGCCAGGTGACGTCATATGTGAGCAACGGTGTTTACTGACGATGCTTCCTCTTACATTTGCGGTCAGAGAAGCGGGCTCGCAACCCTACGAAAACGCCCCGGCAGCCCGTAAGGGACGCCGTTTACAAGAGATGCGCGGGACGCAGGAAGAGGAAGAAGTGGGAGGGATGGTAGAAAAAAAGAAGAAGGAAACAGAATGGGAGAATAAGGCTCGTAAACTGGAAAAGAGGCATTCCCTGCACGCGGCGGCGTTATAGGAAGGGAGCCATAGACTTCGGGGGGAAATGCGTCTAGGCTTTACTTTGGCAGTACTGCCCGGCGAGATTGGCTGTCGTGAGATTGAAGCTGTGCTGAGCATACTGAGGGCGCTTAGCGCCGGTCGCATTCGGACTCGCGTCTGTATGCGGAAGGAGCACAAAAAGAGACTGGACACTTTCAGTGCCGAGTTCTGTTGCTAGCGGCTGTGAAGAGTAGGTGAGGGAAGAGGAGGAAGGGTGAACAACTTCTGGTAGTGATTTCCATTCACTCTGAGGGAAACGGAAGCAACGCTGTTGCGGTTTTACGAAACAACGGCGCTCGCAAAAGGCCACGCACTGACCGTCTACTCACTCTGTCGTCATGCGCGCGTTGTTTCCCGGATTCAGTATAAGCATTGCATCAGTCTCGTGTACTTCGTTCCTGTTGAGCTTTCACAGTGTCCGTGTGCTTGTAACTTCAATCGCTTTCGTAGTAATGTTCGATGATCTAGTTCTACGTAAGAAAAGTGTCTAATAAGAGAAGCTCAAATTGTTTTTTTTTATTGAAACGAATCTATACTTGATCCAGAATCGGTTATTTTAAGGGCTTAAGGTTGAGTTGGTGCTTGATCATCATCAAGGAAGAAGAGCAAGGCGTGCAGACATGGATACCAAAGAAGATAACCAGACGGCATATTTTTATAAATAGATTACTCACCAAAGCGCGTTTAGTGTTCTTAAACACGGAATGTGCGACAATCCAAGAATTTATAAAACGTCCTGACTTATCAAAAATTCTACCGCAGGTTGAGCCAGTTATGTGGTAGCTTGAACGTGTTCAGTAGACTACACCGAACGAGAAATACATTAGTTGAATCCTTCTCGATTAATAAAGGTATGCAGTTTGCCTTTGAAGATGCAATGAACAGATGTCCTGCCATGTGCCCCCCCCCCCCCCCCCCTTTTTTTTTCTGCTCTCGAAAGTTCACCTCGAGTGATCGTCACGGATCTGCCGGGTCTGCTATTAGCGCTGCCTGTGATCGCGACTGACTGGTTCTTCGCAATGTCGACGCGGGAGGCGATGGAGCATCCCAAGCGTTTCTATTTGTTTCTTATTGGCTGGAAGAACGAAGAAAGGGACGAGAGGGATGTATCGTCACGGGCATCAGTCCTTCCTAAAGGGAGTGCGACAGCGCGAACGGCTACGCCACGTCGCGTGCTTGATGGCGAAGGACAAGAAGTGGTGCGCGTCCTACACTACGAGACGTCCACGACAAGAGAGCGGTTTCGCGTATGGCGTGTGGTCTCTCGCTGGAAAGGAGTGGCGCCCCACAGCTCGGCCCTGTCCGTATAGTAGTTCGGACAACGGAAGACAGTGAGACACACGCAGATATCGATTGTAACGAAGGAAAGTACGAAAGTCCGCGTTGTCCACGGCGTATGTCCGGCAAAACTGCGCTCCCTACCGAGTGCCTTCGCTCTCCTCTCTTCCCAGTCCTCGTCGTTTTCGCCCGTGCCACGGCGGGAACAAAGCAGCGAGGACATTGCGGATGATAGATGGCCGACTAAGGGGGTGGAACCACACACACGCGCACTTTAGGGAGGAAAATGTTCCCGCCACACCGTGCACTCTCGGTGCTGGCACGCCGCCTGCAAACCCTCTCCTCCCTCGCCTGCGGCGCCGCGGTCTGCCTCTCCGTTTCGCGAAACGCTTAGCAGCCGCGCTATACGGGTCTGCCGCGCGATGTTGTACGTACGTGCCAACATGCCGCAATAGTAGCGGCGATGCGCGCGCGCGACTGGGTCATCTCAGCGCCCGTGTTCCGACGGACGTGAGCGGAGCTCGAAGAGAGACGGACGACCGGCCCGATCGTTTTTCTGCAGTCGTCTCTGCGCGTGTTTGTCCTCGTTCTCCGCTTTTTTTCCCCTTTTGCTCGTTCTGCCCACCAAAAGGAAACCGACCGCGTTCCCACGCGGCAGGACTCGCGGCGTGACAGTTTCGCACTGATTCTTGCTCGGCGCTGCCCCTTTTCTGGTCCGCTTCGCGTGTACAATGGCGCAGCTTTCGCGCTCCATGTTCTCCTTCTCTAAATAGGGTTGAAAGCTGGGCTTGTTGGTGATTCATTTTTGATACTCTATTGACGCAGTAGTGCAATTTTGACGAGGGCAAAGGGGACAAGAAAACTACGTGACTTGCTGCAAGTAGGGAGTATAAGAAGTGTCGTGTCTGTATTTATAAGTTGTCCTCGACAAAAGTGTGCTACTTCACCTATAAGGTATGATGACTCCATCTCCTTAAACAGCTGGTTGATTTGTGAAGTTCCCACTCACCCATTGTAAACATTATCTGCCTCAACCGCACTGTGCGCTAGCCTTAAACCTCCCGCCGTGGTGGCCTTGTGGTTGTGGTGCTCTAATGGTGATCAGAAGGTCGCGAAATCGAACGCAGGCCGCGGAGGCCACATTTCGACGGAGGAAACTCGCTGGAGGTCAGCTGCACGTTGCAGAACCCCAAGTGCTCTAAATTTCGCTATCCCTCCGCTGTGGCGTTTCGCGTAATCATACCCTGGTTTCGGGGCGCAAAACTGAAACAAAAATGTTATTATTCGTGCTCGTCTCGTGGTGAGCACAACGATGTGGTAGCGTTGGTGGCAACCACGATACCAAATGACACAGCGGGTCTGAATTACGTTTTTGACATTACATGTGCTGAAACGCACACATGGCGCCACCACTGGAATAACCGAGCGTGCTCGCCCGCTCCTGGCATTACTAGATAGTCAAGAGTTGTGTCGTAATGTTGCGTTAGCTAATTTAGGGCGATACTTTTTAGTGCCACTGCTCTGCACGCGATTGGTCCGACAAACCACAGGAACCGTTCTACGGCACACGCAGAGATGGTCACTGACTGCATACTGACTGTACTCATTTTCTGTATTATTTTACTCTAGCGAATTTGGGGGCGGCAGTAATATTTGCTGTAGTACGCCAAAACACCACATAGGCAATAAAATTGGGCGATTATACAGCGTGCCATATACGCATTCTGAATCGTTGATTTTCAAGAAGTACTCGAAATATTGGCAACAGGGCATGGAAATCTCAACGTCGTACCGGGTAGTCACTATGGACGTGATAGGGCAGACTTTCCCGCGGCGCAGTGCGACGCTGTAAAGAACAGCCGAAAGTGATACATGCGCAGTAACAGCGCTATGAGTTCCTAACGTCTAGACTTTGCTCTCGTTATTCGGGGGTGCTTCAGCTAGTGAAGACACACGAAAGAAGTGGCGATGACGTTGACCTACGAAAATATGATGCGTGAGTTGATTTTGTTTGTGTTTTCAAAAAGGTTTGTGTTGTTGCCTTTGCCACTGGAAGAGTATGCCAAACACGAAAGTCGTATCTCGCGTATACTGTCACTGAAGCTATATGAAAGTGCACTGGCGCGAACTCGGTTCCCATGGTATAGAGCATCTCCTTGCTGCACGCATCGCGTGCTTTGTACCCAGCAGCAGATGCGGTCACTGGAGCGGCGAGGCGTGCCATCCATCACCATCGAAGCGTCCTTGTTTCGCGAGAGTCAGTCGACGATGACGACGACGGCGGAGGAGGAAACTGCGCGGGACCTCTTGCTTTGGCCGGTTCATCCGACACCGCCTCGTATCCACAAATCTCCTTTATATTGCGCCTCGTCGGACGTTGCCATTTCGTGGCGCGGCGGTTATGTGAATTGCGAGGCACAAGCGGGCCACATTCCGAACGAACGTGAGAGAACATTTCGGATTGGCCGTTTCTCAGGAAAAGGACGTGGTGTCGTTAGATCTTGCTAGAGATTCGGTGGTCAGCATCGGACGGGCGGCTCTTACGTGCAGCAGCGCATTGATCAGCAGAGCATGGAAACGCCACAACAGCGAGCGGGGAGATGAAAGAAAAAGGGAAGACGACGAGGAGAAAGTTGAAGCATCTATATACATATCAATTGCATTTTCAGCTTATTTTTCTAGTTCGGGGTACTTTCGTTATACCTCGTAGTTAAGGGGCACAACCATGGTTATCATTTGTATCACTTTCAATAGATGAGGTCCACGACTCAATGTAGACGTTCCTCCGATTAGATGTTCGTTCCTCACGTCTTTATGCACCCTGCAAGGTAAGAAGACGACTGTATAGGAGATGAACAATATAGTAATGATACTAACTAGGCGAAGTGCATACAGCTGACGCACTTCTCTTGTTCACTCTCGTTACACCGCGTTCGTCCCAGACCGAGTTGCTGACCCTGCTGATATTGCACAAAGATGCTACGAAACACAAGTAAAGTAATTTAGAGGGTTCCTTTATCTGTTGCTACAAGACGGCCCACTGCCTATACGGTATTATAAATAATCAAGGCAGAGTGCGAGACGAAGGGATTAAACAACACTGTAAAACTAGAACAGCCGTAGCATTGATTTCAACCAGAAATAGCCTCATGCCTATTTTAGATGAAAATAAAGAGCCAGTAGGTGACTGTTAATTAACCAGCCGTATAAAACACGCTCGAGCAGGAGCAGAATCGTGTGTTGACCGACCGGGACCCGCAGTGCGTCCATCGACAAGCAGGGAGAAATGGCGATACTATTGTATACAGCGCGTGACTTGCGCTTTCTCTACATACTACCTCGTTGTTTCGCCCATTTCGACGGCACGCAGTGGCGTCGTTCCCGGGGGTATCGCATCTTCCCAGCACAGCGCGGAGACCGTGCTCTCCGTCATTCGCGTACGTGACCCAAGCAGCGTTTTCTCGCAAACCCCAACGCGCGGAGGAGCCCGGGCTCGGAGCGTCGTTTGGGGCCGTGGTGCGCCTTCTTGAACATTCCCCTCCCCTTGCGATGTTTCGGATGGCAAGTGAATCAGAAGGGGGGGGGGGTGTTTGTGTGTGTTTACGTGCGTGGCCCCCTCTTTCTCTGCCTCAGTACGAGGATGTGCGTCTGTGAACGTTCCCGTAAGTATGTCTGTGAGCGCGCGCGCCTAAGTGGGTGGTGGGGGGTGGAGCAGAGTTGAGGGGATGTTACGATGTCTGGCTTCCGCACATCAAGTGCGAGCACGTCGTACGCGTCAGGTGCGCGTTCCCCTTCCCGTGTAGCACGGTTCTTTTCGTCTCGCTTGGCTGATCGATGAACAACGCCAGCCCTGTCGCCTGCCATCGCCCGACGCAGCTCTTTGCCGGCGGGTCTGCAGAGGTGGGTGGCCTCTGTGGGGCGCGTGAAGTCGACGCTTGCTGAGCGGGTTTCGATGCCTCTTGCCGTAATAAGCTCAGCCGGAGAGGGGGCGCCTAATGAGGGAACTTCGCGCGCGCGCACTCTTCTCGACGGTAACGCCCTTTCGAGCCGAGCTAATCTGTAAGCGTCAAGCCAGACTCAATCGGATCGGCGGCGTTCGTCGGCCTCTATGTACGGGACCCTTCGCAGCCGCCGCTCTGTACGAACACCCCACCCTTGCTACAACGAGCTCCTTAACTGGGCTTGCTTCCTCTAAGCCGCCTGCGATGCCCTTCAGGATTGCTTGATTAGCACATCCTTCCCTCGAGAGTCTCGAATCGTTCTTGCCGTTGTATCTGTTCACTTTGCTTTTTCATGGGCGTCGCCACTAACGAAGCGCTACGTAAAGTTTCTGGGTCGACACATCACTTTATTATTAGTATCCGATGAAGAGACTAACTTGTAGCACTCTCTACGAGCTTGACGAGCTCGTCTGTTGCGAGTAACTCGAGAGTAAGCGAACGGCTGCGCAGTGGGAGAACTGCAGACGTGTTACTGCCTCTCGTTGGGGATGAAACGGCGAACGATAGAATCAGCTTAAGCGGTTTTTTTTCCTGTACGAAAGACACGAAAGTCTGAGAAACAATGAGACACACAGAAGCACTATACCAGGTAGCTCGCACTATAGTACAAAATGAGGCGTTGCTGTAGCTATGACATCGCATTGTTGCCGGCCAACTCCGTCCTCCTTGCACTGTCGGTCGGTTGAGGTCGTGCTGACGCAAGTCCAGCCTCCCGGCCCGTGAACTCGTTCAACACGATCATCTTATCATTCATAGTCCCTTGCACCGCGGCTTCACCTTGGGCTCGAGGGATATCCGTCACGGGATGCTCCTCCACTGTATCTCGCGGCCGCTGGGTTGGCGAGGGCTCTATCTCCGGGTCTTCCCCCAAACGTTCTGGATCATTCGGCTCTCGCGCCCAGTCGATGTTTCCGATGACAAGGTCATACAGGGGGGTCGTCATGCATAAAGCAGTAACCTTCCCGCTGAAGTACGGGGTTTCAACCTCAATCTCTGCTTCGGGAAGCATCCGAACCGTACGGTCAATTAGGCAAACCGGTTTCGTTCTGCCTGTCAACTCACTTTCCCGTACCAAATTTCTCCGCACGATAACAGTGGAACTGCCGGTATCTCTTAACACCGTAATCTTTTTGCCCGCAACTTTTCCAGGCAGTGTTGGCATTCCTTTCGTAACACCGGTTGGCTGTTTTGACATTACAGCACCCACAATAGGAATTTTCTCCCCATTCTTCAACTCTACGAATCCATCAGTGACGGCATTATTATCAGATTTCGGTTCTGCTTGCACACAGGATACCTGGTGAGTTTGACTCACTCCGTTCCGACATGCCACTGCTTTGTGCCCAGTCTGACCACACTTGAAACATTTTACAACCGTAGGGCTCGTAAAGATCGTTCGACAGTTTTTCGCGCGATGACCCACTCGGTTGCACACAAAGCATCGCGGAATGCTCTCTGGTGCACGCTTCTTTTCTTCGGGAGCCAATTTCTTCGAATCATCGGGACACTCCTTCTTGACTTTGGCCAAATTAGTTCCACCTTGCGCTTCCAAGAATTGATCAGCCAATTCAAGCATTCCTTCAAGTGAGTCAGCCTTCCTCTCTTTCAAGTACAGTGACAGGCTTGGGTGGCAACTAGTAAGAAATTGTTCTCTAATTAGCAGCTCTCTAAGCTCATCGTACTCCTGCGCTGTCCCTGAAAGTTCAATCCATCTGTCGAAATAATGGCAAAGTCGGGCGGCATACTGCGTAGCCGTCTCACCGTCAGCTGGCTTTCCTGTCCGAAATCTGTCCCGGAATCTTTCTACGGTAAATCTAAATCGCTTCAGCAAAGCAGCTTTCACCTTGGCATAGTTGGCTGCATCGGTCGGCGTCAGTCTACCGTACACACTGAGCGCTTCACCACTCAAGCAAGTACTCAAAGCAGTTGCCCATTGATGTTCCGGCCAATTCTGGCTCTTCGCAATCGTCTCGAATCGGTGAAGGTACGCGTCAAGGTCGTCCTTCCTTTCATCAAACGCTACGAGCAGCTTGCTTGGGTTCAAGCGGAAGCCGTGATCTTCCCGTTCGCTGCTTTCAACTCTAGCTTGGACGGGAGTTTCGCTTCGCTGTTGCAAACGGAGCCGCTCGAGTTCCATCTCGTGCTGCCGCTGCCGTTCTCTTTCAGCCATCTCCGCTTCTCTTTCTTCTCTCGCCCTTTCGGCTGCCAACTTTTCTCTCTCCAACTCAGCTTCTTTTTCCGCTTTGGCTCTTTTGACCGCCAGCTTTTCTCTTTCCAGCTCAGCTGCCTTTTCCTCTTTGACCCTCTCTTTTTCTTCTTTTTCCCTCTGGGTGACCCACTTCCGTAGTTCGGCGCCAGAAAGACCCATCTTCTCACCCAGAGCAACTAACTTTTCGAGATCCATGGTGTCTCGCAACTCTCAAATAAAACCTTGCCGCGTGCAAAAAGTATCTGCCTAAATCAGTCTATCGGAACACTCCCCTACACTCGTTAACGAGAACACTGAACAACACACAAAATCGTTCCGATAGCACTATCAGCAACTCGAGGCTCTTTCTCACCACTTTGGACACACTGTGCACCAAAAGGTCCTGTTTCGCGGACGCCAGATTAATTGTCACACCTGTCCCGTTAATTAGGGAGGCGATCGCCGGGCTAATTCCAAGGGCCGAAGTATCGGCCCTCCGAACCGCACCACGAAAGCGTGGACAATTTAGAAGTGGTCCTTTTTGGCGCGCCAGCGGACGCCGGCTGTGGCCCAAAGAACAAGTCAGAGCCCAGAGTTGATAAACAAACAAAATTATATTCTCAATAATGGCAGATCAGAAACAATACACAAAAATGCACACTCCACAATAGTTGCATACAATATGTCACCAATCAAACCAATCAATCAACGTACGACACAATACACTTGAAACAACGGACACGGACAACAATACGAGCTACAATGCAGTCGCATGCATTGAACAACCAAGACACTTAAAGACTAAAGAGATACAAAACCTATTCAGTCCAAAGTTCTTGGAACCAAAGTCGAGATGATACTCTTCCGAGAATCACTCACTCAAAGTCCAGCGTTGTTGTCGTTCCGCAGCCCTCGAAGTTTCTCTTCCAGGAAACCTCCCGTCTTCAATTGGCCACTCTTCAAACTTCAACTTCTTCGCCGGAACACGTCGGCTTCACACCCGCAGCTGTTGCCACGGGTCTTCGCTCGATAGCGGTAAACACACGCTCTTGCCTGTAGCCCGAGCCTTCACCCCTCAGGTGGAAATCCTCTTCATCTCCGGCTTCGTCCCTACGGACCAAAACCTTCGCCGACTACACGGCGGAATCCCTACGCGCTCTGGCGTTAACTTCCGTCTCCTCCTGATCTCTCATCTCGGCTGCTCGGTTAAATACCTTGCGCGCGGCATTCCAGACGGTTCTCGTCATTTCGTCGGCGCGATACGCAGCGAAAGCTGGGAAGAGGGCGAGACGGTTGGAATGCCCTCTCCGGCCGATGAGTCAACTCGGTATGACCGCGCCCCTTTCGTTCTGGAAAAATCGAGTGCTTGCTCGGCCGCCGTTGTGGGGTGAGGAGGTTCGTCGTGAAGCCACGCTTCTGCGGGGAGAGCGCGCGCCCGGGAAGCCTTGGCCGTTTGTTTTCTTTTTCTTTCCTTTTTTTTTTCTTTTGACTTCGCGGCGTTTCTCCCGCCCGTTGTCGCAAGAATTTGGCGGCGCGCTCATTTTTAGCGCTCGTTCTGTGACAACACGACATTCGTTTTTTTATTGACTTGATTTCAGGACATGCTGGCGCACAAACAGGGCGCCGGCTACTCTTTTGCTCTTATAGGTGTCGAACATAACAGCTCTGTGGAACACACAGCATAAAACACGAGGGACATCATGGCACTATGACGTCTCAAAAACAGAAAAAATGCTCTCCCATGATATGAAGGGCTGAAATCACATGTCATGTTGATGAATTAGCGCGTACAGACTCTCGAAACATCACTGTCGAAACAACATAGTCAATGATCTCACATTTGTATACACGGTAGATGTTTAAAAAGAAACGCGACATAATAATGTTATGTGAACTGGTGAAGATACAGCAGTCGCCTGTATTCTTTCGTTATCATACTGATATTGTACAAAGAGACGAAAACTGCCATTCTTGTAAAATATGTTCAGAGAATTAACAAGGAACGATGTTGGCCGACAGCTTACGGGAAGAAAAGATTAATTTGAGATGTCGTTTTCTAGAAAACGAAAGAATTTCTTCTTGTATACCGTTAAAACCGTCAACGAGTATATGTACAATGTCAAATTCAGGACCAAATTTGTGTCATGTTTAACATTCAGGACATTCAAGACCCAATATTTCTGGAGTTTCTGCCTTGCTATGCAGAAATCTTTACTATAATGTCGTGCTTAACTTATGCTAATACCTTGTAAGTGTGTTTGTTGATAATTTACTTTTACTTTATTTCGTGGTCTCATTGATTGAGCTACGATCGCATTGTACTCGGTCCTGACACTGAAAACCTGTAAGTATCTTTATTGCAACAAAATCAAACATTCACACTAGATTTTATTGTTGGTCATGCTCTTGAGTTTCTCGATTCGTTAGTCTGTGGTTAACGTGACCATACTAGCTCGTCTTCACTTTTCTTATATATAAGAAGCTGAGGGCTTTGTACATGCTGGTGGTGATGTGTAGACATTCGCGGTTCCTGCAGAGCGGTGTCTGCAGCGTTTTAATGAGCAGTCTAGTAACGTCCTCATCTACATATTCTCGTACACCCTCCCCTCTCTTATGGAAGTATGCACGCCCAAGTGCGGAACACTTCAGCGTGGTACACTCCACGCCTAATAACTTGTTTTAGCAAACACGAAGTTCAACCTATTTTCTCCTCTACAAGGTACGTTAATTATATTCATGCCCTGACCACTGGCTCCGCAGACATTAATTACCAGCAAGTAATAACACAAAAACCACGTCTATGTAAGAACACCTAGTGCTGCAAACTTTTCGCATTTAGGAAGATGCATCATCGATCTTTTTTCTGCATGTAACTACTCTTATCTATGCTTGATGATAAAGACAACTGATGCTTGAAGGCCCACGTGGTAATATTATGGTGGTCCGATGAAATAAGCGCGAATCATTCGACAAGTTAACATTTTGAAAATGTTCCCTGTTCGAGCCGTCCCTCAATGCGGCTAGTCTATACATTTTTACTCTGACTGTTTATTACGACTCTCTTTCAAGAGACACGTTTACTACCCTGCAAGATGATTATATTATCGTCAAAGAGTTGTGACACATCAAAGAGAGTTGCCGTGTGTCTTTATATAGCCCTAGCAACAAGTCCGGACTCACAGAGAAAAAAAAGTAACATGTACATATTGTCATGTTTCTTCGTATACAGTAAGTTAATGCATTAGGTACCACCCTCTGTGTCGTCTATATCTCGCCTCTCGAAGAAAGCGAGAGCAGCCCATTGTTTTCTCGTTGTTATAAATGATACTGTGGACTATATTTGTCATGCTTGTTGTGCGCGCCGTTCGAGAAGAAATGGACACAGACGACGCGGTAAAAGACACCCATGACGCTTATGACAAACACGGAAAATTAACTTACAACACATAACGAGAAAAAAGTGTTGAAACAATTGAGGAACAAAGACTGTCTAACCTAATGAGGAAAGCAACGAACGCGAGTTCAAAGTAGATAGTTCGGGGACCTCACAGTGTGCGATGGTCGGCATGACGGACGCTGCGATACAGGAGCAGGAGGCGGCGACAGGCGATGTGGAGCGGGGAGCATCTCGATGTGCGCCGGGCCCTCATTCTCAGGGCCTGGGCTGTCGCAGAGGTTACCATAGGAGTCCTGGAATAGGGACCCTCCCCGTTTTCTTTGAATTTTCGTAATAAAATGTTTTCACTCTCATCGAGGTGCGGACGCTGGGGCATCGTTCACGCTTGACGGCATGGGTGGGACTATATATATCTACGGAGCAGTCAACCCGCACTAGAGACGCAGTGCTCCATGCAGGGAATGGCCATCCTGTTCAGCGAACAGCTTGCGTCGAGACGTGATGCTCGGCGCAATCGTGACCGTTAGCCAGGCCACGCTCGTCGCTGTGCCGAACAGCTGACCACGAAGACGCCTCGCCGAAATCCGTGATGGCCCGGCAAGGAATAGAACAGCAGGCCAGACCGCTCCCCGAGATGCAGTACTCGTACCGCAGACTCCGCCCCTGCTGGTGGTTGGACGGCAGCAACGTGGTCGGCCGCTGCTTCGGCTCGTCCCCAGCCACGAAGCTTCTCGCCACGTAATCGCCACACGTAGCCCAATCTTAGCGCACCACCTCTATGGGCCACCACAGGTCACCAGCTCAAATGATGGCTTCACTTGCACAGCTGATTAGAAAACTCACGCGCCCGGCACTTCACCTTCGCCGTCATTTTTGTTCACTCATTTCACACGTCATTAGCGACTCGAAAGATGATTGTCACTCTCGTACTCACGTTTAGAGGAAACATAAATAATCTTGTCCACAGTTATCATCTATCGGCAATGTCGGCATTGGGGTTTCGTGTTTGATTCATCCTCCTCATCATCATCATCTTCACCATCAGCCTAACTACGTCCACTGCAAGACTGGGCACGGTGGCACCACCAGCATGCGGCTGCTTGACAATCCGCTTGTGTTCTTCACGCAGGTGAGACGCTACGGAAAGTGCTTCCGCTCCGATAGCCCATTTTTGTTGGTGCTGCCGTGCCCTCGGTTATGTGAGGTGCTTTATGAGCTTGCTTCGTTCTTGAGGGAGTTGCTGTTATTGGCGGGTGACATTGAAGTCAATCCTGGTCCTGACCTTGCAAAAATAGCAAAACAACTGAACTAAATTGCCGCTGACATTAAAGAAATCAAGGAAAAACGACTGGGTGATATTGACAAGAAATTAGAGGCTCTGACTAGACTAGAAAATAGCGTTTCTAGCTGCCAGAATGAAGTAGAAATGTTGAATTCCGTAATCAAAACGCTCGAAAGGCTAATTGATGACCTGGAGAACCACAGCAGGCGATCCAATCTGATAGTTTACGGACTACCTGAAGAAAAGGACGAAAATAGCGAAAGCCTTGAAGAAGCCGTTAATAGCAAAGTCATTGCAAATATCCTCGAGCTCGATCCAGTAGCAATCGAACGTATTCATCGCTTGGGTAAACCGGCACCAAATAAGATTAGGCCTATCATTTTCAAGCTTCTTGACTTCAGGAACAAAGCACAGATACTGAAAAGGGGAGCTAAGTTTAAGAACACAGGAATTTCTATAGGCGAAGAATTCTCACGGAAAATAAGGGATGTCAGAAAGAAGCTCTGGGACAGTGCAAAACAGAACCGATTGAATAAGGAAAAACTGTCATTGGCTTTTGATAAACTCTACATTAATAAGCAATGTTATATGTGGGACGATGTCAAGAGTGAAAGAGTACTGATAAAAAAAAAACGACCCAGATCTAAGCCGCCCCATGACGAGGCAGCGCGCCCAGTCGCTGTCGACGCCAGACTCTTGAACGATGCCCCTTTTCATGTACCTAACGAGTATGATGACAGGAACGATCAACCCCTATTCAGCAGTGGAAACAAAAACCTACGCCTTGTTAATGTAAATGCGCAAAGTATTGTAAATAAAACTGACCTCCTTGAAATCACTTTACTCCAGCATGATCCGCACGTTACAGTAATTACTGAAACATGGCTACGCAACGAAATAAGTGATGATACAATATTTCCACCGAACTACAAAGTCTTTCGCAAAGACCGCGCCTCTAGGGGTGGCGGTGTGGCGGTTCTAATCAAACAACAGATCGAAGCCATATTGCTGGACGATATTGCTGACTTGGAGTGCTTGTGCATTAAATTATCTTGTTGGGGTCAGCATTTTATTTTATACGCGCTTTACCGCCCTCCAGACACGCCCCCTGAATACTAAAGCAAACTTGAGCAACATATGTCTCAATATCACAAACATAAAATTATTCTCGTAGGTGACTTCAATTTACCAACTATTAATTGGGAATTAATGCACGCTGGTCACCAGAATGTTGAGCATGCTAACATTATGTTTAGTATTATGTTCACTCATGATTTGGCCCAGCTGGTTCACGACCCAACGCATGTCCAAGGGTCTTGCAGTTCAGTTTTAGATCTGATATTTTTCAATCGTGCGTTCAGCGAATATACCGTGTCTGTCGAATCCGGATTATCTGATCACTACCTTGTGGGCCTTTCTGTCCCACTGTTGAAACGTGGTGATAAGAAACGCTGTCAAGTGCGGTCTTTCAAAGACTACTCCCGTGCAGATGACACGTTCGTAGTTGATTATCTGGAGACCGGTCTTGTTGACTTTGACAATGATGACGTATGCGCTCTCTGGGCCCAGTTTAAAAAATTGTGTGAACACTGTTTAGCTAAATTTGTCCCAAGCCGAAAAAAGAAAACTCACAAACAGACCCCCTGGATAACGCGTAGTATTATTCACTTGAAACGTAAAATTAAACGTCTAAAAAAGAAGCGTGCGGATTTGACTAAAATCGGACCATTGCAGGCTAGCCTCGCACAAGCTGTGCGTTCTTCTAAGGATTATTATTTCCAAACAACTCTCCCAAACTTCATAAAAAATGACCCTGAAAAATTTTGGTACCACTTGACGGATAAAAAAAAAGCCTGTATCCGAAATGTTAGTAAATGAATCTATTGTTACGGACAAAGAGACTATAGCTGAGCATTTCAATATATACTTCCATAGCGTGTTTACTAGCCCAAGTGTATATCCATCTGATGTTCCATCGTTTCACACGACAGAGGCTGACTTTGTTTCGTACCCGGGTGTATTTTCCATGCTCTTAAAACTGAAAACTAAGAAATCAAGCGGTCCTGATAATATTCCAAACACCTTTCTTTGCCGATATGCTGAAGTGATAGCGAAATATCTTGTGATTATATTCCGTGTATCTTTGATATCTTCAAAGCTCCCTAGTGACTGGAAGGCAGCCCGAGTTGCACCGGTATTTAAAAAAGGTAACCGCTTGCTTTTTGAAAATTATCGTCCAATATCCTTAACATCAGCATGCTGTAAATTAATTGAGCATATAATCGCGCATCATATCACCGAATATCTTGAAAAAAATGCTGTCTTAACTGATTCTCAACATGGTTTCAGAAAAGGGTTTTCAACTGCGACTCAACTGCTCACTATATCTCATTCCTTTGCATCTACTCTAGATAAGAACGGTCAAACTGATGCGATATTCTTGGATTTTAGTAAAGCGTTTGATAGGGTTCCTCATGACAGACTAATACTAAATTGAACAATATTGATCTTCCTCGCATCTTAGTTTTCTGGGTTATTGATTATTTAAAAAACCGAATTCACTACGTAGAAATTGGGGATCAGCGATCGGGTTGTCTTCCTGTCCCCTCTGGAGTACCGCAGGGGAGTGTCTTGGGACCCCTACTGTTCCTGCTGTATATAAATGACATTGTAAGTGTGGTATGTTCATCTGTACAAATTCGTCTGTTCGCAGACGATTGTGTCTTGTATAATGAAATTACTTGCCCGGAAAATCAACATGACCTTAATCACAGTTTGTTTAATGTTTTTCAATGGTGCAATCGCTGGGGGATGGCTTTGAACTTAGATAAAACTGTATGCAAGCGTATAACCCGGAAGAAAAATCCACTTCAGTATACTTATACATTAAATGAGTCACCCCTACAGCAAGTTTCTGAGTTCAAATATTTAGGAGTAACACTCACAAGTAATTTATCTTGGAATCAACATATTGACAATATCTCCGCTTCCGCCTTCCGTAAACTGTCTTTCTTACGACACAAATGAAAAAACGCTCCTCCTGATGTCAAACTCCTGGCCTACCAATCAATAATCCGACCAAAGTTAGAATATGCATGCATAATATGAAACCCGTTCACACAGAAGAACGTCAACAAACTAGAAAGAATCCAAAGGAAAGCTGTAAGGTATATATACTCTAAGTTTCGTCACACTGATTCACCTTCTGAGTTAATTAGAGCTAATGGCATTGAACTCCTTGAGTCACGACGGAAGACATTTAGGCTTAATTTTCTTTCCCAACTTCTTCAAAGACAAACAGCACTAGACCCTACACAGTACCTGACACCCATATCGACAAGGCATACGAGACACCATCACCCCGGAACCCTAACACCTTATTTTGCACGGACAGATGCATTTAAATTTTCTTTTTTTCCACGAACAGTGGAAGAATGGAACCTTCTAAAAGACTCTGTATAAAGATTCACTTTGGTTGATTTACTGTGTGTAAACTGTGTGTTGGGTGTGTAAACCTGTATTTGTATGTTGAATTCTTTCCTTTTTCCTTTTTTACGTGACTTGAGTGCCTAACATGTACTTGCTACTTGTACTGTGCCCACCTGCTTGGACCTGTGAAGGTCTGCAGTATGCATTAATAAAAAAAAACTCGGTCCTGTGCTTGCTGCTGCCATTTTATACCCACAAACGTCTTAATCTCATCTACGCATCTAAATTTCTGTCTCCCCCTAATCAACTTGCCTTCTCTGGGAATCCAGTTAGTTACCCTTAATAATCAATGGTTACCCTGTCTACACGCTACATGCCCGGCCCATGTCCATTTCCTCTTCTTGATTTCAACTATTATATCCTTAACCCCGGTTTGTTCCCTTATCCACTCTGCTCTCTTCTTGTCTCTTAAGGTTACACCTACCATTTTCCTTTCCATTGCACGCTGCGTCATCCTCAATTTAAGCTGAACCCTCTTTGTAAGTCTACCATGCAGTCTCTGCTCCGTAGCTAAGTACCGGCAAGATACAGCTGTTATATACCTTCCTCTTGAGGGATATATATAGTGGCAATCTACCTGTCAAGATTTGAGAGTGCTTGCAAAATGTGCTCCACCCCATTCTTATTCTTCTATACAGTTACTTCGATTTCATGGTTCGGCTCCGTGTTTATTACCTGCCCTAAGTATACATAGTCTTTTACAACTTGATATTTATTAATGGGACAGCGATACCTGCTGTAACGCACCACAAGTTCCTTGGGGTTGTCGTACACAGAGATCTATCGTGCACGATAGATCTCTGTGTACTGCGACATGCCTCGTCCATGGACGAGGCATGTCGCAGTACTTGAATCTAAATTGAAGAGCTTTGCTCTCGTTCTTCGCCAAGTAGCAGGAGCAAGATGGGGCCCATCAGAATCATCGCTACTTCAATTGTACAATGCTCTATTTGTGGGATACATTCGATACAGCATGCCGGTGCTCTCCAATATGAGACCTAGTTGTGTGAAGACGCTAGAGAGTGTTCAAGCTCAATGCTTACGAAGATGCTTGGGTCTACCACGCTGTACTTCATTCAACAAATGGGACAATTGCAGAGGCTCGGGCTTGTCCCATCAGTGTATACATGCTCTGCGAGCCACTTAGAGTTTAGCTCCGATTACTGAGCAGACACAGACAGCACCCACTGTCAGTACTACCCGCCACTCACCCAGATTGCAGTTTCTCAAGAGTAATATCGCGGCATGAAAATAATATACCATCAAGGTTTTCTCCGCCAAGTGTCCCCTGCAGTGCCTCCATGGGTCCTGCCTAAACCACCTGTTTCTTTTACGATACCTGGAATTACGAAGAAGTCGCTCATTTCTTCTGTTGGCCTCAGACGACTGACCCTATATCACATTTATACAACGTACACTGATTCTCTGCCCGTGTACACCGACGGATCTACCACGCTAAACACCTCCGCCGCAGCCTTTGTCATCCCCTGCAGACATGGATATCGCTCGACGATACAAAGTGGACCATAAAACCACATCAACTGCCGCAGAGCTTGTCGCTATCCGGGAGGCAATAAGATTTATTTCCGGAGAGCGAGCCTCGAGCCTGGACAATTTTCTGTGATGCCAAACCCGCTTTGCAAACCATTAATTGCATCATTAAGCAATGTCCATATTACAGCTTGGCAGTAGAAATCACAGAACTTATTCAGGTTGCTTCAACAAATGGTCATCTTATAACTTTCCAGTGGATTCCCGCTCATTGCGGCGTGATGGGAAACGAAGACGCAGACGCTGAAGCTAAAAATGCCTTAAGCAGTGCCCCTGAAGTACGCATTGCGTTTTCACGAGCTGACACGAACGCCCTGCTTCGCTGCGTGATGCGCAGCTACACACTTCAGCACTGGACCGAACCGGAACGGCGACACCAGCGACTTCACAAATGGGACCCGGAAATGATGTTCCGCATGCCTCCTAAATTGAAACGGCAACTCACAAGTATGATCCACCGCATTCGTCTTGGTGTAGCGTACACCTGACGTTACGCACATATCATCGGTCACAGTGACACCAGGTCCTAATTGTGAACACTGTGATGTGCCAGAAACACTTGAGCGCATATTTTGTGTCTGCCCAGCATACACACGTGAACGACAAACACTGATTTCTTCTACTGAACTATATCGCAGTAGGTCATTAACTGATGAGACTATGTTGGGTCCTTGGCCAGACACCAACAGTGCAACTGCGGTCACAAGAGCAGTTATAACCTTTTTGGAAACAACTGGACTATGTGCGCGGCTATAAAATGTGTCTCAGCTAGAAAGAACACTACATACCCACCTCTCTATCTCTCCATCGTCATCCATTAATCTTTCTTTTCCCCTTTCCCTTCCCCCAGTGTAGAGTAGCAGGCTAGAGCAAGCTATCGCTAAGGCCGACCTCTCTGCCTTTCTGTAAATAAACTTACCTCCTCCTCCTCCTACAACTAGAAGTGCACTATTACCTATCTCAAAGTGCTGCTCTCTTCCGAGGTTGTTGTACATTACTTTCGTTTTCTGCAGATTAATTTTAAGACCTACCTTTCTGCTCTCCTTGTCTAACTCCGTAATCATGAGTTGCAGTTCATCCCCTGAGGTAATCAGCAATGCAATGTCATCGGCGAAGCGCAGATTAATAAAGTACTCTCCATTAACTCTTATACCTAACTCTTCCCATTCTAGGCCTCTGAAAACATCCTGTAAGCTCGCGATAAATAGCATTGGGGAGATTGTATCACCCTGCCTTACACCCTTCTTGATTGGTATTGTGTTGCTTTCTTTTTGAAGCACTATGGTAGCAGTTAATCACCTGTAGATTTCTTCCAGGATGCTTATATATGCTTCGTCGACGCCCTGATTCCGCAGTGTCTGCATGACTGTTGATATTTCTACTGAATCAAACGCCTTCTCGTAATCTATAAAGGCTATGTATAGTGGTTGGCTGTATTCTGAGCATTTTTCTATTACCTAATTGATAGTATGAATGTGGTCGATTGTTCAGTAGCCAGTTCGAAATCCTGCTGTTCGAAGGCCTGTTCCCACATGCATACGTGTTTGGTTGGACACTAGGGGTCAGCATGCGAAAAGTAGACACTAGGGGTCAGCATGCGGAAAAAAAAACAGGCCAGGCGCTAGAACCTTCCCATCTGAACAGCAGCCCCAAACCGAAGATGGCTGCCCCCTGCAAGCGATGAAAGTTAATGATGTAGGGTTTGCCATCTCAAAACCAAGATATGATTATGAGAGACGCCGTAGTGGAGAAATCCGCAACTTTTGACCACCTAGTGTTTTTTAACGTGTACTGACTTCGCACAGTACACAGGCGTCCACCATTTCGCCTCAATGAAAACGCGACCACCGCGGCCATGATCGAACACGGGGCCTCCTGGTCAGCAGCCGAGGGGTGGCATTCAAAACGCCGGAAATGAAGAGGCCGAACTATCAATCAGTATGCCGAAATTTAAAACACCGAAAAATTTAAACACCGAAAACATCAAAAAGCCGAAAATTTAAAATGCCGAAAAATGAAAGCACTGAAGCATCAAAACGCCGAAGCATGAAAATGCCGACATCACCCAGATATAGTAGAAAATAATGTATCGTACCAAAATAAAAGTTCCACCGGCTTTTTACGACATGCATGCACTTTCACCCTCGTTTCCAATAGCCATCTTCCCATCGCATATGGTTCAGCCCTTTGGTCGTAGAGTCATTAAAGTAAACAAAAGATAACACATGACCATGAAGATACATGAAGATAACCTTGAATTTTGTAAAACTGTTCGAAGAGTGGCGGCACAGTCCTAAATGTTCCATCCATGAGACACGTTGGTGCGTCGTTCAGTTTCCACATGTTTTGTTCGTGAAATAACTCAGGAGTTAAGCTTCATCTGCGCTGGTGCACTCCCGTCACAGAAATTCACGGCCATCTAAGGTTGTTCGGTACTCGCCCTCGATAACAATCGGCTCATGTGGAAAGTCCGTTTTCCTTTTCCTTCTTACAAGCTGGCGCAAGGCTTCATCCCTCGAAAGGTGTTGCCTTGAAGACGTTTGTACTACGTCTGCCGTAACCTGAGCTTCACGGGGGCCTTACACGAGGCCATCGCCACAGCTTTGATTCGATCTTCAGTGCGAAGAACTGTCACTCTATACACATCCGGAGCATGGCTTGCGTGGACTACTTTCTTTCGAGATGACCTTGTGAGTACGTTGTCTGGAATTGTAAGAAATCATATAGCATTACATTCGCCTCGCCTCTCGCACCTCCAGTGGTGTCTAGAATGTACTTTTTGTCAAGCACGTACACATAACCGTCTTTCAATTGAAGTTTTTTTTTCATTCTGGGAGCACGCCACAACAGCGTATTCTTCCATTTCAATTCAAATGACAACTCTCTCACATTGCTGCTGCTTTTGCACTCCGAACGCTGGACAGCACTGCTATTTTTTTTTATGCTTACCCGTAAGAGCCACCCTGTCCAACTGATATGCCTATAGCTTCACAACAGATAAACATTTTACATCTCTTTATTAAGCCGATATTGGTACATTTGGAAGAACAAGGTAAACAGCTAGGTCAGGGGACAGTGACACGGTCGAAAACGAACAAGTGGTTGTCACAAAGAGCGTCATTTATTTTTCACGTGGTTCAGGTTTGTTGCCATAGTGGTTTCGCCGTTGTCTCTTCGGGGTATTGGGTTTTTTGTCAATTTTCGATTTTCAGGGAGCAGATTTGGGTGCACGTTAAAGAACCCCAGGTGGTCGAAATTTCCGGTGCCCTCCACTACGGCGTCTCTCATAATCATATGGTGGTTTTGGGACGTTAAACCCCACATGTCAATCATCGATTTTTCAGGGAGTTCCGTTCAACCGGCCTGTCCAAATGACTGTGATCGGAACTCCCTGAATGTGTGCGCATGTGGTTTTCTTTTTCTAATTTATTTTTTATCTCTCTATATCTATCCTCTTTTCGACCCTTTTCCCCACCCCCGTACAGGGTAGTAAACCAGTTCGTCTAGGTTAACCTCCCTGTCTCTTCCTTTTTTTATTTCTCTCTCTCTCTTTGATTTTTCGCCATTTCAATTTTTTTGTCGTTCTGACGTTCGGCCTTTTCATAGTTCGGCCTGTTGATTTTCGGCGTTTTGATAGCCGAGCACCCGCAGCCGGGCACTGTAACCACTGACCCACCGAGGCGGGCAAGCGATGAAAGTCCGGGACTATCGATATGCCTAAACTCCAGTCCTTCGGTTCCATTGCACCGGCAAGATGGCGCTGGGGATGACTTCGTTGATCACACCAGGATTTCCAACGCCGATCATTAGGAAAGCGATGAAAGTGAAATGGCATTCCTCATACTAGCAACATGTGCCTTATTGCTCGTCTATTCGTTACACGCCATGCTTTGGCAAGCTCCAGAAGTTGTACGCCGCTCTTATTTAGATTGTTGACACGTTCGAATTAGGCGTAAACTGTTTTCTTGGGCTTACGTGACCTGAGGTGTCGTGTGGGGACGTGTGCGCGTTTGTTTTTGTGAACACACACACACACATATATATATATATAGTGGTAAAGCCTTTGAACAGTGGGTCGTCCTCTTCAGCGCCTTCTAGTGGGATGCCATTTTCATAAGAAGAAGAGCAGCTCGCGCAGAGAGTCGATTCCCGCACTGACTGTCGCTGTCGTGAATCATCGCTGAGTGTCCGCCAATAAACCGCTCAACAATTTGGTGGAGAGTGCTGAGAGTGCTGTGCCCTTCAAACACCTTCGGTCCGCATTCGATGTTCTTGGAGCTTCGATCCCGTACCGTGCCTCCAACCATGCACCAAGACGCCGCCCAGCAAACGCTTCCTCCTACGCCGACGCCATGTCCCGGTGTCCCCCGCATCCGCGACCCTCCTGTCTTCACCGGCGCGGATGGCACCGACGTCGAGGACTGGCTTGCTATGTACGAACGCGTCAGCGTCCCCAATCATTGGGACGAGGCAGGTAAACTCGGCCACCTGGTTTTCTACCTCGCGGGTGTGGCCGGCATGTGGTACAACAACCACGCATCTGATTTCCCGACATGGTCCGCTTTTAAAACCGCTGTCGTCGACGTGTTTTGCCGCCCGGCCGTTAGTAAGCTGCAAGCTGAACAGCGTTTACGTGAACGAGCCCAGCAGACCGGCGAGTCTTTCACAAGTTATATTGAGGACATCCTTGACTTGTGCAAGAAAGTCGACCTGAACATGTCAGAGGCTGACAAAATCACGCATGTTCTAAAAGGCATCGCCGACGATGCCTTCACCATGCTCCTGGCAAAGAACCCCCGCACTGTGGCAGAAGTCATCATGTTATGCCAAAGTTACGACGAGCTGCGGCGGCAGCGCTTGATGACCCGTCGACCGCCACCACGTGATGCTGATCTCTCGGCCTTGTCAGCAGTTCCTGACCACGCAACCTTGCTCGCCGAAATCAAGTCGTTCGTGCGTGAGGAAGTTGCCCACCAGGTCTCTCTACTGGCGTTTGCTTCCCCACAACATGCTCAACAGCCATCAAGTACGCTTCTACCTCCGCTCCGCCGAGCCATTCAGCAGGAAATCGTGGAGGTCGTCCCTGAATACTACCAGCCGCCTCCTGCATCTGTGCCACTTAGCTACGCCCAAGTTGTCGCCAGGCCGCCCCCACCGATTTCTGCGACTGTTCCCCTAAATTACACCGAAACCGTCACGAGGCCCCAGGCCTTTGGAGAAACCGTCTCGCCTACATACGCCGGCGTCACCCACGTGCCCCGAGTGCCGCCTACCATGCACTCATATCAGCAGCCGGCTCGCCAATCGCGTTCTGCGACATGGATGCGACCCGCAAACCAATGGCGCACTGCTGACAATCGCCCCATCTGCTTTGCTTGTGGTTGCGTCGGTCATGTAGCACGCTATTGCAATCGTGTGCAGCAACCGCCGGTCGCCTCCAACTTTCCCAGGCAGTCAAGCCGCTCTTATGACCAACCGCCGCCTATGTCACCGTCGTCCCGCCCCATTCCGTCTACCCGTCGTTCACCATCTCCACGACGTCGCTCACTGTCGCCAATGCGGCCACGTCCACTCGAGGGCGACCAGGAAAACTAGTCGTCGCAGTCCACGAGGCAAGGGCTGCGACGCTGTCGAACTGCGGAAGCCCTCAGGAAAGCCCGTCGAACGTGATAGACGTGCTTGTGGATGGCGTTCGTGCATCTGCCCTAGTAGATACTGGAGCCGCCGTATCCGTGATGGACGAAAAACTTAGCCGATTACTGCGCAAAGTGACCACGCCGCTTTGTGGGCTCTCCCTTCGTACAGCCAGCGCCCAAAGTATTCACCCTACGGCGATGTGCACAGCCCGCCTTATGATTTAGGACGTGATGTATGCGGTCGAATTCATCATAATTTCTTCATGCTCTCACGACGTCATCCTAGGATGGGATTTTCTCTCCCGCCCCGACGCCGTCATTGATTGAGCACCAGCAAGAATAGAACTCACGCCATTCTCTTCTTTGACGCCAGCCGACAGTCCATCCGCTGCAAGCAAGGTACTCGTCAGAGACGACACTCAAGTGCCTGCAAACTCGTCCGTTGCGGTGTCGCTCTACTGCGCAAGCCTTTCTGACACCGCTGCACTCCTCTGGCCATCTCATCGTGTTTTCATAAGAAAAAGCTTGCTGGTTCCTTTCGCGACCGTGCAACTCACTCACGGCAGCACCACTATTTTCGTTGTGAACTCATCTCCGTACAGCGTTACGTTGGTGCGAGGGGAATGTCTCGGCAGCGTGGAACCCATCGAAGACGCGCAAGTTATGGATCAACCCGATGACATGCACTGCTCAAGTTCCTGTACGATTGGTGCTGTTTCGACATCTGCTTCATCATCCAATGATATATTCGGTCCCTGCTTACCCGACGACCTTACGCAGGGCCAGCTTTCCCAGCTTTTGGGCCTGTTGGAAGAATTCCGCTCTTCTTTCGATGTCGCTCAACCTTCTCTCGGCCGCACATCCACCGTTACGCATCGCATCGACACAGGCGCACAGCCACCGCTGCGGCAACGTCCATATCGCGTATCTCCCACAGAACGCCATGTAATCAATGAGCAAGTCGACGACATGCTTCGCCGCGATGTTATTCGCCCCTCTAGCAGCCCCTGGGCATCTCCTGTCGTTCTTGTCACGAAGAAGGACGGTTCTGTGCGGTTCTGTGTGGACTACCGACGCCTCAACAAGATCACTCGTAAGGACGTGTATCCACTACCGCGGGTAGATGACGCGATTGACAGCCTGCAAGGAGCAGAATTCTTTTCATCCCTCGATTTGCGCTCAGGGTACTGGCAAGTACCTATGGCTGAGGACGCTCGACCGAAGACCACTTTTGTCACCCCCGACGGCTTGTACGAGTTCAACGTTATGCCGTTTGGGCTGTGCAATGCGCCTGCCACCTTTGAGCGCATGGTGGATACAGTTCTGCATGACCTGATAATGGCACACGTGCTTGTGCTACCTCGATGACGTCATTGTATTCGCTCCTGACTTCTCGACGCACCTTCAACGCCTTCGGCATGTTTTAACGCGTCTGAGCAACGCCTGTCTGCAACTGAACCTAAAGAAGTGCCAATTTGCAGCTCGGCAGCTGACAATACTCGGCTACGTCGTGTCCAAGGACGGAATTCTCCCTGATCCAGCCAAGCTTCGAGCCGTCACCGAGTTCCCCAAGCCGACATCCGTCAAAGAACTGCGCAGTTTCGTAGGACTGTGTTCCTACTTTCGGCGCTTCATTCGAAACTTCGCGACTATCATATCGCCGCTGACGAAGCTTCTTGGAAGTAACGGGCCTCTCCATTCATGGTCATCACAGTGCGACGACGCTTTCAGAACACTTCGTCGTTTGTTGACGTCGCCTCCCATACTCCGCCACTACGACCCTACGGCCCCTACAGAGGTACACACGGATGCCAGTGGTGTCGGCCTTGGCGCTGTCCTTGCGCAGTGCAAACCAGTGTTCCCGGAATATGTCGTGGCGTACACGAGCCGTACGCTTACTAAAGCCGAGACTAATTACACAATCACCGAGAAAGAATGTTTGGCAATCGTCTGGGCCCTTGCAAAGTTCCGACCTTATTTGTATGGTCGCCCATTTGATGTCGCCACCGACCACCACGCACTATGCTGGTTGTCGTCATTGAAAGATCTCTCAGGCCGTCTCGCCCGGTGGGCACTTCGCCTGCAAGACTATGACATCCGCGTGCTGTACCACAATGGAAGGCAATATGCTGACGCCGATGCCCTGTCGCGCTCTCCCTTGCCTGACGACAATGCCAACAACTCAGTGTCTCACCTTGCCATTTCTTCGATTAGCATTCATGCCATTGCTACTGAACAGCGCAAGGATCAATGGATTGCCTCACTGATAGACTTGCTGACTGATCCATCCACTCCATCCACTCGCGCGTTGCGTCGTCAAGCCCACCATTTCGCCGTTCGCGACGACCTCCTCCACCGACGCAATTACAACGGGGACGGCCGCCAGTGGCTACTAGTCATACCTCGCAGTCTGCGCTCTGACATATGCGAATTCTTTCATTCTGATCCGCAATGTGCGCACTACGGGGTATCGAAGACTTACCACCGCATTCGCCAATGGTACTTTTGGCGCGGCATGTACCGCTACGTGCAGAAATTCGTTCGCTCCTGCATAGAATGTCAGCGCCGCAAAACTTCAACGCACCTGTCGCCGGTAGGTCTGCAACCTCTACCTTGCCCTGCCAGGCCGTTTGGGCACGTTGGCATCGATTTGTATGGGCCACTTCCACTAACGTCAGCTGGTAACCGCTTGGCCATTGTTGCTGTGGACCACCTCACGCGATACGCCGAAACTGCCGCTCTCCCCGCGGCTACAGTGAGCGATGTGGCCTCCTTCCTGCTCCAACGATTCATGCTGCGACACGGTCCACCTCAGGAACTGCTCAGTGATCGAGGCCGCGTCTTCCTGTCTGAAGTCGTCGAAGCCATTCTAAAAGAGTGCAACGTTGTTCACCGCAAAACTGCTGCTTACCACCCGCAGACGAATGACCTCACGGAACGCTTCAACCGTACGCTCGGCGACATGCTTTCCAAGTACGTCGGCGCCGATCACACAAATTGGGATGACATTCTACCCTTCGTCACCTACGCATATAACACCGCCCCTCAAAGCACGACTGGCTTTTCACCTTTCTTTTTATTATATGGAAGGCACCCGTCGCACACCATCGACACTATACTTCCGTGCAAGCCAGATCCGTTCGAGTGGGCGCCTATTTCTGCTACAGCCAAGCTTGCTGAAGAGTGTCGAGAGCTTGCAAGGACCTTTACAGCGCATGATCAAGAGCGGCAAAAAGCCATTCGCGCTGACGCCAGCACTACTGCGCCCACGTTCCTCCCTGGAGCGCTCGTCTGGCTCTCGATCCCTACTACTGCAACTGGCCTATCTTCAAAACTATTGCCCAAATACGAAGGCCCCTACCGTGTCGTCAAATGCACTTCCCCAGTCAACTACTTGATTGAACCCATCGAACCATCTTCGGACATGCGTCGTCGAGGACGCGACATTGTTAACGTGGAGCGCCTCAAGGCCTACCATGACCCGCTCGTTGTAGCCAGCTGTTAGGTCGCCAGGCGGCTCTCTTTTCGTACCCGGGGTAGTTGTGGTAAAGCCTTTGAACAGTGGGTCGTCCTCTTCAGCGCCTTCTAGTGGGTCGCCCTTTTCATAAGAAGAAGAGCAGCTCGCGCAGAGAGTCGATCCCCGCATTGACTGTCGCTGTCGTGAATCATCGCTGAGTGTCCGCCAATAAACCGCTTAACAATATATTTAACGTGTACAGTTATGCTCCCATAACACGCCCCCTTCACATTATTGTAAATATAATAGTGTTTCGAAATATCGGCTCCTTTTGTTGCCGGTGGTATAGTTTGAGGCAAGAATCAAATAAATCAACAAGAAAGCTATGACACATGGCGCTCCGACACGTCGAGAGGGACGAAGCAGCGCGGGCGCGTCCGGTAGACGCAACACTCGCATGCTCGCGCTCGACAAGGTGCCCCGAGGGAGAAGACCGTGTCACAATATCCTCCCTAGCTGCCTCGCTTGTTTGCACGCCAGCAACGGCGGCGCTACGCGAGATGAAGACGAACTTCTTCCCGCGTTACCTCTTTTTTTTTCTCTCTCTTCGGCTTCTTTCCTTTCAAGAAAACTCCGCTTCTTTTTTCTCGAAAAGCGCAAGCGAGAGGCGCTTCGCTCGGAAGGGCCGCATTTTTCACGTCCGATAGCATCTGCAAGGTGGCAGTGTTCGAAGGGAAGGGCGGCCATCTTGTTACCGCGCTCTACACGCTACAAGGCGGGCAGCGGATGGGAGAAACGAGATCTTACAAACTCGGGGCTGCCTCGCGGCTGCTCGCTCGCCGACGTGAAGCGTGACGCCTCGCTCGCTTAGAAAGCACGGGGGGCCCCTTAGCCGCCGCCTTCATCGTCGACGCAAACTTGTAAATCGACCGGCGCGCCCGTAACGTGCCGATAAGGGAAGCGGCGCAGCCGCCGTCCGACGTGTATAGCGAACGACGACGCGGTGAGGAGCGCCGCCGCACGACGCCAGCGGGAACGACGGAGATCTTTCCCCCCTCTCGGAACGGGCGGTTAGCGTCGTCGTCGCGCGTCTGAACGCACAAAAGCAGTAGCGCGCCAGAAGCTTCGGCGGCCGTGTTTCGCGTTGCGGGTGGAGCTTTGGTGGAACGGAGATGGGGCGATGGAGGACTGCTTCTGGAGAAGCTGGCTGAGCACGAATCTGGCGCGGCTGCAGCGAGCCGGCGCCTGATAAAAGAATCACGCCGCTCTCACGCTAAAAGCCTCACTCGAGCCGGCCGCCTCACGCGGCGGCCATCACTGCACGCGTTGCGCGAGGGCGTTGCGAGATGCGGCGCGTGTTGCACGCCGAATCGGCCACAAAAGCTCGCCACTATTCGAGTCGGAACCTGTGTGTCTCTCCTCCTCTTTCAGAGCGCGCAGGCGCGCTTTGTGGCTAGCCACGAAATGGCGATTCAAGCGCAACAGCTTACTTACTCGCCAAGGGCGCTCGTTGCTGCTTTCGCGAGTCGCCTCGTCGGCTCGCTTTTTAAAGTCTTGCGCTACAAGACAGCGGTGAGGTCGCAGTCGTGAAACTTCCTGCGCCGTCCCGCCGGTCATGGCCGCTGATGCGCAACGAACGCAAGCTGGCGTGTGTAGTTCTCATGTGCCGTCGTATTGCAACTCCGTTTTACTTGACCACAGGCTCAAATTTTTTCTTCGTGCACTTCTTTTCGTTTTTGTTTTCTTGCGCGACTTGTGGGAGGCCATAGCTGCACTCAGCACTGAAGCTAATACTAGTAACAGCCACTGCAAGAAAAGAAAATGCGGTTGAGAAATAGCCGTGCCCTGCGTGCCGGCGATTCTGTGTTATATTGGTGGAAATAATACACGTGTAACTAAGATGGCGAAAATTCAGACAACTGTGCTAACGAAGTTTTCTGAGCTAGCTATATTAATTTGATGTAATATATACAGGCCTTGCTGGTCATCTTTCTTGATTATTACGTATAAGCCGAGGTACCACACCTTTTGCGTAAACGTAAACGGAGGTTATGTGCCATATTTTACCACGTAACAAGCTATTTGCAAGTTCGAAATAAACTCCAACTTTTATACTCTGCTCAAAGAGGCTTATTTGGTGGGTTGATGTAGTATATTGTAGGATAATGCCTGGTTATTTCACTCTAGAAGTGCGATGCGACGAGCAATTTACCATGCCGCAACAGGACCTTCTCTGAAGAGTGGCAATGCCAACGGCATACAATTGATATTGATGACGGGCCGAGTATGCAGCCGAGTATGTATGGTTGTTGCTGTATAGTTGCCGAAAACTCCATATCTGTTTGGCAAAAAAAAAAAAGGCATGGATTCAGAATGACCAGGGGAATGTACTACATTACGACTTATTTTGCCATTTAGCCAACCACCAATATGAATTGTGTGGACAGTAGTAGACTAGGATAAAATAAGATTGATCTATCTAAGAATGTTAATACGACATAACATTGCGCTTGGTTATTTTACTCTACATACACGAAAGCAAATTAAGTACAATATTATCGGAATAAGTATACGGTTGCTGAATGCGTCTTTGGAAAAAGAAGGCGTAGTCGTTCGCGTAAGAGTTACCTGCTCCTTTAAGCGTGCGCATAATACGTCCCACAACAATGTCTATACAGTGCGACTCACGAGAACTGTCAGACTACGTGCTAGTCATTAGACGTAGTCCAACGATGACGACATTGTAGACACTATCAGTGTGGCCCGCAATGACCGCTAATGTAGTCCCACGTTTCAGTCCTACATTGACTACACGCGCGTAGTATTACACTGCAGGATGTAGTCTAACAATGACTACTACGTTGATGTCCAGAGTGTGTCCTATGCGCACGTCCGTAATTTTGAGAGAGACGCTTTCTGACAGGCGTTCTAGTCTCTGACAAAAACCTCGGCGAACTTGTTGCATAAGGCTGCCCTACAAGGTCGTAATTTAATTTACGCGATAGTATAAACGAAAACCGTATTCAGTGTTGTGGCAGCTGGCAGCCCGCCTAACTTATCACAAAGCGAAATAGACGTTCGTGGCGTACATGGAGCTCTGGAAGGGAAGCGTTCAGCACTCTCGGCAATCTTACTTCGCCGTCACACCAGGCGCAGCATCATTTCCGACTCGGTCGTGAGGAGGTGATGCCATCCCAGCGCATCCAACAAGCCCTCCGCACCGAATTCCGCTAGCTGAGTGCTGCTGCCTCTGCTGGTTTCCTCATTTACGCCCTCAGTTTGGCGAGTACAAAGTGGGGCGCAATGAAAACGCGCTGTGTAGTGGTGGGAGGAGTTTCGGTGGCAGCTTGCCGTTCTTCGTCGTGTGCTGATTGCGAATTCCAGTACGAGGCCGCGCGTTCTGTTTAGCGTGCTGGCATCACTCCAGAAGCCTTTGCATCACTTTGAAGTGCTCACTATACACATACAACCAGCGCAGCTAGCACGTTTGCATGCGTGCGTGCGAGTTGTGCAGTCTGAGCTGGGAGACGAGGAACTTATTACGTTGCTGCTGAAGGCTGCGTGACAGGAGGGTTCAGCGGCCACGATTCTGTTGGCAGGCGAGCGAACGTCGGTGGAACGCGCCTCTCGTGCGTGTACACCTGAAATCCTGTCACCGCTGCTCAAGTCTACGTAGATATATGAAAGGAGACGTGGTTTCGCCATCTTTAAACTTTAGCTCGGAGCCTCACCTGAAGACTGCACCGTTGCACGTGGAAGGCTTGTCACCATGCTTGCACAATAAAAATGATACACCTGTGTGCTCCACCAGAAGTACAACACTCAATCGGAAGAAAAATCTACGCATCTCCACGAGTGGGCGAAGCACTGGAAATCGTCCTTATGGTGAATCACCCGTGACATTGTCCACTAGCGCATGTGAGTGAGTGACAACGCGTGCGTGCACCACGTACAGTGTGGTTTCGCCGTTAAGCTGCACTTCCCGTGCCTTGTACTACGGAGTAGCAGTTTGTTGTCGGCGTTTTCGTTGGGCCACTGTTTTCCGAGCTTTCGCCTACTGGGTAGCTTGCTGTCTGCGTCGGCGTTGCCTTTCCCGGGTGAAAGCATATTCCCGTTCATTTTCATCATAGTCAGAAAGAGAATGGTTGGTTGGTTGGTTGGTTCCTCAACACCTTAGCGCAACCCACCTAGGGGGATAGGCCATGAATGAGACGGTGCCTTGCTTTTCAATTTAATTCACTTCTTGAAAGGAACGGTTGGATTAATTAGGTAATATAGGTAATATTTTAAAGGTGTTAGATTTCTAAACAAACAAAAAAACCTTAACAAGACAATGGGTGGCATGAAACACTTATTCTTCATCGTCTTCAACGTCGTCGGCATGGCGTATAGCGGATACCATGCATCGTCATCAGCGTCACTGTCACCGTGAGCATGGACAATACACAACAACGACTATACGACAATACACAACAACATTTATCCGAGGTCAAACTAGCTCAGTATTGAATTTAACGTTTTGCTCCAATGCAATCAAGGTTTTGTCATGGGCTGTTCTGGATTCGGCAACTAACAGCGACCATCTTCCATTAGTTTTTGACATTACTTGTCCAACAATAACTTTAGATCAGCCAAAACGCACATACATCAACCATAGCAAATTTCAAACCTGCCTCCGTTCTGCCATTTCAAAGCTTGGAAATGCCAGTACTAAGGAGATTGCATCTACGATTGGTTCAATGCTGGAATGATCTAGAAAAAAATTCCGAATTTTATATTCCATCCAATAAACGATCCTCCTCTTGTTGGTGGAATGATGAGTGTACGCGCGATTATAGAAGACGAAAAGCCGCTTGGAAAAAACTTCTTCTTAATCAGAGCCCAACGAACTGGAAGGACTATCAATTCCTTGCTGGCGTATTTAAGCGTACAGTGAACCGCGCGAAAGAAGAATACGACAGTAGACATTTTGATTATCTTTCTAAACCTAAAAATAAGCGGGCTTTGTTCGCTTATCTTCGGACAAGAAAAGTAGTGCCAGCACCTTTAACGTTGCATTCATGTGTCTTGACGCCGGAAGAAATTAACACTTCTCTAGAAGACATAGCGCAAGGTTTAGAACGCCGCTTCACTGCTAATTTTTTGGCTATTCAGTCCGTTCTGGTAAACCTGCATGCATTTCCAGAAGTTTCTTTAGCTGAATTGAGTCAGACAGTATTATGCTTACCGAGGACGGCTCCCGGACCAGATGGGATTACGAACTCTATGTTGAAATTGTTTACTCCAGGAATCGCCTAATCTTTTGCTAGAACTAGTGAATTATTCGTTAGGGAACGCATGGATACCTCCAGAATGGAAACTTGCCAAAATTGTATTGTTGCTAAAAATGAAAATGATGCATACACGTTGGATAACATAAGGCCGATCGCACTGACATCAAACTTAGTGAAATTGGTTGAGAGAATCATCAATATACGAGTTAATGAACTTATTACCATGAGGTCAATTCTAAGTCCCTGTCAAATTGGGTTCAGGGCTGTTTGTTCAATTTGGGATGCCCACGTTGATATAGAGAGTCGGCTTCAATTAGCTCGGCTACATAAAAAATATGCAGCTTTAGTTACTTTAGACATCGCTAAAGCATATGATACCGTGGAGCACTGTATTTTGATATACCGATTAGAATACCTTGATTTTCCATCATACATAGTAGCGTGGGTTCACAATTTTCTTGCAGACAGAAAATTTTATTGTTTTAAACATGGGTTTTCATCATCTACTTATACCCAAACGAGGGGAGTACCGCAAGGCTCAGTGCTTTCCCCGGTGCTATTTAATTTACTAATGAGCACCATTCCACGTAAACAGGATATAACAACTTATGTTTATGCAGATGATATCGCATTTTTTGCAATGGCAGATAACATTCAGACCTTATATTAACGGCTGCAGACTCACCTTAATATATTGGAGAGCTGGCTCGATGGCAACAGCTTTTTACTTTATCCGAGTAAGTGTGCCCTCCTTGTGTTCCCGCTGCAATACCCCGTGAACATCTCTCTGCCTTACCATCATGAGGATATACCACAGGTAGAATCTGTTAAATACCTTGGAGTAATTTATCACACATCGCTTAACTGGCGACCTCATATCGAATATATCACCGGAAATGGTGTACAGGCTATTGGCATATTACGTAGGCTAAGCAATTACCGCATAGGTATGAGAAGAGACACATTGGTAATGATATATCGCATGTACGTTCGTCCCATTTTGGAATTTGGTTGTGTACCTTTCTCTGGAGTTCCAGCTTACAAGTTGCGGCCTCTAATTCTTCTGGAAAGAGAAGCGTTGCGCTTATGCCTTGGCCTTCCCAAAACAGTTGCCAACAATGTGTTGTATCTCGAATCGAGGGTCCCTCCGCTTTCTTGTAGAATTCGCCTTCTGACTGTTCAGACATTCTTAAGAATTTATGAATCACCATTACGTCATTCAGAAACAGCCTTTATTTCCACCCCGGAATCATTTTTTGCTGCTAGATGGCCGCGATTTCACACGCCACAAATTATATTGGTGCAAAATTTACTGGAGCCTCTAAACGTACGTATATGCGACATCATGTCGAGTCGTGATAATTTAGCCCCGGTGGAAATTCAATTCGACGACATTTTTCCTAATAATTCCAAATTACTTCCCCATAACATTTTGGATGGTTTACTACAAGATCACCTCCGCCGTATTACAACGAACGTTATTATTGCTACAAACGCATCGCAATACGACGAAAAGTCAGGGGTTGGTATTTTCAGCCCGATTTTAAATTGGATTTATTCCCTTCGACTACCCGATTTCATACCCGTTTTTGTGGCTGAGTTTCTGGCAGTAGTGCTCGCCTTACGCAAGTTAGATACAGCAATTGCATCAGCTGTCATAATAACAGATTCCCTATCTCTCTGTGCAGCACTTTCTGTTGGTGCTGATAATCACGTAACAAAGGCGTTCCGTGCACTAGTACCTGCGCATTTGAGAAAAGTACGATTAGTTTGGGTACCTGGACATAAAGGTTTGTTTCTAAATGAAATAGCCGATTCCTTAGCTAAGTCGTCAATCAGCCAACCAATTCTACCGCTCTGTCCATCATCCGCTTATGTGAGTGCTGCTCGATTCCGCAGACGTACGCTTATGCAAGTCTTTAAAGGTTCAGCACTAACAAACTCTACAGAATATCGCCATTTATTATACCCCTGGCGAAGAGACTTTTGCCGCACTCGAAAACAAGAAGTAGCTATCAGAAGGCTGCGTTGCCGGGTACCAAATCTAAATTTCTATAAACACAGGTCTGCTTAGGCACCTTCGCCACTGTGTGCATTCTGTGATGAACTGGAAACAATAGACCATTTCTTTTTGACCTGCAGGACGATGCGGACGATGCGGACAATGCGCCCAGTGTTGGCGACGCGGCGCTATGAAATGCCGAAGACGTTTTGTATCTCTCTCTCTCTCTTCTCTCTTTGGATCACTTCTCAACATGTAAATAAATCTCTGTCGTTCGTTCGGGCGCTTCTTCTCGCTGAATTGTTGGACGATGGATCCTGCGACGGGGCCAGCTACCGAAAACGAGACCGGCAGGACCCGGAGTCCCAACAGCGTGCACCCCTTCAGCTACTCCACAGAAAACGCGCGCCGTCAAAGCGAACACCGGGACACAACGAGACAAAGGCGTTGATTCAGAGAATTCGAGATGCCAACATTTCTGGCAACCGGTGCGCGTTGATGTGCACAGTAGAACATACTAGAACGAGTAGTATGCGTTCCTTCGATTTCAAAGTGCTGCTGCGCACGCGTAACCGATGTGGAACATTCTCGAACTCGGCCGTGGCGGCGACGGAGAGTCAGCTGGTTGGTGGGAGCCCTCGGAATCATCCCGGCGATTGCCTTCCCAATCATGGGATTAGTGACACTTCACCTCGTGATGTTACGTGCGTTATACGTGATATTTAGTCACGGAATTTGTAACGCGAAGTTGCGTGATTTTTGATACGTGACAGATGTCACAGGATTTCGGTCACGCGAGTAGTCGTTTCGCAATGCTTCGAGATTTTAGTCGCGTGAGCAGCAGTTACGTGATGTCAGGCGATTTTTAATCACCTAACATACTCACCCGGAATCATAGCCATTTCATTCAACGGCCCGACCAATCGGCGAAGTGTTGTGAGAGCGAAGCAGAAGGCGAAGAAGAGGACGAGGCGAATGCATGCCGGTTCATTTTTGTTCGCTATACACGTCCGGCGCAACGAAATGTTAGAATTTGATGCAAAGTTTTATGCACTGGAAGACACCTCCATATGTGACTCATGCAACATTGACGGAACGGTATAGTATCGGTACTGTGTTTCTGTGACCATTTAGTGAGCGAACGCAATGTTATTCGTGCCGCGGTGAACCATAAGAGGCTTTGATCGAACAAACTAGATAAATAACAGACCGTTCTTGGAAGAGATCTTCGGGTTGTGGCCGTACATGTCGAAGGCCAGCGAAGTGACGTGGTCATTGGTGCTTTCCTAAAATAGACTGGGGGAAGCGTGGAATGTACAAGCGAATATGTACTCTCATATTATCTTCTTCTTTCTCCTAATCTCTTCATCCCTTCTCTCGGAGTATAGCAAACCGCAGTGTATCAGTGAGGCAGGGTAGCAAACCGAAGGCGTTGTCTGAATTATCTCCCTCCTCCTCGGTGCACATGGCAAAAAAACTAACAGAAAATGCGTTATAATAAGACGGCGATAGGTGCTAGTTTGTACGTCTCCCCGCCTGTGATGCGCTGCAAGGAATTGAAAACGATAAACAACACAGGGTGATACGCTAACTAACAACTACTAAGGGAGGAGCGGCAACAGTGCGACTATTCACAGTGGAGGACGACATATATATATATATATATATATATATATATATATATATATATAGCTGCGTTTACCAAATTTGATCTTACTGAACACCCATTAACGTTACGGAAGACGGAGGCATTCTTACTGGAACTGTGGGTCAGCATACGTAGATTACGTAATCACGCTTGTATTTGGATTCAGTGCACATATGATCTTCCATGTGCATACCTTAATAAATACATCTTCTGGAAGGAAGTTATCGAAAGGACAGCGTAGTCGTCTGTGTAGTTATCTTTTTTTGTTTTGATTTTTATTACCTTTTGTTACTATATTGATTTTGTTCTTCAGTAGATGTGTACATATATGTATACAGTAACCAATCTGTATCCTTCTGAACCCACTCCTGTAAGAGCCCGTGAAGGCTTACAGTATGAACAAATAAATAAATGAATAGATAAATAATAAATTTTAACCAGGGACAAGTTCAGGACTGTCTTGAAAAATAGAAAAGAAGAATAGAAAGGGGCGAAAAAGGGGAGCGAAGAAAAGAAAGGAAAGAATCAACCCACGTAGCTAACTGCAGTAACGCCATAACCAAATCCTAAGCTTCTGCAGGTGAATAAAGCCTCGCTTTTAGGGTTCTCGGCATTTACGTTGCAGACCGCACAATTGAGGAGTCCTTTTTGAGGTCAGAGAGAGCGAAATGACGGTCAAGGACACGACCAGTAAGTTATTTGAAGATGCAAACTGCATGTTTACTACCTTTCCAGTATGAATAGAGTAAGGAAGATCAATAGCGGTTAAAAAATAGAGATAGTGAACGCAACGTTCTCGCAAAGAGATGCTCAGACCATAGAGTTTCCTAAAATTAACTAGAGGGCACTATGGCGCTGCGATCGTTCAGTGACCATGGGGATGATGGGTAGCACACACATTTGCCTAGAGTTCGTACTTGCGGGCTTCGATCCCGTACCGTGCCTTCTACCATGCACCAGGACGCCACTCAGCAAACGCTCCCTCCTACACCGACGCCATGTCCCGGTGTCCCCCGCATCCGCGACCCTCCTGTCTTCACCGGCGCGGATGGCCCCGACGTCGAGGACTGGCTTGCCATGTACGAACGTGTGAGCGTCCCCAATCATTGGGATGAGGCAGCTAAACTCGGTAACCTGTTCTTCTACCTTGCGGGTGTGGCCGGAATGTGGTACAATAACCACGCATCTGATTTCTCGACTTGGTCTGCTTTTAAGACCGCTGTAGTTGACGTGTTCAGCCGCCCTGCCGTTCGTAAACTGCAAGCCGAACAGCGTTTACGTGAACGAGCACAGCAGACTGGCGAGTCCTTCACAAGTTACATCGAGGACATCCTTGACTTGTGCAAGAAAGTCGACCTGAACATGTCAGAGGCTGACAAAATCACGAATGTTCTAAAAGGCATCGCCGACGATGCCTTGACTATGCTCCTGGCCAAGAACCCTCATACTGTGGCAGAAATCATTACATTATGCCAAAGTTACGACGAGCTGCGGCGGCAGCGCTTGATGACCCGTCGATCACCACCACGTGATGCTGGTCTCTCGGCTTTGTCAGCGGTTCCTGACCACGCAACCTTGCTCGCCGAAATCAAGTCATTCGTCCGTGAGGAAGTTGCCCGCCAGATCTCTTTACTGGCTTTTGCTCCGGCGCAACATCCTCAGCAGCCATCAAGTACACTTGTACCTCCGCTCCGCCGAGCCATTCAGCAGGAAATTGCGCAGGTCGTTCCAGAATACCACCAGCCACCTCCTGTATCTGCGCCACTCAGCTACGCCCAAGTTGTAGCCAGGCCGCCCCCACCGATTTCTGTGGATTGCCCTGTAAGTTACACCGATACCACCGCGAGGCCCCAGGCCTTCGGAGAAACTGTGTCGCCTACATACGCCGACGTCACCCACGTGCCCCGAGTGCCGCCCACCATGCACTCATATCAGCAGCCGGCTCGCCCAACGCGTTCTGCGACATGGATGGGACCCGCAAACAGATGGCGCACTGCTGACAATCGCCCCATCTGCTTTGCTTGTGGTCGCGTCGGTCATGTAGCACGCTATTGCAATCGTGTGCAGCAACCGCAGGTCGCCTCGAACTTTCCCAGCCAATCAAGCCGTTCTCATGACCAACCGCCACCTATGTCACCGCCGTCCCGCCCCGCTCCGTCTATCCGCCGCTCACCATCTCCGCAACGTCGCTCACTGTCGCCGATGCGGCCACGTCCACTCGAGGGCGACCAGGAAAACTAGTCGTCGCAGTCCACGAGGCAAGGGCTGCGACGCTGTCGAACTGCGGAAGCCCTCAGGAAAGCCCATCGAACGTGATAGACGTACTTGTGGATGGCGTTCGTGCATCTGCCCTTGTAGATACTGGAGCCGCCGTATCCATCATGGACGCAAAACTTAGCCGATTACTGCGCAAAGTGACCTCGCCACTCTCCGGGCTCTCCCTCCGTACAGCCAGCGCCCAAAGCATTCACCCTACGGCGATGTGCACAGCCCGCCTTATGATTCAAGACGTGATGTATGCAGGCGAATTCATCATAATTCCATCATGCTCTCACGACGTCATCCTAGGATGGGATTTTCTCTCCCGCCATGACGCCGTCATTCATTGCGCACCAGCAGAACTAGAACTCACCCAATTCTCTTCTCTGACGCCGGCCGACAGTCCATCTGCCGCAAGCAAGTTACTCGTCAGAGATGACACCCAAGTGCCTGCAAACTCGTCCATGACGGTGTCGGTCTACTGCGCAAGCCTTTCTGACACCGCTGCACTCCTCTCGCCATTTCATCGTGTTTTCATAAGGAAAGGCTTGCTGGTTCCTTTTGCGACCGTGCAACTCACTCACGGCAGCACCACTATTTTTGTAGTGAACTCATCCCCGTACAGCGTTACGTTGGTGCGAGGGGAATGTCTCGGCAGCGTGGAACCCATCGAAGACGAACAAGTTATGGAACAAGTTATGGATCAACCCGATGACATGCACTGCTCAAGTTCCAGTACGCTTAGTGCTGTTTCGACATCTGCTTCATCATCCGATGATGTATTCGGTCCCTCCGTTCCCGACAACCTTACGCCAGGCCAGCGTTCCCAGCTTCTGGGCCTGTTGGAAGAATTCCGGTCTTCTTTTGATGTCGCCCAACCTTCTCTCGGCCGCACATCCACCATTACGCATCGCATCGACACAGGCACACAGCCACTACTGAGACAGCGTCCATATCGCGTATCTCCCACAGAACGCCGTGTAATCAACGAGCAAGTCGACGACATGCTTCGCCGCGATGTTATTCGCCCCTCTAGCAGCCCCTGGGCATCTCCTCTCGTTCTCGTCACGAAAAAGGACGGTTCTGTGCGGTTCTGTGTGGACTACCGACGCCTCAACAAGATCACTCGTAAGGACGTGTACTCACTACCGCGGGTAGATGACGCTATTGACAGCCTGCAAGGAGCAGAATTTTTTTTCTTCCCTCGATTTGCGCTCAGGGTACTGGCAAGTGCCTATGGCTGAGGACGCTCGACCGAAGACCGCTTTTGTCACCCCCGACGGCTTGTACGAATTCAACGTCATGCCGTTTGGGCTGTGCAACGCGCCCGCCACCTTTGAGCGCATGATGGATACTGTTCTGCGTGACCTGAAATGGCACACGTGCCTGTGCTACCTCGATGACGTCGTCATTTTCGCTCCAGACTTCTCGACGCATCTTCAGCGTCTACGGCATGTTTTAACGCGTCTGAGTGACGCCAGTCTGCAACTGAACCTAAAGAAGTGCAGATTTGCAGCTCGGCAGCTGACAATACTCGGCTACGTCGTGTCCAAGGACGGAATTCTCTCTGATCCAGCTAAGCTTCGGGCCGTGTCCGAGTTCCCCAAACCGACATCCGTCAAGGAACTGCGCAGTTTCGTAGGGCTGTGTTCCTACTTTCGGCGCTTCATTCGAAACTTCGCGACTATCATATCACCGCTGACGAAGCTCCTTGGAAGTAACGGGCCTCTCCATTCGTGGTCATCACAGTGTGACGACGCTTTCACAACGCTCCGTCGTTTGTTGACGTCGCCTCCCATACTCCGCCACTGCGACCCTACGGCCCCTACAGAGGTACACACGGATGCCAGTGGGGTCGGCCTTGGCACTGTCCTTGCGCAGCGCAAACCAGGGTTCCCGGAATATGTCGTGGCGTATGCAAGCCGTACGCTTACTAAGGCCGAGACTAATTACAGCGACACCGAGAAGGAATGTTTGGCAATCATCTGGGCCCTTACGAAGTTCCGACCTTATTTGTATGGTCGCCCAATTGATGTCGTCACCGACCATCACGCACTATGCTGGTTGTCGTCATTGAAAGATCCCTCAGGCCGTCTCGCCCGGTGGGCACTTCGCCTGCAAGACTATGATATCCGCGTGCTGTACCGCAATGGAAGGCAACATGCTGACGCCGACGCCCTGTCACGCTCTCCCTTACCTGACGACAACGCCCACAACTCCGCGTCTTACCTTGCCATTTCTTCCATTAGCATTCATACCATTGCTACTGAACAGCGCAAGGATCAATGGATCGCCTTACTGATCGACTTGCTGGCAGATCCATCTACTCCATCCACTCGGGCGTTGCGTCGTCAAGCCCACCATTTCGCCATTCGCGACGACCTCCTCCACAGGCGCAATTACAACGGTGACGGCCGCCAGTAGCTACTAGTCATACCTCGCAGTATGCGCTCTGACATATGCGAGTTCTTTCATTCCGATCCGCAATGTGCGCACTCCGGGGTATCGAAGACTTACCACCGCATTCGCCAATGGTACTTTTGGCGCGGCATGTACCGCTACGTGCAGAAATTCGTTCGCTCCTGCATAGATTGTCAGCGCCGAAAAGCTTCAACACACCTATCACCGGCAGGTCTGCAACTTCTACCTTGCCCTGCCAGGCCCTTTGGGCGCGTTGGCATCGACTTGTATGGGCCACTTCCACTGACGTCGGCTGGTAACCGCTGGGCCATTGTCGCTGTGGACCACCTCACGCGATACGCCGAAACGGCCGCTCTCCCCGTGGCTACAGCGAGCGATGTGGCCTCCTTTCTGCTCCAACGATTCATTTTGCGACAGGGTCCACCCCAGGAACTGCTCAGTGACCGAGGCCGCGTCTTCCTGTCTGAAGTCGTTGAAGCCATTCTTAAAGAGTGCAACATTGTTCACCGCAAAACTGCTGCTTACCACCCGCAGACGAATGGCCTCACCGAACGCTTCAACCGTACGCTCGGCGAGATGCTCTCCAAGTACGTCGCCGCCGATCACACAAATTGGGATTCCATTGTACCCTTCGTCACTTACGCATATAATACCGCCCCTCAGAGCACTACTGGCTTTTCACCTTTCTTTTTATTATATGGAAGGCACCCGTCGCACACCATCGACACGATACTTCCGTACAGGCCAGATCCGTCTGAGTGGGCGCCTATTTCTGCTACAGCCAAGCTTGCTGAAGAGTGTCGAGAGCTTGCAAAGACCTTTACTGCGCATGATCAAGAGCGGCAAAAAAAGCATTCACGCTGACGCCAGCACTACTGCGCCCACGTTCCTCCCTGGAGCGCTCGTTTGGCTCTCGATCCCTACCACTGCAACTGGCCTATCTTCAAAACTATTGCCCAAATACGAAGGTTGTCGTCAAACGCACTTCTCCTGTCAACTACTTGATTGAACCAATCGAACCATCTTCGGACATGCGCTGTCGAGGACGCGACATTGTTAACGTGGAGCGTCTCAAGGCCTACCATGACCTGCTCATTGTAACCACCTGTTAGGTCGCCAGGCGGCTCCCTTTTCGTGCCCGGGGTAGTTGTGGCAAAGCCTCCGAATAGTGGGTCGATGGATCCTGCGACGGGGCCAGCTACCGAAACGAGACCGGCAGGACCCGGAGTCCCAACAGCGTGCACCCCTTCAGCTACTCCACAGAAAACGCGCGCCGTCAAAGCGAACACCGGGACACAACGAGACAAGGCGTTGATCAGAGAATTCGAGATGCCAACATTTCTGGCAACCGGTGCGCGTTCATCTGCCACAGTAGAACATACTAGAACGAGTAGTATGTGTTCCTTGGATTTCAATGTGCTGCGCCGCACACGTAAACCGGTGTGGAACATTCTCGAACTCGGCCGTGGCGGCGACGGAGAGTCAGCTGGTCGGTGGGAGCCCTCGGAATCATCCCGGCGATTGCCTTCCCAATCATGGGATTAGTGACACTTCACCTCGTGATGTACGTGCGTTATACGTGATATTTTAGTCACGGAATTTGTAACGCGAAGTTGCGTGATTTTTGATACGTGACAGATGTCACAGGATTTCGGTCACGCGAGTAAGTCGTTCGCAATGCTTCGAGATTTTAGTCGCGTGAGCAGCAGTTACGTGATGTCAGGCGATTTTTTAATCACCTAACATACTCACCGGAATCATAGCCATTTCATTCAACGCCCGACCAATCGGCGAAGTGTTGTGAGAGCGAAGCAGAAGGCGAAGAAGAGGACGAGGCGAATGCATGCCGGTTCATTTTTTGTTCGCTATACACGTCCGGCGCAACGAAATGTTAGAATTTGATTGCAAAGTTTTATGCACTGGAAGACACCTCCATATGTGACTCATGCAACATTGACGGAACGGTATAGTATCGGTACTGTGTTTCTGTGACCATTAGTGAGCGAACGCAATGTTATTCGTGCCGCGGTGAACCATAAGAGGCTTTGATCGAACAAACTAGATAAATAACAGGACCGTTCTTGGAAGAGATCTTCGGGTTGTGGCCGTACATGTCGAAGGCCAGCGAAGTGACGTGGTCATTGGTGCTTTCCTAAAATAGACTGGGGGAAGCGTGGAATGTACAAGCGAATATGTTACTCTCATATTATCTTCTTCTTTCTCCTAATCTCTTCATCCCTTCTCTCGGAGTATAGCAAACCGCAGTGTATCAGTGAGGCAGGGTAGCAAACCGAAGGCGTTGTCTGAATTATCTCCCTCCTCCTTGGTGCACATGGCAAAAAAACTAACAGAAAATGCGTTATAATAAGACGGCCGATAGGTGCTAGTTTGTACGTCTCCCCGCCTGTGATGCGCTGCAAGGAATTGAAAACGATAAACAACACAGGGTGATACGCTACCTAACAACTACTAAGGGAGGAGCGGCAACAGTGCGACTATTCACAGTGGAGGACGACACACACACATATATATATATATATATATATATATATATATATATATATAACTGCGTTTACCAATTTTGATCTTACTGAACATCCATACTAACGTTACGCAGGACGGAAACATTCTTACTGGAACTGTCGGTCAGCATACGTAGATTACATAATCACGCTTGTATTTGGATTCAGTGCACATATGATATTCCATTTGCATATCTTACTAAATACATCTTCTGGAAGGAAGTTATCGAAAGGACAGCGTAGTCGTCTGTGTAGTTATCTTTTTTTTGTTTCGATTTTTATTACCTTTTGTTACTATATTGATTTTGTTCTTCAGTAGATATCTACATATATGTATACAGTAACCAATCTGTATCCTTCTGAACCCACTCCTGTAAGAGCCCGTGAAGGCTTACAGTATGAACAAATAAATAAATGAATAGATGAATAATAATTTTAACCAGGGACAAGTTCAGGACTGTCTTGAAAAATAGAAAAGAAGAATAGAAAGGGGCGAAAAAGGGGAGCGAAGAAAAGAAAGGAAAGAATCAACCCACGTAGCTAACTGCAGTAACGCCATAACCAAATCCTAAGCTTCTGCAGGTGAATAAACCCTCGCTTTTAGGGTTCTCGGCATTTTACGTTGCAGACCGCACAATTGAGGAGTCCTTCTTGAGGTCAGAGAGAGCGAGATGACGGTCGACAGAACCAGTAAGTTATTTGAAGAAGCAACTGCATGGTTTACTACCTTTCCAGTATGAATAGAGTAAGGGAGATCAATAGCGGTAAAAAATAGAGATAGTGAACGCAACGTTCTCGCAAAGAGATGCTCAGACCATAGAGTTTCCTAAAATTAACTAGAGGGCACTATGGCGCTGCGATCGTTCAGTGACCATGGGGATGATGGGTAGCACACACATTTGCCTAGAGTTCGTACTTGCGGGCTTCGAATCGTACTTGCGGCTTCGTTTATTGCTGTGTTTCGGTTTTGTTTTGAAAGAAAGATTGAACTCTTTTGAACTTCATGAGCTGATTTGGAAAGTCTAAAAAAAATAAAATGGTGAAGCGCAACCGCTGAACATTTGCTAATTCTTGTTTCGTAAGAAAACAGCTCCAAGTCACACGAACACACACGGAGCCAAAAGCAGGCCAGAAGTACGAATATAGACAAATGTGTGTGCTACCCATCATTCCCATGCTCACTGAAGCGCCGTGCGTTACAGCTCCCTTAGACACTTGCGCCAGAGTTCTCTCTAATGTATATTGGGAAACTCTGTGGTTCAAACCGTCACTCAAGATCATACACTTAAATGGTGGGAATGTTCGATGAACCCTTTTCATAATTCGCAAGTGTGCTTCTCGGCGCTGCATATTCACCCAAGTAATGACGCCACCTGTCGTGCTTCAAGTGGAGATGCGGTTCTAGTTAACTGAGTTGGGTCTTCTCTATTATGAGTGCTTACATCAAGAGGGCCCACTATGCATTTTCCACGTCATTGCGCAAGCAAACAGCGTTTGAACAGGCTATATATTTGCAGTAAGTGACTATAGCCGTGGTTAGTAGTTTAAACTTCGTAGCAGGAAAGCTAACATTACAATTTTGAAAAAGGGTCTACTGGCTTGCTTCTGCTGTCCGCTGTGAATAGGATTGCCGAAGATGGCTATTTCGCGCCAAATTGACTACTTTACGACCTGGTCTGGAGATGAAAACTTTGGTTTGCGTCTGTGTCTACTCTCCGGATACTTTGATCATCTGCCACGACGCATTAACTATACCAAGTTTTCTTATTATTTACATATAGAACGTCAAGAGAGCATAAAGGCTGTTCGTTTATTTTCAAGCTTTTTCGACTTGTGTTAGCAGACGCAGGCGTTTGTTTTCCCCATACGTGCGTGATAGTGTGCTTGGCTGTATCACGAGGCTGTTTGCGAATAATTTTGCAGTGTCCGTGTGTCAATGATGGGGAGAGAGGGCAGAACGAATGGCGTACAGATGTTTTGTTGGTTCCAGTTCACATCAAAAGCTGATTGAAGAACTCACTTTCTGGCTTAAAGCCGTGATTTATGCAGAATTTTGATTATCGAGAAGGGGCGCATGCGCTGCGATTGTTCAGCGACCATGGGGATAAATGGTAGTACGTGAATTTGCCTATAGTTTTGGGTGCTGGTTGGCCTCGGACGCACTTTCAGATTTGTTTATTGCCTGCGTTTTTGGTTTTGTTTCGAATGAAAGAAGGGACGCTCATGGACTTCATGACCATGAGCGTCCCTTCTGCAAGATACCTTCTGCAAGATACCTTCTGCGGCACCATCTGCAAGATAAGCCACATGCGTGGCTTATCTTGCAGATGGTGCCGCTCGTGCTCAGTGCTCCAACATCGACCGACAAAGTCCCGGCCCTGCCCAGATTATCCCCGACAGCATCCCGTGACGTCATCGGGGCCAACCTATGGAACTGGAAGACTTCGGTGACGTCACCACGCGAAGAAGACATAAAACCTCGTCCGCTTCAGCGGCACCTCAGTGGGAGCGGCGGCGCTACAGCAGCAATGTCGCTGAAACATGCGTGGCTTATCTTGCAGGTTGGTTATTATGCTTCTGCATCTTACTATCGTTCCTGCAATCTTTTTTTTGATTGTGCTGCCGCTCCCAGCGAATTGTTTTGGCATTTTGTTCAAGTTGTGGTCAGAATTGGTGCTAATGCTTTCCGGGGACATTGAACTCAATCCCGGACCAACTGTTGAGGAAACGCTAGAGACAATCTTAAAGACACAAACTCAAATACAAGCTAGGCTAACTCAGATGGAAGAAAAATTGGAACCTTTGTCTGAATATGCAGCTAAGATAAATAACCTTGACATTGCTGTTGAAAGCCTCCAGCGCACGATTGAACAACAGCAAAAAAGGTTAAACGAATTGGAAGACAGGGCTAGAAGAAATAATCTTCTTGTTTTTGGTGTCACTGAGACTGATAAGAAAACACGACAGGACATTGAAGAGAAAGTATTAAAAAACATATTCTCAACGCACCTTGGTGTTACAGTGTCCTCAGTAGAAAGAATTCACCGCATTGGTCAGAAGAAAAGGAAACAGGACAGACCAGTAATTGTAAGATTTTATGACTACAATTAAAACGTGGCCATATTTAGGAGCTGCAAAAAATTGAGAGGTACTAATATCGGAGTCTCTGACGACTACTCAAAAGAAACATTAGAAAAAAGGAAGTCCCTTTGGCGCTCTGCTCTTGATGATAGGCGCAATGGTGCGAAGGTGAAGCTTGTTCGAGATAAGCTTTACATCGACGACGCTGCTTATACGTGGGATTCCCGTTCCCATACACGCGTGAAAGTTAAGAACGCTCAAAGCGAAGCACGCAGCCCGGTCTGACAAAAGAAGCAGTGCGACATAAAGCTGATAAACGTGAACGCACGAAGCGTTTTGAACAAAACAGAAGAACTAGAATCGTTGACACTAATTTATGACCCTGACTTCGTGGCTGTAACAGAAACTTGGCTAACTGAGGATGTTGCAGATGCCGATGTTTTCCCCATTTCATTTCATGTACTGCGTAATGACAGACTAACCCGAGGCGGAGGCGTTGCTTTACTGATTAAGAAAACTCTTCGGTACGAATTATTGTCGCCCATTAAAGACTGTGAGAACGTGTGGTGCAAATTATTTATGGGAGATATCACGTTACTTATAGGGGTTCTCTATAGGCCCCCCGGAACTTCAGTTGATATTTTTGAGAAATTGGATGACTACTTGCTAACAATGACAAACAAACGAAGCAGAGTAATAATCACAGGCGATTTTAATTTACCAGGTGTTGACTGGAATGCACGAGTTGCTGGGCCGCTTAACAGGCCTTTTGCAGAAAATCTGCTTGACATCATGATCAAGTACAATTTGGTTCAGGTAGTTGACAAGCCCACTCGAGTTCAAGGACAAACCGAGACATTGTTGGACTTACTATTTTTGTCACAGGAAGTGTTTGATTATGAAATAAGTATCGAGGATGGAATCTCGGATCATAAGGTGGTTGCAGCAACTCTTAAACCAAATAAAAAATTAGAAAAAATAACCAGAGTAAAGTTGTACAATTTTCAGGCCGCAGATGATACCTCAATTCTTAATTACTTAGAAATGGCTTTTGACGCTATCCCGCCTACAGATGATGTAAATGACCTCTGGGAATACTTTAAGAAGGTAGTAAACGACTGTTTGTCACGTTTTGTTCCCCAAAGAGAAAAGAGAACTGCAAAAGCTAACCCATGGATTACCAGAAGTATCATTCACCTAAAACGACGACTATGTCGCGCCCATCAGAAAATACCAAGAAACTCGTCTGTTATTGCTCACATTAGTGCTCAGAAACGAAGAGAAGTCAAGCAATCTAAAAGTAATTTTCTAACTAATATATTGTCTGAATACATATCCAACTCTCCCCAGAAATTTTGGCGGTACTTGTCTAGTTCGCAGTCTGAAATAACTGGGCTTTCTATAGACGGGACCTCCTATAGCGAACCGATTCAGATTGCCGAAGCACTCAATCATTACTTCAGTACTGTTTTTTCTCCAAGTATTGATCATTCAAAAAAAAAGGCTGTACGTTTGATTATACTAGTTCCAATCTTCTTACCGTATCTAAAGAGCGCATAGTGGCATTACTGCTTGAATTTGATCATAAAAAATCACCTGGTCCGGATATGATTCCCAACGAATTTTTGAGGCGCTACTCTGATTGGGTTTCTAGTTTCTTAGTTAAAATTTTTAATTTATCTTTGTGTACTGCCGCTGTTCCGATTGATTGGTTATTAGCAAGAGTTGCGCCCATTTTCAAAGCTGGTGACCGCCTTAATGTTTACAATTACCGTCCAATTTCTATCACATGCACGGCGTGCAAAGTAATAGAACATATAATTTCAAAATATATATTTCAATATATAGAAAACAATAATCTGTTTTATAATAAGCAACACGGTTTTAGAAAAGGCCTTTCAACCGTAACTCAGCTTTTTGAATCTGTTCATGCTTTCGCTACAGCGATAAACTCAAATGAACAAGTTGATGTCATAGCAATTGATTTCTCTAAGGCCTTTGATAGAGTATGTCACCAGAAACTTATTAAAAAAATGTTAATACTTGGTATTGATCCCGCAATTGTAAGATGGGTTGAAGCGTACTTGCGCAATAGGTTGCAGTTCGTTGAAATAAGTAGCGCACGTTCTTCTCCTTTACGCGTATCCTCAGGTGTGCCACAAGGCTCCGTGTTGGGACCTCTACTCTTTTTAATTTATGTGAATGATATTGCAACGGTTGTGCCTCCTTTTGTTGATGTAAGGTTATATGCAGATGATTGTCTCTTGTTTTGTCATGTGAAAAGTGTTTCTGATCAAATGCTCCTCAATGATGCTCTTCGATGTATTGACAACTGGTGTGAAAAATGGGACATGAAAATTAATTTTGATAAAACTGTTTGCATGACAATTTCAAATAAAAAATCCCCCCTTAACTATAAATACACAATAAACAATAGAGAAATTAAGAGTTCTAATGAGTTTAAATACTTAGGTGTTACTATATCCAGCAGTTTAAAGTGGGACAAGCATATTGACAACATTACAGGACTGGCGAAGCGAAAGCTGGGTTTTCTGAGAAGGAAACTCCGTAATGCAACGCCCTCTGTTAAATTGTTGGCGTATAAGACTATTGTTAGACCAACGCTGGAGTACGCAGCTATCATCTGGGATCCGCATACTAAAACTGAAATTAACAAACTTGAACGAGTACAAAGATTGGCCGCGAGGTTTATTTATTCAAATTACATGAGAACACAGTCTGTATCACTTTTGCTTGCTAGGGCTGACCTTCAATCGTTAGCTACACGTAGTAAAATAGCTCGCTTAAAATTTATTTATGACCTGTATCATAAGAACTACAAGCTGGATCCCAGTGTATACCTGCGCCCCCCAGGACGAGTGTCGGCTCGTACCAATCACTCATTTTCTGTCCAAGCTTATGTACCGCGGGTGGAAGTATTTAAGTTTTCGTTTCTGGTGCGATCCATTGTTGACTGGAATGCGCTTCCTCCCGAGGCACTTACAGGATGTAGATCCTCATAGGATTTTCAATGACGGCTGGACTTGTTTTTTGCCTAACATTGTTTGTGCATTGTTCACCAGTTCACCTCCCACCCCTGCTACAGCCCGCAAGGGCTACCTGTATTGTAAATAAATAAATAAATAAATGACCCGATTTCAATTGGTGAACCTAAAAGATCATGGTAATGAAGTGAAACTGCAGAACATTTGGTGATTTTTGTTCGTGACAACGTATAGCGAGCTCTAAGCCATGCGAAGCCAAATAGTGTCGAAAGTACGAAGATTAGACAAATCCATGCTGGCTGATCATTCGCATGCTGACTGAAGCGCCATGATTTGCAGCTCCCATAGAAACTAGCGGCAGAGTTCCCTCTACTGTACCCATAGGAAACTCTATGATTACCTGTACGTATGTAGATGATCTGATCTGTTGCGGATTTTGTGTGTGCGTGTGTTTGTGTTTGTGCGTGCGTGCGGTGGGGGGGTGAGTGTTAGAGGGTTAAGGGGGTTCTGTGCATAAATATTTGGCTTCGAGCTGGTCTCGCAAGAAAACAACTTCTCTATATAGACCCAAAGAGAAAAGAAAATGAAAACGTGGCACGCGATTCACCAACAGGTCTCGTCAAGCTGCGCCGCGGGTGTTTCAACGTTCTGCCACGGGGCAACAGGGGGGCTTCGCACTCGGGACGGTTGGCGGAGGGAGGATGTCATCCACGAGCGAAGAATGGAAGAACGAACAAAACGGGATGAAGCAAAGGGGAAATAGGGAGAGAACGCACAACGTTTACGGGGGGGGGGGGGGGGGGGGGCGTTATACTGGTGCAGAGAGGAGAAACAACAAAAGAAAGAAAGTGTGCGGGAAAAGAATAGGGGGCATCGGGGAGGTGCTGCGGAGAAGAGATTTAGCGGATCCCGGGCGTCGTACAGTGATGAAAAAAAAAAAAAAAATGTGCGAGAAAAAGCGGTGATCCGGTCGCAGGACAAAAGTCCCGCCGCGCCGCCGACGTGCGAGAGAGAGGAGGAAGCGAACGCCACGCGCCGCGCTCGCGAGGGTATATGCGCAACTGAACCCCTCTTTCTTCTCTCTCGCTCAGCCTCCTCTCTCTCGCCTCTCCTTGCCACGCGCATGCGCCGAGCGGCTTCTCAATGGAAGCCGGGATTCAGTGCGCTCCGGTCAGCGCAGCTCTGTGGATGTGGGCCGCAGCCGAAGGAGCCGAGTAGGGGCTGCAGCCGTGGAGAGCGGCGTTTTCCTCGTCACTGGGTCGTCCGACGGCCGCATCGCGTTGCGCGTGATCGGCGTTGTTCTTTCGTTTGTTCGCTTCTTCAGCGAAGGATGTTGTCGCCGTCTTGTGCTCGTCGACAGTGATCTCAGCCAGTGGTGTCCACCGTTCGGAACGCCGAGAGAAGGATTCCCCCGCCGACCCATGCACTTACTCTGAGGTGGGGGCCTGTTGGCAGCGGGACGGGCCGTTGTGTTTCCGTCCGGTGTCGGAATCACGCGTACTTGTCGACGGCTCCGTGCGTCGGCCTCTTTTTCCCACGGGTTCGCCGCCTCTTCTTCCTGTCGCCGGCTCTTTCTGCAGCGGCTCCGTTCCTCGGATTATCTTTCCTGCATTTCCGGACGTACACTGCGGTGCATTCTGAAAGTGTCCCAAAGCATTGCTGGCTTCTCTCCTTCCTGTGCTCGTCTCGGCATCATCCGGTGAGTATTCCCAATGTGTGGTACCACTGAATGCACTTAGTTTCTTTATAAAGTTAGTCGCAAGTTTGAAGTTTATTTCACATATGTAAGCACATGCAAAACGTGTATTAACGCTGTATGGCCCCTTAGCCGAAGGCTAGTTGTGTGTACCAACATACACAAATACAAATGTGCAATAGGTATTAAGAAGTCAAGGACACAAAATTACGGGTAGTGAGCACTGTCAAAAACAATGCATATAAATCAGTTTCAATGAAATATACAGTGAATTTTCATGACACAGCATCTGGATATGTCTTGTAGCGTGTCGGTCACTATAACGCCAAAAGTTCTGTAGCTTTGTGTGTGATTCAAGTTCCTTACGAGCAGGGTAACATTGTACGGGCAAGAAGATTGCACGCAAATGATTTACTCAAGAAACTGACGTGAACATGAATGCGTAGCATTTTTCGTTAAAGCAAGCTGAGCTCTAGTTTCGCTATAAAACCACAAGATCAATTTCGATGCCTAAACTCAGCTGCGTAACTTTAGAAATATGGAGTTCAGGTCGAAGCAACCTTTTCTAGCTTTTTGGTCAACCCCTTTGCATACCAGTATTCCACTATAACATTTAGATAACAAACATTTTTTTAGATGCAATTCAGCTCGTGTTCACCATCTTTGTGCCAAAACGCGCAAGAAATTTTCCGGTACATGTTTTCTGGTTAATTCGATGACGTCACGCCCACCAATCGTACCATGAGCGTAGCACGTATACGTCATCGGCAATTCATGTGTTACCTGGCATGCTCAGTCAGTATATTTGATAGACGAGAAGTGAGAACTGGGAATTCATGCTTGACACTTAGGCCCGTGTTCATATACCAACCTTGTCTTTCTTTAAGCTTCGACACTCTACTTGCGTTACAAAGGCATGCAAATGATGACGGAAAGATAACTGCAAGATTTATCTGGGAATGCGGATTTACTTTGCTTATCAAACTGCCGAACCGGGTAAGGAAAACGCGAGATAAAGATAAATTTGTTACGTGGATGCGGTTCTTAGATTTTTTTTCTCCGTAAGTCAACCGTTGATCTGACCCCCAGAATTGAGACACGAAACATTCAAGCCGGCATCAAAGTTCAGCTCGAAAAATAGAGCTGAACGCTGTTCCGGGAGAAACATCATTTCTGACCAGTGCCACCACAATTTTATTGGCAAGAACTTTTTATGAAGTTAGTTTATAATGTAGTTAACAATTCATGACGTGGTAGATGGGTGAAAGAGAAATATATAAAGAACTCCCTTTATATTAGTGTTTCTTCGCTGCCCTATGTCGTTGATTGATTTATATGTGGGGTTTAACATCCCAAAACCACCATATGATTATGAGAGACGGCGTAGTGGACGGCTCCGGAAATTTCGACAACCTGGGGTGCTTTAACGTGCACCCAAATCTGAGCACACGGGCCTACAGCATTTCCACCTCCATCGGAAATGCAGCAGCCGCAGCCGGGATTCAAACCCGCGACCTGCGGGTCAGCAGCCGAGTCACTAGACCACCGCGGCGGGGCTGCCCTATGTCGTTATGTATTACGATTAAAAAACTGTCCTTATTACCTCAAGTCGAAGTTTTAAGCTGCAGTAATAATACGTATGTTAACATTGCGCAACGCCTGTTCTTCATGGCGAGTATAAGCCAGGTGTCCGCCAGTCCTGCGAAACAAGTGCTGCAGCAGCTACGATGAGCTAAGTTCTATGTAAAGGGCATGCAAATAGCAACTTTTTGTGCCGCATTGAATGTGTCCGCGAATCGAATACTTCTTGAAGCCAGTCCCTTGTGCCGTATCGGTTCCGGTGCTCGGCTGCTGATCCACAGGTCGCGGGTTCGATGTCCACTGTGGCGGTCATATTTCGATGGAGGCGAACCGATAAAGAGGCCTGTGTACTGTGAGATGACAGTGCACGTCACAGAACACCAGACGGTCCTAATTTCGGGAGCCCTCATTTCACAACACGCCCACATTGCAAGTCTCGTTCAACACGGCGTCTTTCATATTCATATTGTGGTTTCAGGACGTATATAAAACCCCGGATAATATTACCACCGAATACTTTTTTATTTGATTTATAATGTCGAAAAGCCGTTTTTACGGTTAATACGAAATCATCTTCATGCCTATGTATTCAATATTTTTTTAGAATGGAAGCACCAAAGTGGCAGCGAGAACAATTAAAATTATTCGCTTGCGCAAAACGCTTCACAAATCCCGAAAGATCGTAGTACAGGCAGTAAAGTATGGCTTTTCCAGCGACGTGCAGCCGGCGGGCTGCCCGTCACTGCAGACGAAACCGGGATTTGTCGCCTGTATAACGATAATTCGAGATTTCTGAAGCGTTTGGTGCGCGCGGAAGCATGGCGTATGGGCGCCCATGTTTTATTTCTCTGCTATCCTGCGTAAAATAAATTTATGGCGGTTTTCCTGGAGCCTCGTGTTTTCTTAGGTGCACTTGACGTGCTAAAATATTCTTGACTTTCTCACGTCAGTCTTTGTGTATGCGAACAGCGTTTAATCGATAAGAAGGCTCACTTGAGTAGAACACATTCTGATCATATTTCCGAATCATTCGAACACCCGTTAGACGAAACACTGCACGCGCGGCTGAGTATGTGCGACAGGAAACAAGAAGCATTCCGAACGTTCCTTTGCATTTACACGTGTGTGCAAGAGAAAGCTCGGTGTAATCAAACGGGATGTTAGCCTAAGATAACAAACAGAACAAAAACAAACACCAGAAGTCGCGTGCCACACCGAAGATATCACCATTCCTTTCGCAACTGCTTGAGCGGGACGCTTTCTTGCCGCTGGCGAGTTTACTTCAAACACGCTCCACCAACGCACTCCTACAGCAGGAGCAAGTCTTAATTAAACTGGAAGGCCCGCCTCCCCCGGGCTCCTTCGGTTCAGCAATCCTATTCACAGAACGAACGCCGGACGGATTTCGCGAGGTTCTTTGCCGCCGGAGGCGTTATGCAAGAGCGAATTCTCTAATTGGCCCGGAGCCGAGTCCAAACTATAGAGCTGCTATATATGTACGGAGAGCTGCACGCTTAATCTCGTTACTTTTATTATTCTATAGAGAATCAGCGAGTCTATAGCGCCGTAGCTTGTGCGAGAGCGCATAGCTGCTGGTCCTGTCCCAAGGGGTGGACAAGGTGCGTTGGCCGTCGGCCGTGACCGTTTCGGTAGCGCTGCCATTTAGTTAGTTAAGGGGTTGGTCCAGCTGATGCTGAACTCCACAGAACGTTCGGAGCTCTTTGGGACTTGACTGTAGCTGCCGAGGGTGCCACAAATCTGTTTTGATGGTCCTGTGGGGCTTGGGACGTGGGCTGTTCATTACGAAACCGCGCTCGGACAACTTTTGCTGCTGCGTTGGATAAATGAGCCCTTCATTAGCAAAGGGGAAGAAAACTTGCAAGTGACCCAGTCTGACGGGCACATTCGCTTCACCGGATGTCCCTCCCTAAAGGTCAGGGTAACTCATCTCAACAATTCTGAGGATGCCGGCATCCCAGATGAACAAGCCGTATTGTGTTAGACTACTGAGCGGACAGTCTATTTCGGGGCACGCTGACTGGATGAGACTCTATACAGTCGATGGACTCGATTGGCGCCGACTCCCGAGCATTGTGTGCCCGATCAATGCGCTTTGAAAGACACGTCCCTTCAGTCGACTGCTGAATATGGAGTACTCCTTATGGTTCTTAAATTAAGGCGGAAAGAATTTCGCTTCGTGCTGAGCAGGCTTCAAGACGCAAGCACTTACGTGAGCACCGTGCAGTTTCTCCCAAAGGTTTTCGGGTTATCTATAAACCGGTGGAACAGCTGAGCCGTCATATTTAAACCTTTTCAACTGATAAGCAGAACGATATGCAGCGGCACGCACTTTGGTCTTCTCCTAGCACCACGATGAGAGTCCCATGGTAGATTAGGACTCATTTTCAGGAATCGATTTTTAGATGGCGTGAAAACTTTTTGAAGTATCTCTGTGACTTGATGAGCTCTTTGTGTTGTTTATTTGTGTAGTTTTCGTCTTCGGCTTCAGATTCATCGCTTCTTTACGTTTGTGGTCTACATCATATGTTCAATGATTCATAAGGCATCGAGCTTTATCGACACACGCAACTGAACATCCCTATAAATTCACCAGTTACAACACCATACAATGTACATAAGGTAGGAAAACACATGCTTACCTCCTCAAAATAAGCTTGCTGTCCAAAGGAAGAGCACATAACTATTATTTATTGCTTGTTTATTCATCAGTCTATTAAGTATGTTTCAGTACATGGTGCCGTGGGCTACACCTATGTCGTGCTTTGTCATTGACAGAGTAGCATGGTGCAAATGCTGCAAGCACTGATAAGAGAAATGAATAAACATGATGACATCAGTTCGAAAGCCTACTCACGCAGTACACAGAATAAGGGGTACGTCCCTGGGAATACCACAACGTAAAAATGTTGTTGTCTTTTTTTACGACTTCTTGTTTCTTGAATTATATATATGTTCGTCTAAACAGAAACAACAATGATGTTCTTTTTTTTCTCCTGAGACGAAAAACAACTCCGAAGGTCAATAATGTCTCCACATGATTTATCTGTACACGAAGTTCCCTTCGAGGTAGTTATAGCTTTGCGTTGAAGTACGAATAGATCGATACCACTGCAAATTGCAGCGAGTTCGTGATCTTACCAGAGTTTTAGAAGTCACCATTCTGGAGCAGTTAGCGAGGCTGTATACACACAGGATATTGACTGAAAGCCCTGCTGCGCGCCACCATAAGCTTTCGTCGCAACAAAACAGCGCAGTAAACTGTCAATGGGACATCTGAAAAACCAAAATCTCGGATTGTAGCTGTCACGTTCAGTACGAACTATTCTGAACATGGACTCTGTCGGGGCCTCACGGCTGCGCTAATGTTTTCCCTTCGTTCGCGTTAAGTCAGGTTAAGCTCGAAGAAAAGATCACTAACTGCAATAGGAACGTATGTTCTCATCTTGCAATGCTGTTATGAGTCTCAAAACTAACCAAAGTTTTCCACGCGCCATCACCTGCGAAAATAACAAGAAGATACTCTTAACAAGCCAGGTGAGTGGAGATGCTCCTCCGTGGTGAGGGAAGGCGCTGGAAATGGAAGGGCAGTTTTACGACAATCAAGAGGAGAGTTTACGAGGCGTTTATATGCTTCTTTGCGACAGTGTTGTGCTTGTACGAATGTACACGCTTAAACGCTCGTTGCGGACTCGTCGAAAGCCAAAAAAAAAAAAAAAAACGCGAGAAATCACACGTCTCACGAATGCATGTTTTATGATTGCTGCGAGCGAGTTTATTTCCAACTCTGAATTTTCCACTTCGTACAAGCAGAAAAAAATTTCAGGGAACTGAAACCGGACGACCGCCGAAACCGCAGCGCACACGTTGCCGGTGCAGTTTTGGAACGCGGGTTCGAAAAATTAATGCAAATGTTCTCACACCAGGTGTTTTATCGATCTTTTGAGCATGGTTAGTAATCTATTCTTTTTAACTGCAAAGCAAACTATAACCGATACTGCGAAAGTATAGGCCCTCCTGCTGACTTTGGTTAAGTGGCTTTTATTGTCAGACGTATCTAACGGATAAAAAAAAAACCTTTTACGTTTTTTCCTCCTTTTTCTTCTATCAGGTTTCGCTTTTTTTGCAGGCGGTCCGCATTTTGTCAAGAGTCCGCGCTGCAGCAATTCGCAGATCAGGGCTCCTCGTATTATATTACATCTAGCGTCAGCACGTGCTAGCATAATGAGATAATAAAACTACGAGCTGATAGCCATTATTTCGTTTTGTTTGCTCAGCGTAATCTACTCCCCGGCTGAAATTCGTAATGAAAATAAATTCGCCGCCCGTATAGTTATATATGACAGTTAGCGAAGGCAAAGGTGTGTTGCTTCCCTATAATATTTGCCTGCGCAGCGAGTTGAACTCTCTTCTGAAGCGATTATGTTTTTTGTGTGTCTTTGTCATTATTACGTGCTTGAACTGTTAGCTCTGACTACGCTTACATTATCCAGTGAGCTGAAAAAAGACTCGATGATAGTGGTGTTTATTTTCCTTACTAGTTTTTTTTTTGTGCACTGTTATCATTAGTTTGATTTTTAGTGAGAGATTTGGATGAACCGCAGGCAGTTGCGTAACTATTTTTCGCCTGGGTCTCATTTTCTCCTCTCAACATGGCGACATGGGATTCTGTGGCGCATGTGAACTCGACTAATAAACTGCTTTTTAATTGCATAGTTAACAATATGCTATTCTACGCTTAACACATCTGAAGTAGAAATATTGATTTTATTTTTTACGTTGGACAGCTTCTCGCAATAGACCACATACGATATAAAAAAAAAACTGAAAGTAGAGGTATAAATGAAGTTTGCGAGGTGCCTCTTCTCCTCTCTCAGTAGCAGTACTGTCTCTAGCACCACACCAAGTAAGGCTGGAGGGCGGCTTGCATTGCATTATTGCCGATCATTACATCCGCATCAACTTCGCTAGCAATTGGCTGACTTGGTATATACCGGTTTTTGGTCTATACGGGTGATTATGTTATGTGGAGAGAAAAATATTCTCACTCCAAATAACATATTCTATTCCTCACAGGTGTATTGACAGAGTGTGCTCTATTGGCGTAAAGAGGGAGTCATTCTTTTTATTTTAAATATTCAATTTATAACGCACAAATAATAAAATATGCTCGTGTCCGACAGCTTTCATCTTTTTTGTCGGGGGCTCATTACGATAACGTGCACACTCAGTTACCGCTAATCTACTGGTAGGCAGACAAAAAAAAAAATCTTCCTTTTCCCCAGTTCCCCCCGTCTCGCCTTTTTTATTTGTGATAATAATTCCTACTAACAAGCTCGCGTAATGGTTTAGTCTCGGCTTTCTGTAACTACGATGCAAGCTTTTTAAAAGCGACCCGGCTATGCAGGCGAGTTGATTAAAAAATAAATTTAATATACACGGTATTACTGCTTTTTTTTTACAATACTTGAAAGATGATTAATGAGTCGGCTGAAGATCGGGGTGCAGTAGACTGTTTAGTTCGAACGGCCATGCTGCGGGCGAAAGGCCAGTTTTATATCAGCTTTTCGTATACGTCCATGTATGCTTTATTATACCCATTTTTAATATTGGAACAGGCGGATGATTTCTGCCTAGAGGAAAAGTTGTTCAGGACGGCCGCAATACTGACCTATAAAACATGGAGCGAGTCACTCAATAATTGCATCAGCGTGCTGCTTGCCTCTTGTCTCCTGATTGAGAGCAGCCTGTTAGAGCTACTGATTGTGATTAGCGCATTAACAGCCCAACTGGGAAGTTGATAGGTATAAATTACACAGGCAACCTGTCTTTTTCTTCATTTCGATGTCATAGTTAATGAATGATAATAGGTGAAATTGAAGCGTTGCGATCGTGCTGTCACGCTTTTTCAGTTGCACCAGAGTTTCTGTACAAGTTAAAAAGGTTAAGTGCAAGCGTAGTGTAATTTCGCAGCTACCTGTTTTTTTTTTTTGTGTAGTTATGATAAAAACACTGCTCGTTTTTTTGTATAGCATTTCATAGCAACGTTTTAGTATTTTCTTCCATAAATGGTCAACTCGAGAAATGTTGGCCGTAAATCTCAATTTAATTTAACAGGTGAAGCAGTAACAACAACTTTGTGGCTTTCGGTTGATATAGATGAATTAATGGAGTTCAAGCTGTTACTGTAACTATTACAACCCGACCAAATAACGTGCTCATTTATCCTCGGTATACACAAACCAGAGCAATTCGGCAAAATTGACTATTATTTATTTGATTTAGACATCGCGAATTGGATCGAAATGTAAATTCGTTTTGTCAGTCGAAACTTCCCAGTCTGCACTTCCCTAAAGCCTGTTGCATGAGCGAACCCAAAGAGAGAATAAAAAAGATCACAAGAAGAAAAGGAATATCGAAACCAAGAAAGCAAAGGCCATACTGCAACGCTGCCTGTTCCATGCACGTCACAAGATCGAGGGGGCAAACATGAAGTGCCGGCATTTTCGAAACCCTTTTAAGCGGGCGTTTACTGAGAGAGGATGGCAAGCTAGGGCACATTAACTCTAGTTTCTTTTCCAAGCATATCGGGTCGAGCACGGACTTCCTGTTACCCGAATATTCAAAAAAAGTCTTCTAAAAATATAAATTGATAGTCCTTGTTAAAGTTTGGAGTTGTATGGAAATATGATATGGGAGTAGCACTTCACTTAAAACAGCGGCAATTACATGTCAGCAAAAATGAATAAAGCTAATTGAGATCATTGAAAACATTGTGAGCAGCTTAGGGGAGGCAATCAGGCGCACACCCGAGGACTCCCTAGAGCAGCTGCGATTGTTGCGGCACCTGGCGGAGCATACCTCAACCACGCGCTTCCTTCTAAGCGGCCTCTGGGATCCGCTCAGGTGGTGCGCTTAACAGAAATCCAAGGAATACACCGGGACATGCGTATACCGTGAACGTGCGAGTGCCACCCCAGACACCTAGAATTAGTGTCTTCTCCATATTTTATTACTACTATTATTGTTATTAATATTTTAAGTTCAGAATTATGCACCGAGTAAGTGTCGTCTCCACTTTTCTACTTGTACTAAGTCTGAAGGTTGTTCGAAGCGAACCTAAATAATTTATACTAAGATGGTGTGGATTCCCCCTCCCCCCCCCCTCATAGCCGCGAGCAGTGAGACATATTATGAAAAGTAACGCACGGTGATGTAAAGCGCGTACCTTCACGTCTCATTCTTGCCGCGTATGCAATCTGCCCATTCAAACGAGGCGAATCCTTACTGACGTTTAATATAGAAGTGTGACGTTTGGCGGTGCCGAAGTGACGGGCACACAGCACGTATCATAAAAAAAATTGCGATAAGAGAAAAAAAAGTCTTACTTTTACGTGGAAGAAAAGTAGTAGACCGCGATTTGACATTTTGTTAGAATCGAGAACGGAAACGGGAGTCGAAATTTAGAACATTGATGTGTACTGCGTTTTGAACGATGCGTTACCCTTTTCTTTTCTTTTTGCTCATTTTATCGCTCGGTGCTGACTCGCTGAGTCTGTGGACTGTAGTATACGTAACTACACAGATGTCCCGTGCAAGTTCACATCGGGAGTGCTGTCACTTAGTGCTTCAGAAGAGAGCCAGATGCGGACAAATTCGTAGGTGTCACGCGACGAATCCGCATATATATTGTCAATTTCCATTTTAAAACTGAGGAACAGCGCAGTATATAGCCGCAGGAAGGACGGGCCTTCGAATGCGACATGTTAGTGACAGCGACATGCTCGACTGCTTCACTTTGTAGTGTATATATACGTATCTATATATCGAACCTGTGATGACCAATACCATCTCTTCTTCCTTTTTTTTCTTTCTGCCAATTTAATTTTATTGTGTCCGAGTAACTCTTTTCGACCAAACGCACGCCTTCATCTTGCGATCTTTTTTCCCTACTAGCTCGACTTCATAGTGATGTATGGCGGGAAGTTTTGGCATGGTGCGTTTGAAAGCATATAAAAGGCAGTTTTCGCAGCGCACAAGTAAAAATACATCTTTCAACAGAAACTCTACCCAGTTCATCAAGAGGTCATAAGGTGCCTTACGAAAATTTCACTACACTACTACGAAAATTTCACAACACGACGAGTTTAGTTAACTTTCGTTTTTAATGAAATAAAAAGTGCTGTTTAAACGTAAACGAATAAGTTGCCTTTCGTTTGTTCCGCTCCAATGTCACTTTTCTCGGTGCAATTGCCTTGCAACTGAAATTTTTCACATAGGACATCCGGAAACTTGTCTTGAACCCTATTAGGCGTGTGTAACCAGTGGCGATGTTTCAGCAATGCGCGGAGGGAAGACGAATTCGACAAGAACAGCGGCCGTCGTTCTAAATATTAGATCGCATATGCGCTCACAAGCACCACACGGAATTTCTTCAAACTGACGTGTTCCAAACTTTGCAACCTTCCGTCACGCAGCAAGCGAACCAGGATGAAAGAGAGGCGAGTGATATAAACAAAGCAACAAAAACAAATGGAATCTTATTTTAGCAGCCTACAGTGTATACGTATATAAAGTGCTCCCGATGGAGAGATGCTTTAAAGCCGGCAACGGGGGAAGTATCCGCGGCCATAAAGCCGGCCCTTTTAGAGAGTTTGGGGGAGCACGATGTCGGCAGATGCGACGACTGTTTTACACAGAGCCTGTCATTTCGGTGGCGCGCTTACGGGTAGGCGGGTAACGACGCTAATGCCGCTTCGGGGGCTTCAGTTTTGATAGAGCTGCGCGCGACGCCGTCGACGTCGCCTCTATATACACGCCGTAATGCACTCTGGCTAATTGTTCACCGCCCAATATGAGCACGGCATGCTTGTATGGTCTTACGCAGTGATAAGACCAGCGCCGTGTTTTTACGTTTTTGTGTGTTTTTTAATTTTTGTCTAGATGTTGCGTATAGTTGCGGTTTTGTTAGTGCGTCCCTTTCCTTCCATAAGCTGTGATTGATCGGTGTTTGACTCCCTGCTTGGTTTCGTAGTTTCACCGCAAGGCGTGCGTTAGGGAAGAGCATCTGCGGAAGACTCGCGAGAGAAGACCCCCGAGGAGCTCTCCGGCGTCTTTAGCGCAGCCGTCCGCCCCTCCCCTCCCCTCCTCCCCTGAAAAATGGTTCCGCCGCGTCGGCTTGCGGTGGCGTCGGCGGTCTAACGCCAAAGCCTGCCGCCGATTAACTCGAAAAATTAGTATTCACGTCACTCCTCCGCACACCCGTCAGCGTGCGACGCGAGCCCCGAGCTTTATATATAACTATACGCGCTCTTTAGGTTGCTTCACCCCATCTCCTAGTCATGCCTCGTGCGTGAAGGCGTTCGCGATGCTGTGGCTGAAGTCATCATCCTTCTCAGATGCCGCGCTCCGGGCGAGGAGAGTTTGGTGCATTATGTATATACACACAGCGGCGGGCGAATAGGCGGTGCCTCGGCGTGTTTCGTAATTGCGCCGTTAATTGAAAGCGCGGGGCCCAAGGAGTTCGTATATAGAGTGCCGTTTTCTTTATCCAGTTTTCCTTTGAGGTGCGATATGTGGTTATATAGAAATATATCTTGAAACAAAATGTTTTTTTACGCTGAGACCTCTTCAATTTCTGTAATAAATGGAAAATTTGTTTGTGTATTAACAGCTGGAAATTACGCTGTACTTCAGCTGCTTCTTGGTGCCTCGACGACTTCGTTTTCAGATGCAGATGTTAAACACGATTCTTCAGAAGACATCACAGCAGTTCACAGAGAAAGTCAGCTGCTAGAATATTTGTGCGCAGTTACGGTGACCAATCACGTGGGATTCCCTGCAAATCCCACCGAAGCACACTAAATGGTTCGTGATCCGCTGATCAAGTTGGCTGTCCACTGGAAATACTGATCAAACTGGCTATTCAAGTATGTATACGCCTTAAACACGAGTGTGTGCAGGGTTTCCTTTCAGGAGGAGGTTCGTCTCGGCGTCCTCCCCTTATTAAGTCAATCTGTGAGCCCACCCCGCCCTATTATGTGACTGAGGGGGAGGGGTTGGCTGCCCCCTCCTCCCACAGTGTGCACGCATAAGGCCTTAGGATAAGTTACAATTTAATCGCGACAATTAAAGTGTAACGTAATAACTAAGTCGTCATACGGCACGTCTTTTGCAGATGAATCAATGCCTCGTGCTAAATTTTGCGACTCCACGACATACTCTGCGCATTCGTAGCGCTATTGATCCGGCGGGAATTGCGCCTTCCTGGCACTATTGACCCACAACGTCTGTTTAGACGCAGGAAATAGTCTGCCGCGCGTGCTTGACCTGGCGGGGGTCGTTACAAGACCGCAAGGAGAAGAAGGGTTGCTGCTGCTGGCCTCCACAAGGCTCCACGCTCTTTTTATCTCGAATATGCGGCGACTGGGAAACCACAAGAGGCGGGCGCTTGCAGTCACGAGACGCGACAAGGCGTAGTACGTACACACTACGTACGCCGCTTCAAACACCATCACGACGCATTATAGGTGAAAAACAAAGCGTGACTACGATAATAGCCACCTCTTTTTCCTTTTTCATCACGCCTGTTCTTCGTAGGTGGCTCGAAACCGGTGGTCATCTCATCAGGAACTAGGCATTTACGGGCGTGTCTGTCTCCTCCATTTTTTCTTTTCTCTTTTTTTTTTGCTGGCTGCTGATAACAAGCGTATAGGAGTGCGTGACCGTGACATCGCCGCAATGTGCGTACAAAGGGGGGGGGGGGTCTTTAAGACGACGTCACGTGTGCCGTCCGCTTAAACAATAGGAGAAGCGAGGCGCTCAGGTAACGACGAAACGAAAAGGCGGAACCAGCCTAAAGCGTCGCCGGCTCACTCTGCCACGAAATGTCTTTTTCATTGCGACGCCGGCCCGAGTCTCGAATAACGTCTCGGACGCGTACATGGCAGCAGCAGCAGCTCCACACTGCGGTCTTCGGCCACGTTGGCAATCTCGCGGCGTGTGGCCAATGATGGCTGTGATGATTGCTAAAAAACGAAAAAAAAAGAAAAAAAGTAAGAAACGAGAAGAATAAAGGAGGAAGCAATTGGCGAGCCGGCAGGCCGGTTCGGGTACGGCACTCCGCGAGAAGCTGGGTTCAACAGCGCGCCTGGTTCGTACAGCCGCGCCCACACGCCGCCCTCTAGTGCAGCGGCGAGCGCTTCAGGCTCCGCGTGCCTACGCGCTTTGAGGCCCTCTCTCTCTCTCATCCGGATGCGCCGAGTCTTTGTATTATGCCTCGTGGTGTACCGCAGCGAGACTCGTCTCACTCTCCCTCTAGAAGAGAATGAAGGCCCTTGTGTGTCTACGTTCGGTCTCTCTCTCCCACTCTTGACGTGGGTGTGTATCTACTTCTCTCTCTCTTATTTCCTCTGTGCGCCTCGTGTTGCGAAATTCACCCAACCAAAGGCAAAGTGAAGAACCAGCAACGTAGCCACCACCAGTAATGTTGGCTCAGTCGCAATTTTTCGCTGGTCGGCTTTTGAGGCGAAAGTTCGCGGGTTTCATCTCCCTCTGGGCCCGTACTCATGAATGGATAAACAATGCAGAAAAATAGGCAATGACGAAATTGTTAGCTAATCCTCATCTTTGGTTAGCGAAAGTTAAAACTGCCAACAACAATCACCAACAAAACAGTTCATAACATTGGCCGCCCGAGTTATAGAGTGTCTGCTGAGTTATAGAGTGGGCGCTTCCTCAAAATTCGGTATCCATCGATATTCGTTACGATGCTTTATTATTGTTATTCTGTTGGGGCCTGTTACTTGTGAATAGCTATATGTGGTTCGTGTATTTTGGCGTAATTGTTCACAAATATACCCCTCCCATTTTTTTGCTCATCTCAAATGCACCATATTAAAAAAAACACAAGAGCACTGTGCGCACTGCGGATTTTCTGTCGTTTGTTTAGAGTCAGGCATACATACCATTTTGGCGTGTGTGCTTACGCTGTGATGATAACTATGTCGACGGCTCTAATAGGGCGTCTGCAGCAGCTTCAATGGCGATCTGCGTCCGCAGGTCTGCTGCGAAAGCTCAACTGCAACTGTCCAGTGATAGAGAAAAAGCCGCGAAGGACCGTGTCGTAAACGCTCGCACATAGTAAGGATATAATGTAAAGAAACTGTAAATCGAAGCGCGCCACTTTTGGACTGCATCCTTGAGGAGTATACCTCGACCGTGCGACCTTCGCCGTCCTACGCGGCCGCCGACGCACCAAGTGAAGGGCGACCAAGTCAGCGAGCGGGAATGAGGCGCAAACTCCGGCGCTGTCCGTGCGAATAACCGTCTACGGAGACTATTAGCGCAAAGGGGGAGAGCCTAGAGAAAGAAGCGAGCTGTGCAGCAGCTCCAGGATCAAGCTGCGAATGGAAGCAGTAACAAGAAATATTCGGGTGCACACTCTGCACCAATCGTAAAGGCGAAAATGAAGAGTGAAGTCATAAGCCGCACTCACGCATACTTTTCACTCGTGAACTTGTCGGGTGGACTCACCATGGCTCGTTGAAGTGGTTTAGGCGCTGGAACGAGAAATGTTGCAGGCTTTCGAACACTGAAGCCGCATTCACAAAATTTCGTTTTCGTAAGTGTGTTTCGCTAGTAGTATGACCCGCGGGATTGAATGAAATATGCGAAAGTTTTTTGCGTGATATGTTTTTGTGTATACAAGCCCTGGTATTTACCTTGTCATACTAGTTAGGCTGTGCCGCAATACTCGCACGTACGTTGCAATGTTTAGAAATTAAGCCAAGAAAATCGTGGTCACCTTGGCTATTGACAAGCATCAACAGTAGTTGAAATTTGTTCTTACGGACAATGCATTGTAACAACCTTTATTTTGTCAGTTCAAGGATTTTCTTTTAACACTTATTTTTGGCCTCGCAAAAAAGTTACAACCTTGAGGTCGTAATTAGTAGTTATTCGCCTTCACATATGAGAGTTCAGGGTCTAATAAGCTATCTTAAACAGCATATACATGCTGCCATATCAGGTGTTGTATGGCCTTATGTGGACCCTTATGTGGTATTATGTAGTATACTTTCATACGTGCTAGTAAATGACTTTATATGCCTACCCTTATATAGTCATATATGGCCATATATAACGCATATAAGAGCCATCTACAGAGTCTTCATCAGGACGTACACACGGGAGAAATAGCTGTACTTACCGGATTTCTTTCTTGGGCTATTTTACAGGCTATTTTACGGAATATAGTTATCATACTTACGAGGTGGATCGAAAGGAAGAGGTATTTGCTTAAAAGAGGAAGACAGCAATGTGAAACATGTCGACACCGCATGTAGTGGCATGAGAGACAAGTAGAGCAGTGATAGAACGAAGAATGCGTGCAGGCGTCCACCGAATTGTTCTAAGACACTTGTGCATGAAGTGTCTGAGCGCGATGCCTGCTGTGAATGCACAAATTACCACTCGATATAACCCACCATATGTGCGCAATGCAACAACAAAATGATTGCCCATGGTACCATTACAAGACAAATAATAAAAGTAATATACTATAATCTGGGTTTTCACCTCCCAAAAGCACGATATGATTAGGAGAGACGCCGTATTGGAGGGCTTCGGAAATTTCGACCACTTGCACCGTGCACCGATATCTAAGTACACTGGCCTAAAACATTTTCACCTCCATCGAAAATGCAGCCGCCGCAGCGGAGATTCGATTCCATGACCTTCGGGATAGTAGTCGAGTGCCATAACTACTAGACCACCGCAGCGGGACCAAATAGTAATAGTTACAGGGAAAAGAAACAAACATGAAATCGTTAGGTTAAACATGGAGGGTTGCGAGGAATACTTCAGTTAACCTCCTGCGTTATAGCGCCATTAGGAAACCCTTACTCAGACTTGATGAGGTCACTTTGTTTTCGTTCCCGAGTTTATCGATCCATGAATGTTTATGAGGGCACTTTGATAGTTTCGCAATAGGGAGAATGGTGCATCCAAGGATCGTTGTGGGCGCCCTCTCACCCACTCGCCGCTTTTCTCCGCGTAAACAAACTCGCCGTCCTTGCGCCATCACCCGTTCTCTCTGCAAACTGTTCGAATCGCGAAGCCGTTAAGGTGAAGCAGTCAGAGCGGCCTGCTTCCTCTATTGGGTAGGCTTAAAACCAAGGTGATAATGCGAAAAAAACGCCAGTATGTGCTATATATATATATATATATATATACACTACGAAAGCGAGGACGCAGATGTTTCAGCCAGCCTTCATCAGGCAGAAAAAAAACCAGTTGATCACAGTTTTTTATCTATTTTTTTTTCCTGAGGACGGCTGGTTCCCGGCTGAAACGTCAAAAAAATGCAGAGTTTTTGTTCTGCACGTCCTCTGCCTCATAGTATATATATACGTATCAATATAGAAGGCATTCCCGCGTCGGCGCATGTTTGTTCAGGAAGCCCGGCGCTGTGTACACATCGGCTTCTCTCATGTTTGCCATTTCACGTTCGCAAGGACTTGATTACGGTAACGGATTGGCCCCCAATCTCGGGCACGCACCCGCCCCTGTAACAAAACGAAAGTCGTTTGGGTAACCAGAAACAACTGGTGCGTGTTTTCGACCGCGCAGCTCGATCTGCACGGTCTTCTCTCTCTCTCTCTCTCTCTCTCTCTCTCTCTCTCTCTCTCTCTCTCTCTCTCTCTCTCTCTCTCTCTCTCTCTCTCTCTCTCTCTCTCTCTCTCTCTCTCTCTCTCTCTATCCTAGCAGCGAACGTACTCTGATTTCCCGGAGTTCTTTCTTTCTCTATTTAGCTTGCTTGCTTTCTTTCTCCGTGGCCTCGGCCGTCGAGCTGTTGTGTAGAGCCGCGCGCTGCACCGTTGTGGAAGGAGAGAAACGAGGGGGGCCTAATGGTCACTAGGGCGCAAAATTGGTCACGGCTCACGGTACGTCGAGGCGCTCACACACATATATATGGCGCGGGTCACGGCTGACGCCGCCAACAGCCGCGCTCTGCGACGCGGCCGTGAAAAAAAGCGCGTATAATCTGGCTCGTGTAAGTCGACGGGCACACGCGAGCACGCCTGGCCCCCATGCGCCGCCCCGTTCGCAACGACATTTGCGTCCCGCAACGCCCGCATATAGCGTCGGCTGCAGCGTTGTCCGAATTCCGCGTTCTAGCGCTTCTTTTATTTTTCTGTTCTTGCTTTCTTGAGGTTCATCTTTCGTCTGTCCTATTCCGAGTACTCCATTTCTTTTGCTGTGTATGTAATGTGTGTGTGTTTTTTTTTAATAATGTCTCTTTTCCTGGAATCCTTCCTGTTTCACTGAGCAGTAAGACCAACACCAGCTAGGAGTTGCATGAACGAGAAGGCGTCTCGTTCATAAAACGATATAAAGAGAGAGAGAGAGAGAGAGAGAGAGAAATTATGAAAGAAAAAAAATGTTCACAGGAAAGACACTGCACATAAAAGTCTCGAGCATTCCCCTTAACGGGTTTGTGGCCATTAGTTTGGGATGGGTTGTATAGGAAAATAATGGCCTAAACAGAACTAGAGATATGTTTTCCACGGCTCTTCTGTGGCCACAAACCAAAAAAATTGATGCAGAAAACCAATCCAATATGCTCTAAACAACCATTATTTTTTGCGACTTTGAGCATGCTCCGCCGATCGCTGGCCTTGGGCGCGCGTCAGCAGTAATAATTGATAACAGTTGGAGCTTAACGTCTCAAAACAGCTGCATGATTATCAGGGTGGCCATAGTTGAGGGCTCCGAAAGCTTCGACCATATTGTGTTCCTTAATGCACCTAATTCGATAGAAACGGGTCTCACGCCAAAATATTGCTCATCTGGACTCCGGAGCTCAGACTAAGGCTCACGGCTCTGACTCTGAGTGAGTTCGAGTGAGTAGATTCATGAGTGAGTTCGCCCTTCACCTTCGCGTCAGCATTAGAGTGCCGTAGTTACTATAAACAACCGTGGTGGGGGGCGCATTTGCAGTGAAACCAATCAACACATTATTCAAGCTTCTGTAACTGACGTATGATACACCGCTGACTCGTAATCCAACATCTAGACGGGAGCCGACTGATGGAAACACGTAGTGGGATAGTCAGGGTGAACAGTGGAAGTGCCTCAGACAGGCTGGCCGACGTGTCGATATGAGGACCTATCTTTGTCAAAGGCCTTTGACAAAGATAGGTTCTCGCATCGAAACGGGAAACGTCGGCCAGCCTGTCTGAGGCACTTCCACTGTTCACCCTGACTATCCCACTGTTCACTCGTGTAAGATAAAATCATACAGTATTTACTTGCGTATCTTTATTTGTTTGCTCACAGTACAGACGTGGCGATCGCTGTCGTATACGGGATACGTACGTTGTCACCCGACTCATTTGATAGAGGCCGCGAGAATTGGGCAACTTCGCATACGGACACATCGTGGTGCTATGTGCATTAAAAAAGCAAGTATATCAAGCATATCGCTTGCTGTTATTCCACTCATCCGTTCTATTCTTTCTCCTGATGCGTTTACCGTACGCTGCCGCTTCTAATTGTCACTTCGGAAGGCATTTCGCGCTTAGTGTTTCATACATGCACCGTTTGCTGTTTTAGGCTTATCCCCAAACACCGGCATCCATTCGTATTCAAGTTCGTCGAATAAATCAGCCTCGGGCTACTAAGCACCATCGCAAGGACGAAAAGCAGCGAGATAAGGCATTGCATTTTATATACATACCCTGTTCGTAACGTGTGCGTGACTCTTGGAGTTCATCCCTTAATCCTGGCACACGAACGGCCGTGGAAGAAAAAAAAAAAGAAAAGGCTAACGGAAACGACACTGTGTCTGCAAATAAACTGGAGGAAAATCGTACGTGTCCGCCAAAAGCCACGCACGTTTCATGCTCCGATGGTCGCGTGGCCGTTGCCCGCTATACGACAATATAAACCGGGGCAAGCCCTAATGCATTTTTTCCGCAACCGTCGTAAAGTACTTAGCGACGAGTTTGCGCTCCAACGATGGCATGACCGTGCACCACCGAAAATTGCGGTTTGCCCAGTCCTTGGGAAACAAGTTATAACGCCGTCCATGCAGCCATTGCAGGGACAATAAGATGCAACAGGAAACAACGCATTGCGAAGGAATGAAACGAGTATATGGCCCGATCGCCCTCGAAGGAAACGTGGTGCAACTCACACAGGAACCCCAATGTGCACGCTATAGTATAATACGGAGCGTTGATCGGGACAGTCTTTGCAAGGGGGGGGACGATCGATTCCTGCGCGATCTATTTTTGAGTTCGACGGCTGTGCACGCTTCCATATACGAGAGCCCGAAGCCGGGAGGCCCTAGCGAGCGGGCAGGCGTTTATGTTCGGCTGTCCGAGACGCATTTCGCGCCTTTATCGATCCCGGCGCTGAAGTGTGCGTGCGCTATAGTGTCACTTGTATTGCAAACACTTAAACGTGTGTGTTCCGTGCGAGCTTCCGCTGTATACGTGTCACTAAATGTGTGCAGCGCACCGGAAATCTAGCCGAACTGTGTCGTCGTCTAGTGAAAAGAACGTTGCAATTTTGTTATATAGACAACTTACAGACCTCTTATTGTATATACACTACACTCGTAGACTACAGGCAGGTTATGCTGATATACAGCGAAAAGTTAAACTACGTTTCTTGTGAAAAGAGCATATACTGCTCGGGCACTAATAGAAAGCTTGTAGACGTCTTATTGCAGATTCCCAGTATAGACCATACCTATATGGATTCTCTGTACTCGCGTGTATAAGTGCATCTCCACTTGCGGTTACGGGAAGCAGAAGTGTGCAGTGGTGCACTGTATACGTGCGTAAGGTCGTGAGTACATTCACGTAGTCTGAGGCGAATGGTACAAACTCGCACGCTCGTATAGTGGACAGTTACAACTTCCACCATTCTCTTTGGCATTTTCGTGCTATAATTTCGCGATGTCGCAGATGATGAACAATCTGTGGGTAGTCAGAGTGCATACTTTTTTTTGTAAACGTAGTTTTTAATCGGCCTTTATATGGTATGAATTAACTTCCATGTGATAACCACACCTCTATTATGGCTTCTGTGTGCTTATTTCCCAAAACACTATGAAAACGTTCGTGTGTTTATTCAGTAATACCAGTGATAGACAGGTACGGGCGGTACTTTTCTCTTTCTTTCACTTACATAATCACTTAGAGAAAGTGTCCCCCCCCCCTTCTCTTTTTGTCTTTTTTTTTTTTGCACAACAGCTGTTCAGGCTTGCGTGCGAGTGCTCAAGAGGCCGGTACAACTGTCGGCACGTCAAACAGAAAGCGGGTAAACATATATAGGTGGTTGACACGGATGCGAACCAACGTGATATAAACATAACGAGATAGGAGAGCGCTATACGGTATAACCGCTGATGAGCGCATTGGAGAACGAAATTCTGTTCCACATTTCGCTTGCTCACAGTCGCTCATATGCGCCTATAAAGCGCCTACACTCGCTGCACAGCATTATTAGAGCGCCTATTTTACAATGGTACATCAAAGGAGCAAACTGCAGTAGCAGTAGAGAGAGCCGCGCGGCTACGTTTATTGGTGGTGCTCGTGCTTGATTGTCCTCTTTCGGTCGCTGCAGTTGTGCGCGGAAGTATACGTGGCGCACTGCATGGGCGTGCCTGGTCCGCGTATAAAGCGCCCCTGAAAGCGAATCGGCGGTTGTTGTTCCGGCCCGAGTGCCTCGCACGCTTTCTGTTCCACGTACGAAACATCACGCAACGAGACAGTGGAAGGCGGCAGATGCCACACGACACATTGCGAACTATGCGACGTGGACAGGAAGAGCTTCGTTTGTTGTGCACCCGCAAACAGAAGCATCGCATGAGCGAAGCACTGTTTAGAACAGAGTTTTTTTAACACGCGGTCTGCGAACCTATTGCTCCTCGGCTAAACAATAAGCTTTTGTCACTTTGATAAACTGTATTCGCGTTATTTTTTTTTCTTGCCTATAGCGATTAGTAACGCTTTGTTAGGGGGAGCTACAAAGATTGGAGAGGTTTTCTCAATTTTTTTTTCTGAGGCACGCCGTGTGTTCACTGGGTGTTGAAGCATCACCGTACAAAAAAAAAAAAGCTATATTGCAGGGTTTTAACCAATCTGCAGATTGGTGTCGATATATTTATTGAAACGCGCACGAAATTCCCTGCAGATAAGACGCATATATGAGATCTGGGAAAGGAATCCTTTCAAATGGCAATGTTGGGGGACGTTTTGCTGAAATCTTCTTGCGCTCTGACTTTCTTCGCTCTACCGGCCTGATCACTAAACTTTGGGGCTGTGGCCCGAAAGATGAGGCGAGTTTTAGACTTTTCGGTTAGACGGAATGAGGAAGTGTTATTCTCAACGTTCCTCCAGAGTGATATTGTATGCATGGGACTTACGGACGGATAGACGTAATAAATGAAATTATTTATTTAATTAATTAATCGTGTATAAGGGTCCTTTAACCTGATATTGCGTATTTGCGCCACGAAATTTTCTGACCGACAAGAGGTGTACAGCTTGGCTGTAGGAAAATAAATAAGGAAGAAAGAGAAAAGAAATAGCCACTGTCTTTTTATGTATGCGTGCTGTGCAAACATTTATATCTGATTTATATCAGTGGCATATCTGCTGTGTCGTGTCTTCTGAACGAGAACGTTCTGACGAAACAGCAGTGCGGTACAGGTACACTTCAAAGTTTTGCCGGTCGCATTGTTTATCGCTCTAAGTGCATAAACGTAAAGCTTACCAGAAATTGCTTTTTGCTCTTTTTTTTTCCGACTAAAACACCCTTCATTCAAATGGTAGGGGGTTATTTATCGCACAGCTATTCCCGCTGTTGCCGCCATTATTTTTGTGAACTTTGTATTGAAGACCCATGGGTCATTTCTCATGGTGTCTATAGCGAGAGAACTTAATTAGCGCCATCATGTCTTTCGGCTTGACTCATTATTCGTGAATAAATCGCGTGTTGTGTCTGAAACTTTCGCCATTAGTAGATCACTAGTAATCGCATTGTGATAAAGTGTGAACTTGAGACCGCAGGTGAATTCAAAAGCTTCCTGTCGTTTTCAGTCTACACTGCTTACCGTTTGTATACATTCGCTGTCCGACACCCGGTAGTAGGGTGTTCGGTTGGGGCTGCTATAAAACGTTCGCTGTCTCATCGACCTGTGATTGAGGCTTGTATGCAAGCCAGTCTTATCGAAAATCTTGCGAAACTCTGTGCGTCGATTGCTCATCATCAGCTTTTGCGGAACACTATCTAACGGCCCCGCCGCGGTGGTCTAGTGGCTATAAGGTACTCGGCTGCTGACCCACAGGTCGCAGCCGAGTACCTTAGCAGCCGCTGCATTTCCGATGGAGGCGGAAATGTTCTAGGCACGTGTGCTCAGCTTCGGGTACACGTTAAAGGTGGTCGAAATTTCCGGAAACCTCCACTACGGCGTCTCTCATAATCATATGGTGGTTTTGGAACGTTAAACCCCACATATCAATCAACACTATCTATCGACAAAAGCACGCCACACGGTATTGTTTTCTTTCTTTTTTCGGTTGCGTGGACGCACTTGAACTGCAGTTGGCGCGTTAGCATGACCGACAGCTGGAGGAACGAGCTTAAGTAGCTATATGTTCATGTATTGTTATGGATGATCTATACACAAGAGAAAGGCAAATACGTGGAAAAGAAAAAAAAAGTAAGTCTTCATTGGCTTTTTTGACCTTTTCGTCACCTGCTTCTTTCAATTCTACGTTTCCCATCAATTCTCCTGTTTTCGTGATTTGTCTTATCACTCTTCGTTTTGCGCGCGCGCGCGTTTGTGTGTGTGTGTGTGTGTGTGTGTGTGTGTGTGTGTGTGTGTGTGTGTGTGTGTGTGTGTGTGTGTGTGTTTAAAGAAGTGAGAGGGCACAGTCTGAGCGTTTTCATCGAACTTTCGAGGCCGGAGCACATTTGCGGGATTTCCCGGAGGCCCGTTGACAGGTTACAAAGCACCACGATCGCAGCGCTGATGAGCCAGTCCGCGTGAGGTCGCCACCACAGCTCTCACGGCGGGAGGCAGGAGGAGGCGGTGCCTTTGTATTATGGATCGCGTCGTGTCTTATCGGAGGCTCACGAGAGATCGCGACTGGACCCACTCCGTGTTGGATAGAAGAGGCAAACATATAAATTGCATCAAATAACTAGCAAGAAGATTGCATGCAAGAAGTGCAAGGAGGTCGGCTGCGGGTTTCGCTGGAAATCACGAATCGGAGCTTGAAGGCGTCGTTGCCGACAAAGTGTTCTTGCCTGAACGGAGTCGCCTTTGTGGCGCTGAACCAGTGACCGGATATACTAAGCCACCTTATTTGTGACTTGCTCTTTCGCTTTTTCACGCGTAAGCATCAATAACGTATCTCGCTTTCATGAAATGACTGAAAGCACAGCACATCATCAAAGTAGTAGTAGTAGTGGAAGTTATAATAATAATAATAATAATAATAATAATAATAATAATAATAATAATAATAATAATAATAATAATAATAATAATAATAATAATAATAATTTCGTGATTGGCCGCGCTTGTTAGAAGTCACGAACACTGTGACATGAAAGATGTTTGTTTTACAACATTAGGAAAATATGTCTAAAACCAGTGCGACACTTAGAATTCCTGCTTAAATATTGATATGGCATCGTAGAAGTTACTTGGTTTGCCCATGCAACTTTGAAATAAACGTGAACTCGGCCCCTGAATCTGAGACGGCCATTTGCTCTGGCAGTGCGCGATGTAGGAGCATTTCGGGAAATCAGTGGTGCAGTACGCGTTTGCGTGTGCAGCGTCGGCATGTGTACGTGCGTTGGACGAAAACAAAAGAGAAATGCGCAAGCAGAAGCGAAGGAGGAGTCGAGTGCCTGACCTTAAGTGCGACGGGCGCGTGCCACCGCTCAATGCCGCTTCGGCGTCCCGGAAGGGTGGTGGACGTACATCGACTAGGCGTGGCTGTGATGGAGAGATGTTCTTCTCCCTTACACCCCCTTCTATTGATGATCGCCGAGGCCCGCCGCATCGGAACCCTCTCGCCTGCGGCAACGAGCCGGCGAACGGGATTCTTTTGCCGAAACGCCTACGACATTGCCAGCGGCAGCGCCAAACATCAGAAAACCCTGCCAGCCGCCGCCGAAACCACCACGCAGCGACCGCGATAGAACGCCGCCGGCTCGTTTTTTTTTATTTCTCTATTACTTCGTTAGCCATAACTGCGCGCTATTTTTTTCATCTCCCCAAGATTCCGTCCTTCCCAAGACTCGTTCTTTCGTGCGATGTTCGGCCGGCTCCGAAATCAAAATGGATGAAGGACAAATGGCGGTCGCAGTAGACCATGAAATGACGCTGTTTTTCCGAGCCGACAAGAGAAACACGCCGTGTAAGGAGAGAAACTTCGGGCTTTGCCTTGTGCCGGGACTATATAGTCTATAGTACAAATTTCCTTTTTTACGAGTCCTACGATGAAACCGCAATTGAAGTCCTCGGCGAAATAGAGGTTCGGATGAGATACACCAAGTATTCTTCTCTTAGTCCACTGTCGGTGTGTCGTTTCATTCCTCATGGTTATCTGTAACACCACAGGCATGAGAAATGTTTGTGAGGGCTACGAGTACTCATATAACTGTATAGTAACATGCCGACTGCAAATCTGCTAAGCGTATACCTCTCTTGTTTTCATGGGGCTAAGTATGATCTCTCGTGTTATTTTTTTTATTTGTGCGGAAAATTTCGATGACTAGCAGAGATTTTATATCAACCGTCCTTCGAGGAACGGAAAGTCGCGGAGAACAACAGGTCCACTGAGGAGCATAGATACTCGAACTGCTTCTGCACGTTACATATTCAAGTTATATCAAGTCAAACAGTAGCGAGAGATTCAGTATATATGCATGCATGAACAAAATAAAGCTATATGTGTGGAGTATATAGCACCTTGCACTGAGGCTTTCCACTGCTGACTTACAGATAACGTGACTTGGATTACCGTACATAAAAGTGCAAGTGGAGAGTAGCGATGAATATAAGCACTTTCTCGTTATTTCGTTAGCCACAGGCTTTGAAAGCGTCCCAGATGCCTTGAGCTTCCTTCCGGGTGAACTTTCTTTGCGAGCTTACAGCCTTCCGAAGGAGTGGCCAGGCGTTGTGCCCCTGTATGCGAGAGTTGCCAGCGGGCTCTCTGTCTATTCCTTCTGTGTATTTGTGTTTTTGTGCATGGATGTCAAATACTAAAAGATGAGTAGAAAAAAAAAAACCGTGCAACATTGCTCAACCTTAGTTCGGCAAAACCCGGAATGTAATGAGTGTACATGCGATGAATAGTAAGCCGCTGGCATGCGATGAATAGTAAGTTGTTTCCCTACTGTCGTCGTATCAGTAGAGCAACTGCCGCCACTGTAACGTGATAGTTTAAAGGGTCGTCACGCCTTTTCCCCCGTGCAAATAGAACGCCTGTGCGTGTAGGTGCACGGGGGTGGCTTACAAAGGTCGATGGTGTACTCTGCGCGCAAATCGCGTGCTTATCTTTTCCTGAAACGGATTCAGGACTGGTTTGCCCTTTTCCTTCTTACTATACCGAGCCTTTCATTAGAGTAGTTTTCATGCCCCGGTATATTTTAGGCTCGTAGTTACGGTATACGTCGTCGGGGTCCGCTCTCTCCCTGGCTCGCATGTACAGCACTCGTGTCGCCTGCGCCAGTTTCGTACCTGCAGCGTTGTTCCAGCGGACTGGTGCTGGAGTTCTAACGACCTACCGTCGTACGCGCCGCTGAGCTTCCTCCGAGAGCCGTTTGGTTTACCTGAAGGCCAAGAAAGAAAGAAAAAATAATAATGTTTGTGTGTGAGAGAGAGAGAGAGAGACGCCCGAGACTGCGGCGCATGCCACTGCGGATCCAGCGAACACGGCAACCATTGAACAACGAGGCTGCGCGCTACACCCCGCACCTTTACCTCTCCTCCTCCGCCTCCCCCTTACACTTTATGCGGGGGAGGACTGGCCGCGTCGTCCGGCGTTGCCTCCGCTAATGAGCCTCTAACGAGCGCCTGTCTCCGTAGCCGCTGTTGTTGCAGTTGTGTCCGCTCCATTTGTGTCCTGCCTCCTCTTTTGCCAAAGTGGAAGAGAGGAAGGGGGAGGGCGCTATCTCTCCATCTTTTCTGGACCGTCCCGCGTCGACTTTTGCGGTCTGTGCGGCACTGTTTTACCCTTCTTTCCCGCCCCTTGAAAACAAGCACGCTTGCTTCACGAAGTAGCGAGTAAGAAAAAAAGAAAGAAAGAAAGAGCTAAGTAAAAGAGAGAGAGACTGGGGGCAACACAAGGAAGGGGGGGGTGGCATACAAAAGACGGCAACCAGCTCTAAGACGGTCGTGTTTCTGCCCTTGTAACGGAAAGATAATTTGACCTTTTTTTGTCCGGGCCTCCTCTTGTCGCGCTGCGGCAAATAACCTTAGAACAATGCGACGGTGGCACGCTTTCTTCATATACCTACCGCTTTTGCTCTCCTCGTTGTTGCGGGGCTCCTTTTATTATCTTCTTTGGTACAATCTGTCAAGGCAACTCATTTTCTTAATGTAAATACTGGTGTATAATACCCCTTTGTGCTGTAAATGAGGATGTTACTAGAGAATAAGGAAGACTTGCCAGCCGTGGTGCAGCCAGGGTGGTGGTTTGGGTTTCAATCCTACCTCCCCCTACCCCGAAATGTTCACACTTTGTATGTGTGAACATACATACTCGTACGTATACAAACACGCACACACGAACACATAAAAATCGAAATCACCCCCGCCCCCAGAAATCTCTCTTAGGTAAGTGTTGTCACGAAATAACTCATGGATTTGACGTTTCTTACGTGTTCACCGTCATTTAAGGCGCGTTCGCCGCGAGAATTTATCTGATGATTCGTAGGAGCGGTCCGAGACACAAGTTAAAGTTATTAACTTCAATTGTGCGATGAAATCTTTTTTGTTTAACACTGCTTCATTCATATAGAAAATAATTGCAAATTCAATGTTGTTATACCACATACAATAAGGAACACTTAACTTTTGTGGTCTTCATTCAACGGTGGGGTTTCCAGTCGTTTACTCCGTCACTTTTATTCAAAAGGTTGATTTGGTAGAGCTGAGGGCCTTAAGTAACGTGTTAACTGCTCGAATTACTCGAATCCAAGATACCCGCGTCCATGGTCCGCATCATTATTCAGCACAGCACAGGTAGTTGAGTGTAGTGCTCGTGATATTCTTTATTATAATACATTTCATTCATTACAATGAAAGCGTACTCTGAAGTTTTGCGATTGCGGAGAATCAATTGCGTAGAAGCTTTAGAGCTGACTGTTGGAAAGTTGATCAACGGAAAAAGAAACTATGGATCCGTTTATAGCACGAGTTAACAGAGGAATTCCGTAGGCGTCTATCAGCAAGAAACTTTTTTTTAGCTAAAGAGAAATTCGTGCTGGCCCGCAAAATGACAGACCATCTTTTATGAACATTGATATTTTCTTTCTAAGCAAATCCTTGTAACACCCATATGCTGCCGGTGGAACAGGGGTGACGGTGCTCGGCCTGACCCGAAAAATGTGGGTTCAATTCCGGCTGCGGCGGTCGAATTTTGATGAATGCTAAATTTTAGAGGGCCGTGCACTGTGCCATGTAAGTGCAACTTAAAGAACACTAGATGGCCAAAATTTCCGGAGCTTTCCATTTCGGCGTGCCTCGTACTCATATCGTGGACTTTGCACGCGAAACACCTTACAGTTATTATTAAGGCGACCGCATTAGATGCCTCACGGTAGCCTTAGATGAAAACTGACCGGCGCCTCGCGTCGGCGTACCCCGTCGGCGTCGTCGACACGAGTGATGCAGAAAATCATCATCACGGGATGACGTCCCAATATGAGGTCAGGAGGATGTTACAGATCACTGGAATTTACTGTCATTATGACGCCATAATGACGTCGAGTGATATGACAAGTCATCACATGGGCATCGCAGCTTGGTAAATGGTGGTCCGCTCACGGAGTCAGCGCAAAACCAGGTCAGGTACCTTCGATCTTGGAGGCAGTGCAAAACCACCTAGAATGCTTCTAAGAGCTTGCTCGCCAAGTTTCTGATGCCCGCACCTCGTCCATCGCGCCGTATCCGCTAGTTCTCGTCAATCCCGCTGAAGGCGCAGATGTGCTCCGTCCGGGTGATTCAAGCGCGCTCACTAGGTGGCGCGCCGCCACACACTCGGCGCGTGTTCGCGTTAAATAGGTGACCGCTATAATGTACGGCGCTTTCTTTCGGCGCGCTTCTTTTCTCTTCGGAAAGCACGCCACCGTGAAGCTTTCCTTCGTGATCGTAGTCATGAAGATGCCCTTGGCAGTGAACCTGTCCGAAGAAAATGTCACAAAACAAATCAGGAAGGCGATGCATCGATACAGAACCAGTATGTAGTGTGCATATATATAAAACAACAGGGTTCCGTGCTTACATGACGGTCGAGGAATGGAGGAGGAGGACGAAAGAAATAAGCGGAAGGACAGAGAGGTTAGGAAGCTCGAGGAATTTGTACGAAGGATTCACAGGTTACCCGATCATCTACGAGCAAGCTCCTCTAACATAATTCACTTCATAGATATGGCGTAATTTTGATAAGGGGGTGGTGCAGCATGAATGCGCCGAATGAGAAAAAAAATAAAGAGTGCTTCCAGCTTTGAGTAAGTGAATGCGTAAGATATATAGATATATATATATATATATATATATATATATATATATATATATATATATATATATATATATATATATATATATCACGTCCCTTTCGTTATTTACGTGTGTTACCTCCGCTGCTGCGCTTTTTGATTCTCTAATCTTGGAACTTCCTATTCTTCCGAAGGCAGCCGCTTTGTTTGGGTTCACCTTTTGCGTTCTGCCTGTCAGGCTCGTCGCTTTCATTAAGTTCCTCTATTCACCGCATCCTACGTGTCGCCCACGTTCTCGGCCGAGCTACTCGAGTGTTTGTTGCCGGGGATTGAGCCAACCTTTGTTCTCACGTCCGACAGTACTCTTCGAACGCAAAGCATACGCGCTGGCAACGGTGGTTGCTCGTTGCTTACGCAGCATCGAGGAACATTTTCCGCACACAAACTACTTCTTTGGTGGGTGTATCTACTCATCAGTGGGCCTTCACTTCGCGCTATCAGACTTACATAATGGAACTGTCACTCGTGAACATTTTCGCAAACAATACGTTGTCGGTGAAACAAAAAAAACTTGCGTGCACTGCCAAGGAAAACAAGTTTTCCGTAACTACGCCCATGTACATAGCCGTGAAGAACAGTGATGGCATGCACGTTAATTGACTAGGGTGTTTTGGTGATATCCGGAAGACGTGCGCCTGCTGTTTCAATAGATCGTTGTTTGAACTAGAGTTTTGGCAAAGTAAGGAAAGGAGGCGGGTGTGTGAGGTGGAAAGCCGTCGATTGACTATATAGTAATGTCTTCTATGATGAAAATACAACGTTATGCATGCGTAGGCAGAGGTGCAACAGCGTACACAAGCCACAAAGCTTATGCGAACTATATATGCATATTCATTTCTACCTAAACGAACATTCTATTTGACCTGTTTGTGTACAATGATCAATATGAGTAAAGTGTATTAGTGTACACTCTTACCAAACGTAACAGTAAATGGCTATTCATAAGTAGCAAGCTCAGTTCAAGAGAGAAGAAGAGAAAGAAGGAACATATTTATGGAATGAAAGAAAACTATGAAGGTTAACAAGTTTGCATCTAGTTGGCTTACGAACGCTACTATAAGGCACGTGCCATAACGTTTCGATCAGCTTCACTCAAATTCATATAAGATACCCCGAGAAGACACGGGCATCAAGTCGTTTTGCTAAAGGCGAAATGCAATATGAATAATGAATGTAACCGCAAAATAATATTGGCCTATGACGCTTGATTGGTGTTTGTAGGGTGTTTTTAATACCAAAATGCGCTATCATGACTTCATGGGCTAATCATCCTTTTATTTGATCGTCGAATTCACTGTTTATAGATGCATAGATGAACGAATTTTTATACATTCAGTGTCAGCACAGATATTTAGAGTTGAACGCGTGAAACATTATCTGTTGCACATGTACATTCGGCAATTATTATTTTTTGTTGCAAGCATGATCTTTTTTTTTTCACATTGAGGTGTTGGCAGGAGCAACTAGAGTTGCAATGTGGACTTATTGAATGCAATTTAATGAATTTTTTTTGTAACGCGAGGTGAAATCCATAAACACAAAGGGATAGGTGGACATTACAGGGAGCTTTGTTCCCTCTGTTTATCCCTTCGTGTTTCCGGATTTCACCTCGTGATGCAAATATTGGATTTCACCTCGTGATGCAAATATTCTTTCAAAGGTATAGGAGCAAATCATGAGTCCCGCGTAGGTCAAGTTGTTTCACACTGGCTTCCCTTCGATGAGCTGGTTCAGGAGCTCAGCTAAAGTGTTGACGTAGTTGGCTTCGACCCATATGCCGCAAGCCGGTCAAACGCATCGGGCATGCCCGAAATCCGCGTACTACACAGCAACTGCTGCTTTATATGCCGCTCGTTCAGCCTTCGACGTCCAGCGTGCACGTATGACGTTTATTGCTCGTTAACGCTCTCCGCTCAACTACAAGCATCGGCGGTGAGACACGAGCTCGTCTTTGCCTTGTCACTGAAATGGGTTAACTCGGTGTAGCTGGCTCGAATTACTTCAGGAACAAAATCGGACTGTCAGACTCACCATTTCGTGCACAATGTAACGTCGTAGAGAAGACATCAATCACGTCCTCTGTGAGTGCACGATATACGCATCAGAGAGACAGTCTCTGAAGATGGCCTTAAAGATACAACAGGACACAAGCTTGGAGTTGAAAAACATTCTAGGTCCACGGTAGAGCAGCTCCAGCGCGTTAGACTCCACAAAAACGCTACTGTCATTCTTACGGGCCACAGGCTTGAACGAAACGTTGTTAATAGTGGCATGCGTGTGAGTGACTGTATGTATTATGTGACTGTTATGCGCTTGCGTAAATGAATGTGTTGTGTGTTTATCGTTGCATATATCATGGTCATCACCCCGCTCTTGGAGTATACATAGCCTGTCAGGTGAAAAACCAGACAGACCTCTCCAGCTCACCATTAAAATAATTCTCTCTCTCTCTCTTGGCGGTGAGTTGCGTCCGCGGTCGCTCCTTCAGTGAACGCTCCGCGGTTGCAGGGATGAGGAGTGAGCTTCGCGCTGCCGGCTAAGCGCATCGTACAGCGCGGCTGGTGCGTGCATACCGGCCCCACCATGGTGCCGTACGCGCCCTGTTCTCGCTGCGTGCAGCCGCGCCGCTCCTGATGGGGTTGCCCCTGCAGGGTCACGGACGGAGAACCAGTTTTTGGGAGCGGTCCGCGCTCCGGACCTCATTGCGGCCGATGGACTGACCGGCCCGCTTCACTCGGTGTCGGCCGGTGGCGGCCCGACGATCCCTCGCGCTGCTCTTCGATGCTCCTCTGCTCGACTTCGCGCTGCAGAGCGCAGCGGGGGGTGCTTCGAGTATACTATCGGTACAAGCGCTCTCGCAGAGTAAAAGCGTGCAGTGCTGCGAAAGGTGCGGATCAGTCTAGAATGAAAGGTTACAGGGCCAAGTTTCAGACAAAATATTCATCAATGGCTCGTTTTTTTTGTTAGATATGCTATGCCTAATGAAACCGACAGACAACGAAGCTAAGGAAGGTATGAGGGAGGTTACCTGTTTATTTTAACTGTAGTATGTACAGTAGGACACAAATATAAAAAAAGTATAGAGTTAACAAAAAAATCGACTTTCGGCAAGTAGGAACCGAACTTACGACCTCCGGATAACGCATCTGACGACCACCGGACACGTTGTCCGAACTTGTGAGTTCGGTTCCTACACGCGCGAAGTTCAAGTTTTCATCCACTTGACTTCGTTTCTATTTGTGTCCTAACGAACAGTAAAACAAACGGGTAATCTGCCCATTTACCTTCCTCGGGGGCATTATACGTCGGTTTCACTAGTGTAGTGCTTAATTTCAGTACTTCTTGGTAGCGTAGAGTAGGACGCCCGGGTCGTCTACACGCAGTTCCCATCGAAGCAAGCGAAGGTATATATACTCGCGATGGCTATGGCACACGCTCGAATCCGTCCTGATTGGAACGATCGCTAGCCTCGGTAGCGCTGCACGGATTTAGCGAATCGCAGCTCACACGCATGCATGCCGGTAGGGGCCCCCTCCATCCTGAAGTTGCTGTCTGCGACGAGCCAACGAAAAGCGCAAAGGCGGCAGGAGCCAACGCACAAAGGCGCCAGCTCCTTTGTATGCTTGTTGGTTGATGCATCGACGAGCGCCGGCTTGCTCTTCTTGGTGTAGTACGGGCATCCAGCGCGTGCGGTTCGGGCGTTGCTAGGATTCCCGGCGGTTTTCGGAATTCCGTGAGAACGGTGCCAGCTCTTGGCCCGCCGAGTGCGTGTGCGTACGGGAGATGCAGTCTTCGCTCCACGACGCGCACGCTGCCTGTGTTGCGTGTTGCTCGGCATCTGGCAGCCGGAAGCCGTCTAATTAAGCGCTGGTTATTCTTGGAGCGAAATTTTTTCGGCGCGTGATTTCCGGCGTGGTTAGAGAGGTCGTGTCCGGAAAGAGAAAAGTCGGAGCCTAACTAGGCTTTTTCTACAGTTTGCTACCCTCCACGAGGGGAGCCCCGCCGCGGTGTTCTAGTGGCTAAGGTACTCGGCTGCCGACCCGCAGATCGCGGGATCGAATCCCGGCTACGGCGGCTGCATTTCCGTTGGAGGCGGAAGTGTTGTAGGTCCGTGTGCTTTGATTTGGGTGCACGTTAAAGAACCCCAGGTGGTCGAAATTTCCGGAGCCCTCCACTACGGCGTCTCTCATAATCATATGGTGGTTTTGGGACGTTAAACCACGCACATCAATCAATCAATGCACGAGGGAAAGTGGTTGGTGGAGCGAGAAAAACTTCGGTGGGGTTATATGCGTTTGCGCGTCGAGGCGTAGGGAACGTCGCTTTATTGCTCCATGGTTATTCAGCAAAAACGTTCGCCCGTAGTGTTCACACTAATACACAAGCACATAAGCAAAAAAAAAAAAAAACTGCTGAAAAAGAAAGAGGTCTAGAGAGATGTCTTTGAGGCTCGCGCAGCATCAGGCAATGGGCTCACAGTTGGTTATGTCACCGCTATATGCAGCGGAAAGGGGCCTGCCAGTGTTATGTAAAATGTGCGATTGAATGCAGTGTTAAGCCCCAGGAAAATTGCATATAGTAGAAGTTGTTCCAGTTGCTCTGCCGCACAAAACAATATAAACACGTGCGTACCACTCACGTGCGTTGTGCTTTCTTTTGATTATAAATACGTCGTTTTATTTATCGCATCTAGTGTCAGTCGATGACATGGTAAATGTGAGGTACATGATGAGGCAGATAGCTGCATTATTGATTGAAGTGTCTGCTTTCATTCTTGTTTCACAAAACGGAAAGATCATGATCCAGCCGACAGGGATCTGAGGGCCACAAAAAGCAGCAGATGAGGGTTTCCTCAAAACAGGAAGTCACAGTTGGAGAAAAATTCGTTTCATAATCTGTCCCGGTGATCAAATGGGCAATTCAACATCTCACCCAACGGACGTGGCTCTACCGTCTTATTTCACCAGTAGGCTAAAGAATCACCGAAGGCAAAGCTGATCTAAACGACAAATCTAATCTATGTCAGCCTAAACCCGCCAGTCCAGATTTACGTGCTCGTGGGATTGAATGCCAGCCGCAGCAATCAAACTTTCATGACTACAAAATGCTAGATGCCCTTATGCTTAAACTTACGTAGACGTCGAAGAACTCCAGGTGCGCGCAATTTCCGAAACCCACCACTTCGGCATCTCTCACAATCACACTGTGGCTTGGAAACGTAAAGCCCGGACAACTATTATTATTAATATTAGTTTAAATGTACACTAAAAAGGGGTTTGTGATAAGCATCTCACTCTTTGAAGGTGGTGTTGGCGAGCTTCATCTTTATACCCACTCTGCAATATATGCCCCGCCGCGGTGGTCTAGTGGCTAAGGTACTCGGCTGCTGACCCGAAGGTCGCGGGTTCGATTCCCGGCTGCGGCGGCTGCATTTCCGATGGAGGCGGAAATATTGTAGGCCCGTGTACTCAGATTTGGGTGCACGTTAAATAACCCTAGGTGGTCAAAATTTCCGGAGCCCTCCACTACGGCGTCTCTCATAATCATATGGTGGTTTTGGGACGTTAAACCCCACAAATCAACCACTCTGCAATAATAACAGTATTATTATCTGGGGTTGTACTTCTCGAAACGTCGATGTAGTTATGAAGTACGCCATAGTGGAGGGCTCCGAAATACTATGCTTTCTCAGACCAACCCAATGTTCATACAAACCCAAAAATCCAGGTTCCTCACCTATGTAACCGTGCAGATTCGACTCGATATTGCCATGCTAATGTGAATATAAGATTTGGGTGCACGTTAAAGAACCCCAGGTGGTCTAAATTTCCGGAGCCCTCCACTACGGCGTCTCTCATAATCATATTGGTTTTGGGACGTTAAACCACACATATCAATCAATTAATGCGAATATACACCTATAGTGCTCTCCCCGCTTAAGGCGAAGAAAAGAAGGTGGTGTCCGGATCGGTGAGGAGGCGACCTCTCTCACCTCGACGATATCTGGAGCGTGCCGCAAACAGAAGGCGCGCAGCATCGACCCGTCTTCGGAAGCGCCGTTGCGGCGCGGCTCGCGCCAGATCTGGAAATCGCGCTCGTTGCCCCCCGCAAAGCTATCGACAGCGGCATCGACGAGACCGGCGGTCCAGGACGACGGCAAGACATCGATTGCGCCTCCGCCCACTGTTCGTTAGTGGCTTTCCTCGCCGCTCCGCCAGTGCCCGAGTGCGTCTGTGTGCACAAAGGACGGCCGGTCGACGCCTGCTTCCGACGCACGCCATCGGTCGTCGCCCCATCGCCGCTGTTATGAACTCCTCCTTCCGCTTGAGCCTTTAGGTGTTGCGTTGCGCTCGAGCTGGACATTGCGACCTTATACTGTGCTTCTCGCCATTTCCGGGTCGCAGAAGGCCGGCTCAGTGGAAACGATGCTTGGAAGCGTTGGATATGCTTTGTATACCAGTCAACAGTGCGAGAGAGACAAGTTGAAAAATCGTGGGATGCGAGACGGGCATTGCACGAACTCCCACCTCGCCTTTTAACTCAATTTACCTTGCGCTCTTGCTGAATGAATTCAGTACGGGTTTTATGTTCAAGAGAGAGAGAGAGAGAGAAGGATTGTAGGAAAGGTAGGGAGGTTAACTAGAATGTGCGTTCAGTTTGCTACCCTACACATGGGGAGGGGGGAGTAAAAGAGAAAGAGAAGGATAGACACATGTCGCATCACACACACAATGCCGAGTTTCACAGGCGGTCCCTCAATGAAGTTGCTGACAAGTATCTCAGGAGGGCTCGTGTGGCTTTCTGTGCTGATGTGCTGCGCGACCACGCTCCTAAGATCTTTGCTTCATTAAATGGCCGGTCATCGAGTCTATTCAAGGCACACTGGAGAGTCCGGCGATCTTCATCGAATTGGGCACAGTGGCAAAAGTTTGACAATGTTCAAAAGCCACAATACGATTGCGGGGAGGGAAATCGTGAGGGCTCCGGAAATTTCGACCACCTGGGATTGTTTAACAGGCACCTAAATATACGTGCACGGGCTTTAGCATTTCCCATCCATTGAAATGTCACCGCCACGGTCAAAACTTGAGCCAGCGATCTCTGGGTCAGCAGTAGAGCACCATTAGAAGAAAGAGACGGTTTAGCGCGCACGTCGAAGATGGGGGGATTCCGCCGTTGTTTCAAATGCACCGTGCAAGTCAAGGTAAATATATATATGCGACTGTTCGATTTAGCCTCGCAGAGATAACTGAGAAGTTTTGCTCAGGGCACGTCGAGTGGATGGGTTCTCAAACTATTCCGTTGCTTTATACTCCTCTAACCTTGTTCTGTTCGCCAGTTGCCCTCAAGCAGAGCACAAAAGAACGCAGAAGCTTGATGCAAGACAAGCCGCGCCACTAAAATACTCTATTGCGGTCCTCGCTCATTTAAAAGCAACAATCTTCTCTATTCACCTGTGGTATACCAAATCATATCGATGTTCCACGTTCAGTCTCTTTAGATCACGCCAAACTTTCGTCATTTCCTATTAACTAATGTATTGTTTGAATCTTGCACATATATGTTGTTTAATATTTCTGTACGGTGGAAGGCAAGTGCTATTTATGAGCGCTATATTATTCCTCCCTGGTGTACGGTCGTTACTTATCACGTATTGTTACTACTTATTATGTAGAATCAGGGAACTTTTTTTTTCTACTTTTCTGGCTCTCGCCCTTGTACCTTGCCATCGGTTTCCTCCGTCGTTCTATAGTTGCTCGCTGCACTGAACACATTACCACGGCTTTTATGTTTCAACAACCTCTGCGACTCTCACCTACAAACGGAGTCTCATTCTTCTCACATGAAAGCGGAATCATTTGGACCGGTTATATATAGTTCATGACTCGAGTGCCTTTTTCACTCCTTAGGAAGCGTATATTAATCTTATCGGAAAGATTTCGTTCCGTATATGTGACTAACATGCTTGCTCTTTTGCCGTTCTATTTGCAAAAGCAGCACTGTATGCTTATATGTGATATGTATATGCGTCGCCTGTACTATTCTTATGTCTTCTTCAACAGCAGTGCATCCAGCCGAACAAGAGGGAAACAAAAATCTTGCCCGGAAGTGTATGGGTAACAGAGTGCGAAGCGTGCTCACGTTGAAAGTCATGTCTGTGTCGACACAAGTTTCCCTTTCTTGTCGGCATGCATACAAAATCTTAGACCTCTGATCCCGAGGCGCGTGTATATTTCCTTACGGCGTGTTGTTATACGGCGGCGGCTCTGAGCCGCTTTGAATTTGAAACGAAGTTCGCCACGGAGATCCGCCGATACGAGTTGAATTGCGAATCTGCGCCGAAACCTCTTCGACGCACTTTTGGTTTCCGCAGTGTCGATCGTGTCGCGCCGATTTCAGAAGTCCATTGTGAAGGGTTCATATTGTGATTTGACGGCGGCGTACGCGTGTAGTATTCATCGTGAGATGCGCGCACGTTCTCGACACGTGCGCTGCAAGCACTAACACACGCGCACACAAGCGTATGCAGGCAAACGTGTGAGCGCCCTATTACACTAGTAAAACGCACACGCGCAATCATACGCACTCTAACGCGTGCGCAGAATCGCATTCGAACAGATGCATACATGCGTAACCTTGCATACATGCGTAAACATGCATACATGCGTAAACTTGGGGAAACATTCGTTCGCACTCTAAATCGCGCATCGTGCATACGCACGGACGCACACAAGCACGCGCGTCGTATAAAGCACGCAAAGTTGTCAAGTACACGCTAAGCCGAAATTCGGCAAAGTTGGACTAACTGCAACCGTTAGGCCAATGGACGAACGGTTCGTCCAACAGGGATTAAATGCGTTACAGTGCGTGTCGTGCGCCAAACGCCCAGCAATCAAGGGACCAACGGAGGGAGTAACTGCGCGATCCCCTTCTGTCGATGCTGCACTGCAATACTCGGCGTGGTCGGCGGTCACGAAAACGAGTTATACCGGCTATACGCCACTGTGTATAGCCGATATGGGTAGCCATTTTTTTTTTGCCATTTGTCCAGACGGTTTAACTGTTAGTCCCACTGGAGCATTCTACTTAGACCAACATTTAAACCAAGTGGAGTAAGTGCTTGGGGGTAACAGTTGAACCCTTGCACTTGCTCCCGCAGTTAGTCCAAAATTGGTTCAAAATCTGTGGCAACCCATTTAGTACGCAAGAGGACTAATGGAATACTCCCCTTTAGTCCTTTTCGGCTTAGAGTGATGCTGTGCCCGAAGTGCTTAAAGGGCCACTCACCACCCCGCGTTTAAAGACGAGAGGGTGATTTTCTCCTCTCCTTCATACACAAGATGCATTCTCCTCGACCATTAGTTCTTGAATGCACGTGAACAATATCAGCACTAAGCCTTAGAGCCTACCATGATTTCGCGCTTCTCCGCTGCAGGCTGTTATCACCACTTCCGCAGTTTTAAACACAATAAATGAAGTTCGATCGGTTGATTGTGCACGATATTCATGCGAGACATAGAGGAACTGATAGGCGACTGCATGGCAAAGCAGTGCAGGAGACAAATCACTTGCGATATTTCGCGTATATCAACGAATCGAGAGCGTGTACGCTGCAGACGTCATGAAAACTACTGTCTGCGTCGCAGTTGGGCACCAAGAAGGACGAAAAATATAAGGAAAGAATATAGCACGTTTCTGTTTCATTTTGGGAGCCTGGTGAGTGGCCCTTTAAAGGAAGCCCTCAAGTGCCTGAGCAGCCGGCCGTCCGCGCGACGGCATAGCAAGACACTGGTTTCGCATGCCTAATGCGCGAGTCGTGGCTCAAGCGCAGTGCGATCTCAGATGCGATATGCTGTTGCGTCTACGCATATGCGTCCATGTCTTCGCGCGCGATGTATATATACCGTACCACCCGTAGCTCGTACGCCTTAGCCGTTATCGAACATTGCCTCGCGCTTGTGCCATGCGATGTATCTACTCATCCAAATGCATTTGCTCTCCCTCTCCCGTCCTCTTATACTGGCGCTGTGTTTCTTTCGTGGTGCTTTCCTGTACTATCCTGTGCAGAATCTGCGCCGAGCTTCCCGCGATTCCGCTATGCTCAGTCGCCCCTACATGTTGTACCTGTCATTACATCAGCGAAGCTACGACATCGCAGCCCGTGGCTGCTGCTCTGCTCGCTGTCTTTAATTCGCCGTGGCACGGCGCGAAGGGGGGGGCTGGGAACAGCGCAGAGCACTTTCTATCGGTGTTCGCTGAAAGCTATCGATCCTGTGTGGTGGACAGATACAGGAAGCTCCACATCTGTTCGGGATCGATGACCTGAGCGAGCGTCTCAGTGTCAATAACGGGCTGGCCAGGCTGCCTCGCTTCGTGCGTTGCCGCTGTAAGGACAAGGTGCGAGATCCAAAGGCGTTCTGTTATAACATAGCAGTGGTGCGCGCATACGGTATACGAAGTGCTCGCGTGTATGCAGCTCGAAGGAATCAACTATAGCTGCTCATGCTTGGGTGGAGATTCCGGTGCCTAATTAGTAAGTTTGTTTGATTAATAGCCGGTAACCCCTGTCACTACAAAATCATTCTATCTATCTATCTATCTATCTATCTATCTATCTATCTATCTATCTATCTATCTATCTATCTATCTATCTATCTATCTATCTATCTATCTATCTATCTATCTATCTATCTATCTATCTGTCTGTCTGTCTGTCTGTCTGTCTGTCTGTCTGTCTGTCTGTCTGTCTGTCTGTCTGTCTGTCTGTCTGTCTGTCTGTCTGTCTGTCTGTCTGTCTGTCTGTCTGTCTGTCTGTCTGTCTGTCTGTCTGTCTGTCTGTCTGTCTGTCTGTCTGTCTGTCTGTCTGTCTGTCTGTCTGTCTGTCTGTCTGTCTGTCTGTCTGTCTGTCTGTCTGTCTGTCTGTCTGTCTGTCTGTCTGTCTGTCCGTCCGTCCGTCCGTCCGTCCGTCTAATTGCCATCCCAGAAAAATGGCTAATGCATGAAACTGCTTGCGCCGCCATTTTGTAAATGCGGAAGGTGGTAGGGGTCACGTTCTAGGCACATACAACTGTTGCGAACTGTTGCATTGGAAGCATTACCTTCATCATCAATTTCACAATGCCAGAAAGCCGCTCGAAGGACGTTTCCCGCGTCATTGCCACATGTAGTGACTGTAGCCACAATTCTCACGCGCGTTGTATGAAACACCATGCTTGCCACCATAGCACATACGCCGGGGCCATACTTTCTAAAAAAATAGTTTTTGTGTGAAGATATGGCTTTCATCTTTTAGTTTCCTTTTCGCGGCGTGTCTAACCAAACGTGTTGCACAGCAGTGACGCGTTTACGCGAGGCGCTTTCGCCGCTCGGTTAACGCTCGCCATAACGCCATGGGCACTTCAGCGAATCGTGCCTTGTTCGCGACGAGCCCTGATATACGCACCTGAGCGGTGGCGGCTGTGCACGATGGCTCTTGGCGTGGCGGCCACTTGGGCGCCCTATTTAGGGGCCACCGCCCCTGTAGGCTGCTGCCGAGGCTTCTTTTGTACGCCTCGACTTTTTCGGCGCCCGGTGCTGGTCCCATGGGCAAAGGCTCGTCCCGCGAGGACTTCTCCAGTGCAGACAGCGCGCACATGCAGGCGTGTACGCATAGGCCCGACGAACGCACGTTTCCGAGCCGTATACGCTTGCTCTACTGTGTTTCTACTAAAACCGCGCAGTGCAGCCTAGTCTGTGAGGTCCTGCGCGCATACCACTTTGGGAAACGTATATGCACGAGCTGAATGTATAGTTGCTAAATTTAAAATAGAAAATGCCTTGGTTCTGTTTTACAGCGTATGTACTGCATACCGAGGAAATTGGCGTAATTGTATTTCAGTACGCCTGACGAAGGGCCAACTTTCCTTAGGCAGTTCAGGCACATGTTGCAACATGAATTTTACAAAAGTGTTACACAAGACGGTGAAGTGCGTAATGTAAAATGTATAACAATTTATCGCATTGTATGAGGTCACTACACTGAATGAAAACATGTGCCATTTTAAAAGGAACAATAACAAACACAATATGAGGTACACCTCAGCACTCACATATACACACCAGTAGTTTAAAACCTACGTTAATAATAGCTGGCAAATATTTATTAGACACAAAATATCATGACAAGATTACTTCAAGTAGGTGACAAGACGAGAATTATTGAGTTCTTTTACATTTCTTAAGCAAGAACAGGCTAATCGATGAACAGTATTCTGCTATTCAAAGGCGGCTCTACAATGTATTTCATCACCACTTCGTCGCGGGTCGTATGAACAACTGGTGTGGGAGATCAGAGAAATGCTGCGCTATGCGACTGGAAAAGGACACAATTAAGGTTGTGTTCCAGTGGATAGCAAGTCGTTGTGGTAACTCCGGTAACGACCTCACCGATGAAGCTGCCAGAAATGCGCGCGTACAAACAAACCCTGTACATTTATCTAGGATTGACGTGGCTAGATAACTATGAGTGAGCTGGCGCAGATCACGACACTCCAGATGTGGCTGTCATCACAGTTCGCACACCATCGATTGTATTTTTCCCGCCCGTCTCTACGACTGCGGCTACCCTCTGGTCTTTCCCGGGAGGAAGGTACAGTGTTCGTGGCGTCTGCGTCTGAGCATGGCCTTCACCGATGCATATACTCGTGTAAGATTGGGATGGCCGAGTCCAACAACTGTGATGTCGATAAGACTACTGAACACCTTTTGTGTTCTCCTCCGCTACAGGAAAGGTAACGTCACAGGTAGCACGCAGATACCTCATTTCTGTAATTTTTAAAGTTATATTTATATTTATAGATTTCTTGAAACACCTTGTATAAGCACCCTTTAGCGACGATAATGCAGCCCGACTCTCGAAATTGTAACTCACCTCGTGATTTATACCACGTTCTTTCTGTAGATAAAAGCCGTAAAACAAGTGGTGGAAGTATAAATCATCAGAAATACGGCACGTTGCAAAACCTGGCTTGCATGAATCGTGCTTTTTTTTTGTTCTTGATTTTAGAACGAAGCATTCAAGGTCTAATCTGCACTGGTGCCGCCACCGTCATCGTAGTGATAAGAGCAGCATTAGCAGTAGCAGACAGCCTCTCGTGGGTCGCATGATTAGAGGGGAAGCGCAGCTTAGCTAAATGTAAGGGGGGGGGGGGGGGGGGGGGGGTTCCTAATATACACGAAAGGGAACTCTGGTGCTAGTGTCTATGGGAGCTTCAACGCACGGCACTTCAGCGAGCATGGGAATGATGGGTAGTACGCGTATTTGTCTAATCTTCGTACTTCGGGCCTGCTTCCGGCTCCGTGTGTGTTCGTGTGGCTTGGAGCTGTTTTTTTTTTCACGAAACAAAAATCAGCAAATGTTCAACGGTTGCACTTCACCACCTTATTCTTTTAGGCTTACCATTTTATATTGGGTCACGAAGTTCAAGAGAGTTCGTCCTTTCCTTTGAAACAAAGCCGAAACACAGCCATAAACGAAGTCGCAATAACGATTATCCACCCGCAAGTACGAAGACTAGGCAAATGTGTGTACTACCCATCAGTTCCATAGTCGCTGAACGATCGCAGCGCCAGAGTGCCCTCTAGTTGGTGGTGGTGGTGGTGGTGGTGGTGGTGGTGGTGGTGGTGGTGGTGGTGGTGGTGGTGGTGGTGTTGCAGCAGGCGGGGTTAGCCTGGTCTGCATGGCCGGCAATTGTTCCGCCTGAGCATCTCCTGAATTTGGAAAATGTCACCACGTGTCAGACAGCTGCAGTGTCTCGCAGGAAGACCAACAAAATTCGTTGCACGTTCCTCCTAGTTGCCGCGGGTCCTTTAGGAAAGATGACGTCATCAGCTGTCCGGTGCCTATGACAGCCTTTTCGCAAGGTGCGGATCATCGCTGCTCTTTGCACATCAAACTGTGGGCAAAGCCAAATGAGATGTTCAATATCCCCGATGTGCCCTCTAGTTAAATTTAGCGAACTCTATGACGTAAGCGACGCTCAGCTAAATGTGCCTATTAATAAGCGTTCTGGGCGAGTAAGCTGGATGAGTGGGCCGCGGCTGTACTGTAACGCTACCGCGTAGTTTACCAGAGCGGCCGTGAAATAGCACATCATCGCGCCGGATCCATGCGACTAAACCCGCCGAGCGAAGAAACGACAAGGACGTTTTCAATGAATACCGTGGCAAAAAATTAGCGGCGATATACAACGAATGACGACAGAGGTAACAGTTTTTCCCCCTCATGCTCGGAGCCCTGTTCGCCAGAGTACACGATGCATCATCATCATCATCATCATCATCATCATCATCATCATCAGCCTGACTACGTCCACTGCAGAACAAAGGCCTCTCCCATGTTCCACCAGTTAACCCGGTCCTGTGCTTGCTGCTGCCAATTGATACCCGCAAACCTCTTAATCTCATCTGCCCACCTAACCTTCCGTCTCCCCCTAACCCGCTTCCCTTCTCTGGGAATCCAGTTAGTTATCCTTAATGACCAGCGGTTATCCTGTCTACGCGCTACATGCCCAGCCCATGTCCATTTCCTCTTCTTTATTTCAACTATGATATCCTTAACCCCCGTTTGTCCCCTAATCCACTCTGCTCTCTTCTTGTCTCTTAAGGTTACACCTAGTTTTGGGACGTTAAACCCCACATATCAATCAATAAGGTTACACCTACCATTTTTCTTTCCATTGCTCGCTGCGTAGTCCTCAATTTAAGCTGAACACTCTTTGTAAGTCTCCAGGTTTCTGCTCCGTAGCTAAGTACCTGCAAGATAGAGCTGTTATATATCTTCCTCTTGAGGGACACGCTGCATAGCTTTCCACAATGCTGCGAGGATCTAAAAGGGACCGGGCGTATATACACTATAGCTGTGCTCGAGCGAGCGCTCTCTTCGCGTGTGGGTGGGGTGTGGTTCGATGCGATGAGTGGAAGCTGTCGCACGTAGCGCAAGTCTTGAGACCACCCTGGGAGCCTTTCACGACCTATTGGCGGTGACAACGCCGCAGCTCTGTCACGCACGCCCCGTGCTCGGCAGTTCGCTTCGTCGGCCGCGTCTCTAAGGAATTCAACACGCAGTGCTAACCCAGCAAAGTCACCGTACAACGTGTTGGGAGTGATATCTAACCTGTTCGCCTCCGCATAGTATTATATAATATTATAGAGACCCTCTATTATATATAGTTCCGCAGGAGACGCATTCGAAGTGTCTTCGCTTCGACCTATAGTTGGCCGAGTTTTGTGGTGTTGGTCGACGTTCATTCTGTAGTAGTCGCGTTAAGGCGTGCCGAACTGTTATAGATGGAACACTTGTTAATAGTTGAGTAAATGATACAGTCGACTTTTCCATTCAGCATGGAACTTGACGGCTTGCTTCGCAATGTAGCGCAAGATGAGATGAAATACATTTGCTTTTTCTGCTCACTTTTTCGGAGCTGTTCACTCTGGGCTGATGTCAGACACGTTGATGTCGACAATGTTTTTATCTCGTTATATATTTTACGCATTTCTCTCTCTCTCTCTCTCTCTTTCCTTCTTTTTTCTGGAAACTACGTGATAGATCGTCGATAACTACAAGGAAGATAGCCTATACTTTATATCTTTTTATAAATTGTTTTTAAAAATGCCCATGCGAGTGCGTTAAAAGTTAGCGTAGTATGAAGAACGTAGTTTTGATGTAACATAATGTAGTTAAGTTTCCTTGTACGCAGCAGGCTTTGGGAGGATAGGCTGATTATATGTTGGCAGATAACCATATAGACGTCACGAATCTCTACAGTGAACCACGAGGGGCACTGCAGCTTCGGGCTGATAATCCTCGCAACCGATATTTCTCAAACGTAAGCGCGCAGCAGATGCGGTGCAGCAACTTTATAGACGAACGCCACCGTTCCCTTGTTGAGAATTAAAACCACGACATTGTACTTTCCAGGAGGACGTCGTGGACACTGAGACACTCCTGCTGATTCAGGACTGAGACACTCCTGCAGACTGCGTAGAAAAAGAGAAAGAAGGACAAAATAGAAATAGAAAAAGGAATAATACACGCACTTTGCACAAAAGGACTCGACTAATTGAACTATTTAGGCAATTAAAAAATTATATTCTGTATATATTCAGAAAAATATCGAATACATTGTCCCACTTTTAATAAAGAAAAAATGCGTTTCTTTTTTTAACGCTGGTTTCATTTTCATCAACACATCCTTGATAGCGTTTCGAAACATATTTCCATTGGACAGCTGGTAAACAAACTAACCAATAAACAAACGCAAATCGTAGCGAAGAGAAAGAAGATACGTTCGGGCATATCTTCTTTCTCCTCTTCACTACAATTTGCGGGAGGTGCGGGGATCGATACCCAGCACCTCCACCAAATGTAGTATGGCGATTTCTTTTATTGACGTGATGTGAGGAGCTGTTGAATACTTGAATGAAGCGCAGTCAAAGTAGCGCCGGTCCGACAGGACCGCACATGACGTGCACAGCGACAGACGCCTGAGTGTGTCTTCTTTTCACTGTTCACTACAAAAAACAAACAAACAAACAAGAAAGCTCACCAATGACACTTTCATGTATAGTCTTGAATAATAAAATACAAAAAAATGTCAAACTGAAATGTTCGATTTAGAAATCATCTTTCACGTCGAGAAAGTATGTCATAGTATGAGACTCGAAACGAACAAGGTCGCCAAGGTATTATCACGGAATTGGTCTGTGATTATCGATCTGACACTCTAAGTATACCTCTCTACGTAGTTGGGGCTAACGTCTAATAAGTTGATTAGAAAACAAGAAAGAACTAATGATGAGGCAGACTAAGTATAATTGGGCAGTAGCGTGCAGCTTCGCTTGCGTGTTCTAACCAGTCGCGTATACCTACTCGTAACGGGATTATCAGTAAACGCTCGGGCCTACATAATGTCATAGTGTGTGCACGCTCCCGCCTAACTCGCAATCAAGGTAAGTAATAACGTTATTGTGTGGCTGCGACGGTACCGGCCGTTCATCTTCTTATTTCCCCTGGTGACCGCAAGACCGCGAAATGTTCCTTCTATAGCTAATAAAATCGGCCCGAGAATCAATGCACGGGCGCTCGATGAGTGCTTCGTTTCCGGGCACGCGCACCTTTTACCTAATGCTAAGAACAAGCAGTTTGCCGCAGCTCCAATGCTGCGGGCAAAAAATTTGGTCGCTCTATATATGGAACCACGCAACGCATTTGACTTCCTCCTTATTTTTTCCTATACGCCTCTTTAGCGTCGACCAATTTCGATTCACCGTGCCGCTGGCCTGTTTTATTATGCAGTGTGTGACTCCCAACATGATCTTGCGCCTGCTTCGCTGACTCGAGTGACCTTCACCAATCGCTACGGGAATTTATTTATTTATTTATTCGTTCATTTATTTATTTACCCTCAGGTTCAACAGATATTACAGACGGGAGTGGTAAAAAAGTGCAACAACGAAACAAGTTTGCAAGTACAAGAGGCAATGCTTATACAACAGCAGATTGAAACAACAAAAAAAAAGAAAGAAAACGGAAAATATCAAAATGGCATATAAGAAAGTAGAAAGATACATTCTTGTAAAGAAAAGAAAATATAACGTTTATAAGTATACAATGAGCGTTGTTACACTTCAGTGCGACAGATAACAGATACAACAAGTAACAGTGGAATCTTAATTATTGAAACGTATAAGATGAAAACTATAGGTATTCTAAGAATTTGTTAATACATTCACAAACGCGTCACGATCTGAAATTGTTACAAACAAATCGGAAAGGCAATTCCAATCGCGAGATGTGCGTAATACGTATGATTGTCGAAATGACTCTGTTTGAGACGACGGGATAAATGCGATCATAGAAATTAGTTTGCAGGAATTGCGTCGCATATTTTTACGTAGTTCTATTGTGGTAGAGATGATCACGGAAACACTACGGTCGAACTTACGGCGTCGTCGTGGTGGCCCACGTGAAGTTGCATGATGCTCTGTCCTCTTCCTTCCGCTGAGGGTGCAAGAAAGACCGCGCGAAGGTGTTCCGACGAAGGTTGTTGACGGGTTAGCGCGCGTCGACGTCATAAAGTGTATTCTGCAGGAAGTAAAGGGGGCGGGGTTCTACACTTACACAGATGCGTGTAACTGTATAGCACCGTTTCACTCGATCATGCAAGATTTGCTAGACGAGAATCGACGAAATTATCGCTAAAAGAGGAACTTGGGCGAGTGAATTGTGATTCATAATTGATTATCAGTACAGAAATTCTTTTATTTTGATAGCAAAGGCGAGCGTAGGTATAATCGAGTCGTCTATCGTCCTTAGCTAAGAGAAGAAAAAAATCAGCGATTCTCTAATGACAAGTTACCAGGTGACACTATTTTCGGCTGGCGTACGAGACTGTTCTCATCATAAGATGTTCTTGCTCGTTCTTATTGTTTTTGTTGTTTTTTCAAATACATTGTTTTCGCGTCAACTGGCTTGTATCTGTCAGCTTGTTCTTCAACCAGATGCACGTTTGTGTGCTGTTCGCCATGTGGGCGTTTGCATATATCAAATGTTTATCTTGTGCTTTCCCTTACCTAACACCGAGTAGCAGGTCAGAAAACTGATTTAGGCCGGCCTCTCCGCTTTTCTCGCATAATAAACCTCTCTCTCTAACTTATAGTTGTGGGTAAGCGCTTGTGTCGTGATTCTCAATCTATATCATCGACCTTCAGTACTGTACTGGCCAATTATGAATTAATAACACGGGGTGTCGCTTTCAAATTATACGCCGTCATACCATGCTTCTTATAAAGGAACTTGCTGAAGCACTGCCTTGAAGGCTTCCGCGTGAAATTCATGCAGCTTCTTTGAAAGTAAAAGGTGGCTATAAGGTTGGCTAAACCCAGTGTAGTGTATATAACGTTTACGGCTCGAATTCGATTGAAATATTCAAGCTCGTGAAGCCCGTATTCTATTCACCCGTTTCGTCTCATTCATAATTCATATCCCTGAATAAGAGCAACGGGTACATATTATTGTCGGGTGTCCTGGGAGCTTAATTTACCTGTGTCGTGTGATATGAGGGGGAAGAAGGGAGATGGAACACATTTCAAGTGGTGTTACAGATTTGTGTTTTGTTTTTCAGTATTTCTTTCATGCTTGAGTTCACAAATGCCTGGCGATATATATCGCGCGCTTTTTGATACCTGCATGAAGACGTCCGTTTCTCCCGGGGGTGGATGGGCACTGTGTTAAGTAGAAAAACATTGATACTTCATAGACAAAGCGTTAGAAACTGCCCATTCGTACGTTTTGCAAACTGATTTACATATTTATGTATGGAATTTACGGCCCAGCTTCAGTTGTTTCAAAAATAGGTAATTAATCATTACCTAATTAGGCAGAACACACACTCACACATACACTCAAGTGTGCGACTTACTTCATGTAGTAAATATCTGGTCGCGCCGTTGTAGCGTGCGTCCGCGTTTTTAAACTCTATAGGTAGGGTTCATGGGCCACCCTGTGGTAATCAGGAAACCCTGGTATCGACTGAACGCTTCCAACGAAATGTAAGCGTAATACGTAGAAAGCGGGACCAGATTTTGTAAAAATATGCCGACGCGACCAAATGCGTGTTGGTGACTACTGCGCGGAGCAAGTTCTGCTTGAATTAGGCAAGTTGTAAATCAATTTGCCAAACATCCGATTGGATACTTCCTAACCCTTTATTAGGTATTGCTGTTTTTTTTTTTTGCTTACACACCGGCGAACTGGAAAAGAATATATATTTTTTAAAGCTCTTCCTTAGCTAGGTGGGACATCCTGTATAAAAAAGGCTGACAAAATTAGCAGGCAAGCCTGCGTCTGACGTTGCCAATTATGTTTAAAATGAACCCACATTCACCAATAACCCAAGGCAATGCAAACGAACACATGTAATACATGACGACCACATGCCAGGCCCGCAAACAAAAGGGTTGCGCTCCCACCCGCCCCTGAAATTCGGGTGATCGGGGTGTTTTATCGAGAATGGTTAATCGAAATCGGGGCTTTACAAGGCCTCCAACAGTTGCTACCTGCTTCCCCCCCGCTCCAAAAACGTTCTGCTGGCTCCGGGCCTGCCACACGCATGCTTGTTTCGCTCACTCTTCTAGTATTGCCTTTATAAATGTTACGACAAAGAACGTCGCTCTCGGCATCGCTCTATGCGGTCGCACTCCGCTCCTTCGCGCATGCGTACATGCCCTATAAGCCCCGGAAGCCAATCCAAGCGTAGCCAGGTCCTTCCAAGGCGGTGCACCACAGAGGAAAGAAGCGCCTGTTCTCTTGTATTCATGCATGCGCACGTACAGATACGCAACATCTGCGTACGAGAGCTGAGAAAGAATAAAATGACGAAGGAAAGGCGCCTATCCGAAACCAAGAGTGCCCATTCGGCCCGCGCCTCCTCCGCGTCTTCCTGCGTCCAACCGCTGAGCCGTGAACCAGTTTCCTGTGTGCGATTAGCCACAGTCTCGCGCCAGTTCCCTCATTGTCTCTGGGTCTCGCAACGCGCGCTTTCGTTGCCTTCAAGGAGAGCCGAGGTGGCACCGACAGTGTTGCTGAGTGTCCGGCCGCTTTTGACTTGCGAGGCGGTCTCTCCTTGCGTCTGTGCGTGCGTGTCTATTGTGGCGTGTTGTTGTACTAGCCGCATCTCACTCTCATGCGCGCACACACGTACACACGAGTAGCGGCGGTCGCACTCGACTTGCCTCACTCCTCGGACTACGTCGCCACGGCTCCTCTCGGTCACGCTTCGGCGAGGTAGGCCCGGAAATGGACCTCGTGTTTCCTTCCTCGCGCGCCTGAGCGTAACCAGCGGAGGCGAGAGAGAGAAAGAGTGAGAAGGGGCTTTCCTCTGAGCAAGAAGAGAGGAGGGGATTTCCTCTGAGCAAGAGACGACGCGTGCACACACCGTAGGCACTGCGCCGTGTCGCCTATAGGCAGACAGAAATTAGGTGCCTTCTTCCTTTTCCTTACGAACCACTACCACCACCACCACACACTGCGAGGATCCCGCGGCCGGTCAGCACCATCTCGAGAGCTCGTGTACGGTTCGTGGGCGACTAATACGCCAGTGCGCAAGGGGACTGACTCCTTCTGTGCGGGCTCTCGGCCATCACACTGAAGATGCGCTCAAGCTCACTTCCTTCCCTTTCACGGAGTAGCTTGACGTACGCGATGGCCCGGTAGAATCAGCGGTGCCTGCAGCACACTGGACGTCGACCGCGCTTCGCTGGATATTGTTGTGTGCGGGGGAGGACGTGGTTAAAGTCTCTGGACGAGACGCTCTCATTCTTTTTTTCCCACGAGGCCAATCTCCGTACCGTACGCGCGCCTTTCTCCGCTTCCTATATGTACTACACTACGTAAAGAAATGAAGGGGATGTTTTGTATGGTAATCGGAAGCCAATCCAAATATCGCGTGGGAGGAAGGAAAGGAAAGCAATCTACATAACAAGCAAGAAATAATGCCCTGCAGGAACGTTTCCCGTATAACATCAACCATTTGCGTCTCTATCGAGCAAGAGTGCGCTAATATGTCGTAGTTATTGCTGGATTTGTACGTTTGTCGCTGTAAAGAGATGGACCACTCTGTGAGCGAAATTGGCCCTGGACGGAATGCCACTGTGAACTCTTGATTCTCGTTTTACTGCGTAAAAGAAGTGGATTAAAGATCGACAAGCTTTTCCGAGTTCTGGTGTGTCGGTGTGCCTATACAGGCTAAAAGCATGGCTGGCACGTATGCCTAACAGGGTCTGAAATGAATATACTTCCTGTATATATTCACCCAGCGAAGCAGTTTATAGTTATTTTTTTCTCCTAACATTCAATTTATAGTGAAAACAATCTCTGTATGTGCAAATGTAAAACAGAAAGAGAATGACAGAAAAATCAGTAATCAGAGATGAAAGGGAGACGTAAGCCCTATTTACTGCGCTTGCTTGAGCTCTTCAACCAAGTAAGAGGTGTAATCTTCTCATTCGTGATTGTGTTAGTCGCTCTCAGATTCGCACAATCGGCAGCGTTTTTCGCAAATCTTCAGAGAAACAGGAACCATGTTCCTTTTGTAGCTTACTTTCTTGCCTGCAGATATAGAGCCCAATACAGGCCTTTGAACTAGCTGCCTCTTCTATCTTTATCTCACCTGTGCTGATTGAAATCAAGCGACACACCAATTTCGCGTCACTTGCTCCAATGAGAAACTAAAAAGTAGTAATTAAATCTGAGGTTTCACATGCTAAGACCACGCTATGATTATGAGAATCGCTGTAGAAAGGGCTTCGGAAATTTGGACCATATTGCGTTTTTTAACGTAAAATGAACTCGCACAATGCACAGACCTTCAACAGTTGACCTCCATTTGACCTCCAGTGCCGTAGCCATGCACTGTACCTTCTCAGCGGAACAAAAAAAAAATGCACAGAACGTAAGCTGTCCTTCCGTCTAGTCCATATTACGAATGTTGTGTGCTGGCACATGTGAGGTATTCTAACGTTGCGTGGAAAGCAACGATAAACCAAGGCATCATCATAACAGAGTTGCTTCTCACTGCACGCATCTTTCTCAACAAAGAACGTTCAGGTGCTTGATGAAAGGTGCAGAGGATGGGTGAAATAGATAGAAAAAAAACACACGTTTCCTGTTTCCGAATTTTATCTGTTTCTGTTCTGTTTCGTCACCACTCCCCACCCTGATACTCCTTGTCTCGATGGTTTCCGTTTGCCGAGAGTCAAATCGAGTCTCGACGAGATTATACTCCGGTATACTCCGGGCCGCATCCGAAAGTGTTGGCGGTGCTGCAGCCGCTTCTACTATATATGCTTCTGTTGCGTTAGAGGTCGAAGTACGCACGAGGTCGGTTCCAGCCTCTTTTCCAGCCATAGGCACAATCCCCGGAGCCAACAATTGCGCGGTCGGGGTGCTCCTCCCCAGGAGCCCATAGCCGGGGCATGTCGGAGCGGAAACACTCCGGAAACTCACACCGAGATGACAGTTTTCTCCCCGCTAAACCTCATGCCTTTTTTTTAACATTACGTACGTGTTCCCACTCGGTCGAGGAATGTCGTGCTCTTTTTATTTATTTCTGACTCTTTCTAGTCACCTTTGCTACCTTCCTTGTTTTTATAATCCGCTTTTTCGTCCCTCTTTTCCTGTTATGCTGTGGAGTTGTTCATGCTTCCTTTTCGTGTTACCTTCGCATTTTGTTCCCCTCAGTCATAGTCGGTTTTATTCTTTGCTGGCCTGCTCCCTGCAGAGTTGTCACCCGAAGTGCTTTCCCCGATCGCTTTCTCGCGTCTGGCGTCAAAAAATAGAGCAGGCGCGCGCGCCACGCCACGTGCTCAAGTCAGGCGCTGCATGCGGTGCGTCAGGCGAGTGCTTCCTGACGAGAGACGATCGCAGTGTACTGAAGGATGGAGATAAACTAAACAGAGACAAACCGAGACAGATAAAGAAAGAGGCTGAAAAAAAAAGGTGGAAGAAAAGAACAGGGACGAAGAACACACGGCGCAGGCAGGCACAGGCAGGCGTCTGCAGGCACGAAAAAAAAAAAAGAGGCTGGCCTGGGTTTGCGTCTCTTCTTATCGTGTCACCCAAAACGGGACGCGTATGGATGCGAGATGAGCACTAAGGCGAGGAAGATGAAGAAGCATAAAGCTGTGGGGGCTGAGTGTCGATGTCGAGGAGCCAGAGCTGGCGCCTTGCTCGCCACTCAATGGGCCAGTCCTCCCTGGCTGTTGTCCTCAGTTCGCAGCCGGCTGCAAGTATATATAGGTTTGAACGGTGGCTTTCTTTCTTTTTTTTCCTACGTGCTTCTTTTTCCGAATTTAAGCCCTAGAGACGTATGAGATACTTCGGATGTAACACTCAGCCAATCTGCGACAGTCTCCTCGGAGCAGGTATAACGCTAAAGCGAGAGTGCACTAAGGCATATAGCAGCGCAACTTAAGCATCACGAGATGACTAAGGGGCGCCCGTGTGGAGAGCAGCAGTGGAGGCGCGTGCCAGGCACGCCTGCGTGATAAGCGGGAGTGATTCTGTCTGAATGGAGAAGCATTCGCATCGTGATGCTATAAGCAGACGCCCAAACACTGCCTGTCGCTGTAAACCAGGCAAAGAAAGTTCGATGGCACTAAACTACATCTACAGCGATGCGTACTATAATGGAGGGCAAGATAAATACGTGAAAGGAGCTGTTGAAGGATTCCGCATTGTTCCATAATCGGCTAGCGTCATGCCGGCAGTCCATACTTCAAAAAAGACTAAATAAGAAGCTTGGTTTTTATTCAATTTCGTTTCAGTAATCGAGCTGGTTATAGCTTATGTGTGTTAAAGTACAGGTGCTCACCTGCGTCAATGGAAGAAAGCGCCACATATTGCTCTCAAGTGAAAGTTTTGTCCACCCCATACATCAGTCGAAGTCCAAAGCGAACAGCGTCGCCATAGCCTCCTAAGCGACAGTACAACTGCTAAATAAAAAAGAAAAGGAAAGGATGAACAGAAACCAAACGGGAGAGAAACGGCCGGCCAGAGCAATACCGGGGAGCGTTGGCCTGAGGAAACGCATTGCTGCCTCCGAAGCGGTCGCGTCGCTCTTCGAGGCAGGTCGAACCGGAGTCCAAACTCGCCTTCTACCCGCGAAGCAACGCAGTCCAAAAAAAAAAAGAGGCCTCGCTGTATGGCCGCCCTTCTTCCTTCCTTCGTTCCAGGGCGCGCGTGTGTGTATCGGCATCGGACTTGATCAATTGGGCGTCACGCTAATGGACGCATCACGCGGGACGAAGGCGAGCATTTCCTCGAGGCCCGTGGGCGACGCGCTGTGTTTGAAAAAGGGGGAACGCGCCGGGAAAAAAGGCGGCCCAAGAAAATGATGGCCGAAGCTGGGTTCCTTCAGCACCCCTCAATTTCCGCCCATCGGCCGGTGATCGATGGCACGCCGGGCTATCGCTCTGCCATCCCTTGTTTCGGTCCGGAGACGTATACTTGTTTCCCCCTTCTCGCAGCTGAGTCCACAGGTGACTCAGCCGCAGAGTGGGCCTGTGGCTGCCACGAGCACACAGTTGTGGTAGCCTGCCCATCGAATACGTCGTGCGCCCCGAGTGTGGCTTCTTTCGTCTGTTGGCATTCGCGCTGGGTCATATATACACAGCACACCCTTGTTGACCACCCACCGGAGGAACATTTGTGTTGGGAGTACGAAGGAGCTTGCTCTCGATTTAAACGATCATCCTTACTGTCGTCAATGACATGGTGATCGTGATGGTAATAATTGTATTGCTACTTACGTCCACTGCAGGATTAATCACTTGTGTACCAGATGAAATGATCTTGTCTGCATGCAAAATGTTTTCATTTTATTACAGGAAATTTTTTATTGTTTGTTTATTTTTAAATACTTTTGGCCGTCATGGCTGTTACGAGGTAGGTACAGTAAATTAGCGCACAGCACTGAAACGAAGTAATTAGAAACGTAGTATAATGAAAACAAAACTGTAGAAATATACACAACTTAAGAAACACGTGAAACTGGGGAGAAAGAAACGTATACTGCAGACATCGTGATGGTGGTAGGGTATGCAACATGAAGTAAGTACACGACGTATTTTCGAACAAGATGACAATGTAAGTACACCACTAGCAACCCTATGTTATAACACTCGACATTATGTAAAACATCGCAATGTAAACAAGGACAGTCAGAGACAAGACATTTCGCAAGAACTACCAATTGCTTTGGTTTATCGGGGATACACACTCAAATACCTTAAATGTGTGGTAATATGGGAGGAGTAAAATATAAACACATCTAGCGGCGCTTGCTGCAAGCAAAAAAACTTGGTTAGTAAAAAAAAGAATATTAGTCAGACGTTCTTTGCTGTTGAGCCACACGAAATAGTGCACTTCAGGCCTAGAATCGCGATGTGCTTTCTCTAGCGACCTTGTAAATCAATCACCGGCTTTTATCCTTACTTATATTTAACAACATCATTCCTCCGTGTTAATGCCAACTAGATATCGGCTGCTTTGACCTGCTGTTTAATTCACGTGGTAATCTTCCTTTTCGAGTGAGGTTAAACGTGGAATATATTGGCTATTCTTTGACCACTTAGAAGAAGCAAAGGAAAGCCGACGTGTTGTTCTTCTGTCACAAAACAGCTCTTCATTAGCTTTCATTGTCGACTGCAGTAGGTAGTCTGCAGTGTCTGCGAATAATCTTGACATATCATTCCAAGCGCATTGGCTATGAAACATAGAAGGATGAAATTATGAGCGTAACATTTATATCCGGTTTAGCAGTTGTTGTTTTTCCAACTAAGTATGTTTAAGCAGAAGGTTGGTGCATATAGATGGGGCCCCGGCTACTCCTCTTCTCCTGCATCAAGACAGTTGTCCATAATTGCAAAGGAATGAAAAAAATGATGTATAAACAGACCTTCACAAACTTAATCCCTGTACTGCAAAGTTTGCTGGATCGACCTTTGCGTAAGATCACAGCATAATTGTGCACGTAACAGGAATCTTCGCATGCCATAAGTGTTGCCGACACTAAAGAGGGGAAAAGAATTCGTTCTCCAAAAAATTTGTGTTAGAGGTAGACATTCGAATGAATTTTAATACCATCGTGAACTCAGCCGCACGTGCACTAGAAGAAGTTTAGGCGATGCTGTTCCATCCGGATGCCGTGTGGTTTTTAAGTTAGTACATACGGTAACTAAACCCAGTACTTTTGAAACTTAAGAACCCCGGGCTATTCGTGCGTAACGATACAAAGGTCAAGGTTCGCGACGAGCGACGCTGTATGCATTTGCACTGCTCGTAACTGCAGAATGACGTGCTTCGAACACTTACTAACCCACGAAACTAAGATACACTTTCCGGTACTAGGTTTTCCATGTAGGCCGGGGAAATAAATAAATATTGAAGAGAAACGTGTATCATTACGTTCCTTCTGTTCAGTGCGGGTCTTATGACCTTTGCCACACGCTCAGATGTCAGCGATTCCAGAGACAACCACGGCAGAACCGCGCTTATGCCTCGTGAAGACAACCCAGAGAAATTGATCCCGCAGCGTATAGGGTTTCTGTAACTTCGTTGTGTAGTGTACTAGTGAACGAAATCGCTACTAAATATTCCGTACCTTTGCTACTCAGCGTCAGCGTATTTCGCGAGCAGTTCTGGCATTGCAACTTTGCCGATCAATTAGTTCGGGGTTGCTTAATGCGCGAAACACATCCAAAGCAAGGAGGAACAAACGAGACGGCCGTTAATGATGTTGAGTGCTGCAGTAGTCGGCATTGGTAGCACCAATCAATGCGTGGCAAGCGAACGCCTTGCGTTCGCTTTCCAACGCACAAAGATTCACGATTGCACAAAGATGAATCAACACAAATACACGTACGCGTGCTGAAAAGTGTAAGCTATGTAATGAACGTGAACTAGAACAATTCAGCATGGGGAGAAACGCTGGCTCGTTGCTGGTATTGATGTAAGTGGCCGCTGGGTTCTGTGTTTGACTCGCCATCTTACTCGTTTAGGGGTAGGAGCTTCTATACTGCAGGCTTATCTGCATATTAATGCGTGCGATTCAATGACGCTCAAGTTGTGGGCATGCACGCATGCAAGTCCGAGCACGAGTCGCATGCCGCGTGTTCAGGAGTGGAGTCCTCGAGCCCCAGCTTGATGAAGCGCAGAGGCTCGCCCCGCTTGATCTGATCAGCAGGATGTTTCAGGCCCACTCGTTATTGCGGTGGAAACAAATCAATTAACTGTCTAGCTCTTCGATACAGCCCGTGGAGGGGCAGGCGAGTGACTTGTAGTGAAATTACTTTTTTTCATTCATTATAGTGCAGTGGGTGATTTATGATGAGATTGCTTCTCTTTTTCATTGTACTGCTGTTCAAAGCTCGATCGAAACTGCTGTTTATATCCCGTCCGACCATGTACGCCTCCTGTAAACGACATAACATGCATGGAGCAACGAGGAACATGAGACAGAGAAAGCAGGTTCCTACACGCAAAGAAAAATAATATAGGGTGTGTTTTATTTGTCTCATGTCTTCACACGTATATGACTGTTTTTAGAGGCGTCAGATCTGCTCGGAGATCATCATACTCACGTGCGAGAGTCGTAAAACCCACAAGAGAGCTAACGTTTATCCTAAAAGAAAGAGACGTTACCCTAATTTTTATCGACATGCCGACACTTCGTTTTTAATTCGCATGCCCTTTTAACATTAGGGGGAGAAACGATGAAGGCAGAAGACGGTGGCGATAATATTGATTGATACGTGGGGTTTATCGTCCCAAAACCACCATTTGATTATGAGAGACGCCGTAGTGGAGGGCTCCGGAGATTTTGACCACCTGGGGTTCTTTAACGTGCACCCAAATCTGAGCACACGGGCCTCCAACATTTCCGCCTCCATCGGAAATGCAGCCGCGGCAGCCGGGATGCGAACCCGCGACCTACAGGTCAGCAGCCGAGTACCTTAGCCACTAGACCACCGCGGCGGGGCAAGAAGGTGGCGAGGCAAGGTGGTTAACCAGTTGGAATAGCTGATGTGCTACCTGTCACTGGAGAAAGCAATTCGGAAGTTACAGGTTTGTTAAAAGAAAGAGAGAGAGACTTCAATAAGAACATAAATGAATGTATCCATGTAGTAATCATGCAAGACAAGTATACGAGTTAGCACTTACACGTGCCTTTTCCCAGAATTATGAAAGTAACCATTCTGAAGATAACTTGAAATTTTCGCCTCGTAAGGCTTAATCTCAAATAAAGGAAAAGAAGCAATATCGATATTCGAGTCAGTTATTCCGTAGACACAAACTATAAAGCCAGCAGTTATTGATACTAAGGTAAACGCAAGCGATCTTGTTTGTAGCTTTAATTAAAATCATAAAGGAAGTATATATGAAGTGAAAGTGAATAAAGAGATCACCTTGCCGGCGCATAGTAGATCTATAAGCGGGGCTAGTTGGTATTCATCTTTTTTTCTGAACATTTGCGCATGTTCGTTTGGCATACCCCGTTGTCAGGGTCATGTTCTTGCATGTAATAAACAAGTTGGTATAGTATGCGCTCAACGTCGCGCGTCCTATATTTTTTCGTTCGGTGGCGTGTCATTGTTCAGTTAGCGCACCTTTTAAGATTACCTTACCAATGGTGGGAGCTGAACACACACGCGGCTGCCTACGCGGCAATTTCTTCTCCGATAATTTCGCTAAGTAGAGCACGGTTGGTAGGCCGTAATAAAGTATGCGACACTTGGACAGCAATGCGTGCTAGGCCTTATCTAAAGTCGAAAAACTGAAGAAGTGGTGTCCGAAGAGGAACCCGAAACACGTTTGAGTGGGCGTGTGCTCGGCGACACGCCTACCGAACCCTCGATCGCGCGTTCTACATCTCGAGTCAACAACGGGGAGATGGCTCGCCGCGCGGTCCCCGAACTCCCGGTTGTACCACTGTCCGCTCCGCTGGCCGAGCTCTCGTGTATACGTTCCAGTTTTAATGAGGGCATCGCTGCGCGCTACACTGCGTCAACACGAGACGCACCCATGCGGCGTTGTGCAGAGTCGTCTGGCACTCACACTACACAGCTGTATCTTGCCGGTACTTAGCTACGGAGCAGAAACCTGGAGACTTACAAAGAGCGTTCAGCTTAAATTGAGGACGACGCAGCGAGCAATGGAAAGAAAAATGGTAGGTGTAACCTTAAGAGACAAGAAGAGAGCAGAGTGGATTAGGGGACAAACGGGAGTTAAGGATATCATAGTTGAAATAAAGAAGAGGAAATGGACATGGGCCGGGCATGTAGCGCGTAGACAGGATAACCGCTGGTCGTTAAGGGTAACTAACTGGATTCCCAGAGAAGGCAAGCAGGTTAGGGGGAGACAGAAGGTTAGGTGGGCAGATGAGATTAAGAAGTTTGCGGGTATAACGTGGCAGCAGCAAGCACAGGACCGGGTTAACTGGCGGAACATGGGAGAGGCCTTTGTCCTACAGTGGACGTAGTCAGGTTGGTGATGATGATGATGATGATGATGATGATGATGATGACTCGCACTACTGCTGACCACACAATGGGCTTTCGAAAGACGTTGACCTGTGCCTGAGATGAAACCGATGAGGAAAACTACGCAGAATACCTGAGCTCTAAGAGCCCCGCCGCGGTGGTTTAGTGGCTAAGGTACTCGGCTGCTGACCCGCAGGTCGCGCGGGATCGAATCTTGGCTGTGGCGGCTGTTTTTTCAGTGGAAGCGAAAATGCTGTAGGCCCGTTTGCTCAGATTTGGGTGCACGTCAAAGAACCCCTGCAGGTGACCGAAATTTCCGTAGCCCTCCACTACGGTGCCTCTTTTAATCATATGGTGATTTTGGGACGTTAAACTCCACACATCAATCAAATCGATCTGAGCTCCGAAAAAAGTTGGAAAGAGTTGAAAGGTTATCAACACAGAATGTTCCTTTTTTCTCTTCCGATTTTTTTTCTTGCCTCTTTTTTTTCTATTTTTCCAGACAGATCGGAAGACAGAAAGGAAGAAAAGTGAGAGATCTGACAATCCATCTGTTTGTGCCGCATTTATAATTGTCGGGGTTTCGTCACTCAATACCATGATGTGATTATGAGGGGCCCGACATAGTGGAGCGGATAGGGAAATTTCGACCACCTGGGATTCTTTAACGTGCATCCTAATCTAAGCACATGACATTTTGCTTCCACCAAAACGAAATCCTATAGAGGCACACGTGTTAGATGATTTAGGAACACTGTGTCGTAATTGTGAGGGCAAAATTATACAATAGAACATATGGAATGGCCGGAAAATGAATGTTGGCTTCGATAATTCGCGTCAGTATGCAGCATGCGTATGCTGAATGTTTGTCCCGCAGTCAGTATATGTTTTCAGGAAGCGAAGACACGGGGTGATGTTGGTTGGTGTGTTAGGATTACGGATATAAAATTACCGCCTTAATTCGTCTTTCAAAGTCGCCACAGTCCAGGTGTATAAGTTTTTTCACGTTATTCTATGATAAATCATTTTCACTGGTATAGCGCACCACGACAAGGACACACACAAAGGAGAGATGCACACACACAGCGCTATATATGCATCGCTCCTTTGTGTGTGTCCTTGTCGTGGTGCGCTACACCAGTGAAAATGATGAATCTCAATCAACTAGCCCGGCAACGTGCCTTAGCAAAGTTCTATGATAAACTTTATGAAAAAACGAAGCAACAGCAATAAAAACCCCGAATTTTAGAGTAGCATTGTGTTCAAGGAGAACGCTTGCACGATGGTCCCTAAATAGCGCACTCGCACGCCATTCTGGAGCGGATGCGGTCAGAGTATTTCGCAGATATGATTTCGCAACTCTCGCACGCACGCCCAACTCCCACGCTAAGGCGTTGCGTATGCGCGTGTTCGTCTATTGTGTGTTCGTGGAGTTCTTTGAAACACGCTCCAGTTTAATTTACGTAGCTGGATGATAAGTTTGTTGGTGACGGGAAGATGATAAGTGCCAGCCACTTGGAAGTAAACTAGTAAAAAAAAAATGTCTCGAAGTTCATTTCCCGGGGCATGTTTCGACTGCAAGTTTTAAATTCTGAAAATCTAATTTGTTTGTTTTTGTTCTTTTGTTCACTGTTTACTTGTCTTTTCTTGCTTTTACACGTTCAGAATTAAGGTATGCGCAATCTTACTCCTTGAAACACGCGGGGGCAGTGCCTTTTAAGGTGCAGCATTGACATTGTACATCTTAATAGTCGTCATCGACATGATAAACGGTGCACTATTATTTACTATAAAGTTACGCATTCACTACTAAAGGGGCACCGTATTTAGTCTTGAGTTTGTTATTAATTCTGAATGAATAGGTAATGAATGAATAGTTAGTTCGTTATTATTCTGAATGAATGAATATGTCGCTTCTCGTTTTGAAGCGAAAGTCGCGTTCACGACTTTCTTTTTTTCCCTTGGCACGGCACTGTCTCCGTAATGATACGGTAAACGCAATACTTTGCTTTTGACCGTATGCAATAGCCACAGACGCTGCGCGTGAAGATTGCTTCACCGCATCAATTTCACAGGCACCCTCTAACCTCGATTCAACAAACAACTGTGCTTTATATGACATTTCACGTAAAGTTAAACACAAAGATAAACAAATAAACAGTGAATAAATATAAGAAAGAAACTGCACACGCTGTGCAGAGTTTCTCCGTACCGCAAATGACGTCACACGGTCATGTTTATATAGAAGAATCGTGGATGCGGTTTTTTTTTTTTTCTGTGTGGCGGCACTTTACCTCCGGTGTTCGCTTTGCCGGTCGTCTGGCGATTCGAGCCGCTGGGAGGGACCGAGTGCGTTTGCATTGGCGGCGCTGCCAAAAGCAGGGACTCGTGCGCCTCCACCCGCATATTGTGTACCGTATATTTGACGTCTCGGCCGTATAAACCTCACATGTCGAGGCAGAGTCAAGTGCCCCCCCCCCCCCCTTTTCTTTTGGCGGGCGTCGTCGAAATATGATGGAAAACGCATCGGCGCCCAGAACCGCAAACAACTTCGCCTGCCCTTTCATTGTGGCGCGTCGCGCGCTTCCTTCTTTCTTGGCCATTTCATCCGCCCACACAAACCTCGTTGCGCGAGAGGCCTATTTTCGAGAGAATAACGCGGCGCGCGATATCGACGCCCTCCTCCTCCTCTTCCTTCTCCTCCTCCTCATCTCTGGGGGTCACCCTTCTTTTCAAAAAAAAAAAAAACAACTCTTTGGAAACCACCGCGGGGCCTCAATTCGATCTCTTCCCTTCGATGTATATAAATATACAGCCCCCCCAGTGAAGGCCTGCGTTGCCGCGGAGTAGGCGATTTTTGATGACGATGCCCTTGCTCCTCGACATTGTTTTCTTCCCTCGTCAGTTTTTTTTTCTTCAATTTGTTCTTGTTTCTCGACACCTTTTGCGACCCCCTTTTTTTCCCGAGGTCTTTGTCGCCGCTTTCTCAGGCCCCGCCTCGAGGTGTTCCTTCGCCGCGCTCCTTCGCCAGTGCTTTCTTATATTTTGGAGCACAGCCCGAGGCGCCGTGGTGTGATTTATACCCGACCCCGTTTCTCAGCCCTGGGCTTCAACTCCCGCGAACGAGGTGAATCCAAAAATTAAATCAATAACTGTTTTCGCTTTGTGGAAGGGGAGGGAAGGGGGTGGACGGGTGGTCGTGTGCATGGAAGTCTCCTGAAAAGGCGTACGCCTGCGGAAAATTTGATCTCGCGACGAATCGCTTTCTCTCTCTTCTTTCTCTCTCTTCTCTCTCTCTCTCTCTCTCTTTGCAGCTGTTATTTGCTTCATTTGTTACTTCTTCGCAACTTTTACGCTACAAGGCCGGAATATACTTTTGCTCCTTCACGAATTTTTGTCTCTATGTCTTTTTTTTCCTGATGCCACAAGTGCATCAGAACGAGCAGCCAATCTCCTTCCTGTAGGGGTCAAGCAAAGTTTGCAAATGATGTGGGCTAAGCATGACCTTTCATTTTTTTTTACACCGTCTACTTGCGGAAGTACAAGGAACAATGGTGTTACGCGATGATTGGAAGACACCGATTCGATTTCACATTCCACGCTATAGAAGCGATTCCTCTGACTTTTCGTCAATGGTACATAGACGGCAAGGCGCGCTTACCGCATCAGCAGCATTCGCTTGCCGGTGAACTGAATCATGATGCGGGAATATGATTCTGCGAAGAGATTGGTGTTGTTCGGGGTAAGACGATAAAGAGAGATCCAACTTTGGCCTGCATGGTTTCTTTCTTTCTTTCTTTCTTTCTTTCTTTCTTTCTTTCTTTCTTTCTTTCTTTTCTTTCTTTTTTATTTTGTGGCGTCCTGTTAGATTCATGTTGATGTTCGCGAATATGCATTTTCTCGTCCAGCGTCTTCCTGGTTAACCTCTCGGTCATTTCTTTGCCCTTTTCTCTTTCCCTATCCAATGACGTCGATACAGAGATAGACTTAAACGAATGCTAATAGCTTAATCGCTGAAGTACATGCGATCCACGAAACCGAATCTAGAGAAAATTAAAGGAAAGTACCATATATGAGAAAGGGTTGAATTTTTTTGTTACAGGACTCGTTCACAGCAAAACTTTGAACCTTTCATTATAGACATATATGCATCGTTCACAGCAAGTCTTTGATACCTTCGCTCATAGAAATAGATGGAGCGTTAATGGATGGTAAAAAAGAACACGCGCACAAAGAGCAAGAGAGTGATATAGAGAATCAACGTAGGAAAGGCAGGCAGCTTAACCAAGCTATGTTCAGTCTACACATGGGCAGGGTAGTAAAGCTGTAAAAGAGGGGGAGATAGCAAAAAACTGCACTAGACCAAGAAAGCCTCTGGCCTATACCGGTGTCTACGTTGATGGAGCAACCCACAGGCTTTGCCCTCTGGCCGTAGTTTCTCCGAACCATATTAAATTTCTTGCCATGACATGCCATGCATGTGTGTGTTAAAGAAGAAAAAAAACTGTTCCAAGGCTCTCTTCAAAATCTGCATACAGCGAAGCTTCTTCGCGTCTAAGACTTTCATCTAATGTTCTTATGTTCGACGCGACGTCTATTCCTATGAGTGTCTTTCATCCACATATGATATTCACTACGTTGAGAGTCATTTTTTATTGAGCTTGTTGAAGAGACGTTGTTACAAGCTGCCACTCTAGCGTCGCCAGCGCGAAGTCGGCGACGGGAATGACAGCAGGTCGGTTCGTTCCGTACGCAAGCAGAGACAGTGAAGAGATCAGAGACGCGAGAAAACAAAACAACTTTACTCTAGTGATATTGCAGCACACGGGATCTAATACAACACTTCAATACAACTAACAAAATACATCGACACTTGATACAACTAAAGAAATATATAACAGAAACAATAAATCAGCTTACGAGAGAGAACTATTACAAACTACACAAACTAACACAACAGAACTACAGAGGAGAAAGTTCGAAGATATAAACAGGTGAAGGCATACGTGTGATGACCGGCAGCGTTGTGTCCCCGACGATCGGATGCGAGAAGTCGAAGAGAGTTCTGGCACGACTGCGATGTCGGCGGTGTTGCAACGCTGGTGGCTCCGGGAGGCTAGTGCTTGCAGGTGACTTCGAGCAGGTTGAGCTAACTCGAGGCGAAGTCCCGATGTCTACGTTGCAGACGTTAATATCGCGTCACAACTAGACGAACGGCTAAGTTTAGGTGGCCAGCCGATAAAGAGCCACACTAAAAACTTCTAGAAGAGATGCTTGTTGATCTGTTTCTACACCATCTTGGTCAGCGACTAGTCTGCCTTGCAGGGCAAAATCCTGTGCTTAAATCCCCCTCGTGTCTCCTCGCTCTCTTCCTAGGGGGACAAGAGACGTCTACATGGGTCCAATCATGTGCGCTTAATTGATGAAAACTGCGCCCCAAAAATATTTTGACCCCACCCCTTTTTAATAGAGAGAGGACCCTCAACTAGCGAGAGTGACAACCTGTTGGGTTGTTGTCATACGGCTTGGCCCCCAGAGCGTTTCCCACGCTTTTCCCCGTGGGAACGGTCAAACGTTTGGCTCTCAGCCGGTGCGGCTTGTAGTCTAATCGAGGGGTTATGGGCTATAACTGGAAGTTGAGAGGAGTCAAGAAGTGAAAATGACGGGCTTCTTACTGACGTCATTTCCGTGACGTAAATGACGTCAGCCAAAAAGCATGCTGTCTTGGGATGCAATTTTCAACGCTGGTTCGATCAGTGGCACAAAACGAGGCACAAAAAGAAGACAGACAAGGACGTCTCTGTTCTAACAATTAGAGTGCATTTCTCTTTGTCCCTTATTTTCAGTTCCACTGGTCAAACCACCGTTAGCTATGAATGAGCAAGCTCTGTTTAATATTGTATTGCCGTCACTTATTTGCCGAAAATCGCGTCACGATATTCTTGGTCGGGGCCTGGCGTAACACTTCCGTATCAAGCTTTTGTAAAGTGTTTTAATGAAAAGAAGCACAGTGAAAGTCTACATGACTAGATGGCAGCGAAGAGACGCAAAGGCAAAATGCGTGACCGTAGACGCCGTGAGACTGGACTAATGACGTAGAACTTTACCGTGCTTCGACAGTCTTGTAGCAAAAAGAAAGCTTAGCGCCGATTCTGTTGTAAGGTTAGTTAGGTACTAACGACTTGTTTACTCGGTTGCCTTCGGGCTACGCGATTCTTAGCTTCCTGGTTGCGTCCGTCCTCACAGTGGGTACTCTTGTTAGGTTGTAGTCCCAGCTGAATCGATCCCTGAAACAAGAGGAACTTTCTTTTTGGGCGAACCACGTTCTTCAGTCGTTACACAGCGCATTAGAATTTCTAATGGACCCAAGCTTTCTCTTTCACAAAGAACGAACCGTAAACGAGAGCTGTATGGTGACAATTTACTTCCATTGTTTCATTTATCTTCTAGGATTTATTAACCGAGCCTACTGTGAAAGCGTATATTGCCAAAGCTTAGCGAAAACTTTTACAATAAAATAATAAGCGTCGTTGGGAAAACTTTTAGAAAAGTGATAAAGAGAGGAAGTAAAGCTTATTGCCGAATAAGACTGAGGCATCTTCAATAAGATTAGGCACAAGACACAGATTTTTTTTCATTTGTTTCGGGGTAATTACATGGCGTTATGGAGTGAAGCAGGAGCCTGTATTGTTAAGCGTATGTTCAAGTTAACAAGCCCCCCTTTTTTTAGTGGTGCGGGCACCAAGTGGCACTCTAGTTTCTCTTCCAAGCATGCCCGGTCGAGCACATACTTCTGGTTTTAGGAAATTATACTCATACAAAACTCTTCCGGAAAAATATGACTGCGTGATTCTTGTTCAAGTTAAGAGCAATGTTCGATGCATATGAAGTCGGACTATGCATTTACTTAAAATAGAAGCCAGTTACCTCTGACAATGTTAGATGAAAATACGATGCATTGAAGGATTGCGAGGAGCTGGGACCGTTGCGGCACCTGGCGGAGCAGATGTCAACCACGTACTGCTTTTTGCATGACCTCTGAGATCCGCTTTGACAGTGCATGAATCACGAGGAATACAACACAGCGTATGCAGGCTCACGTGCGAGTGCTACATACCACACACCTAAGGCAAAAATTTGGGTCTCTTTCAGTTCTTTTCTTTTTTTTTTACTGTGGCCTTCGCAACACAACCTTCCATAAAACAACGCGTACGCGAATAGCCATTCTTCGAATGAAATGCGGCTTCCTATTTTGGTAAGTGCGTCACCGTGGAATCGATTGAACGCATGTATGCATACACAAAGTGGGGCAGTTAGGGAGGACAAACCAGGCGTCATTACCAAACGCGGAAAAATTCGATCCATGCAGGCTCTCGAGGTACGCGTGGTTGTGTCACCGCCATTGCGCACGAAAGGTGGCCAAACCGTGGAACATTTGTTTCGTTACTCCTATAAAATATGCAGGTTGCATGTCTTGGGCGAGCTGTTCCATGATTGCGAAATCTCCCATCGTATACCTACACGAATGCGGGAACAACAAACGAACGCGACACGCAAACGTTCGAAATCGAAAGGTCGAGCGAAAATATGACTCGTTCACCAGCGACGACACAGAGACAAGCGCAAAAATTTGCGCTTGTCCCTATGCACTCACTTGTGAACGTGTCTTATTTTCGCGCAAAGTTTTGATTTCAAACATGTCGAACGCAGCGGGCCAAGAACGAGTTTTACTAACGCGAACATACATCTTGATATGTGGAGTTTAACGTCCCCAAACCACCATATGAATACGAGAGACGCCGTATTGGAGGGCTCCGGAAATTGCGACCACCTGGAGTTCTATAACGTGCACCCAAATCTGAGCCCATGGAGCCCTACAGCGTTTTCACCTCCATCGAAAATGCAGCCGCCGCAGTAACGCAAAACGTTTGTGTGTATTTTTTTTTTCTCAGACGTAAGCTCGCTTTTTCTGCGCTGCAGTCAACTTGCGCACGTGTTCGTGTGTTTAAGGATGATGACTCACTGCGCACGCTGTAGTAAAGATTGAAATGACTTGACCATTTCAAGGCCTATTATTGCAAATTAAGTGTACAAAACACTCCTTGACTGCTTTGTCCGTTCTGCTTAGAAATACGCTTGCACCCGCTTTTGTATTGGTATTCTTTGTGCCTTCATCCTGTCACGATTACAGGAGGAAACGCGAAGCGCAATGAAAAGCATGCCGACAGGCTCTTGTGCTGCTTCTTTTTTCATAGTTCAAGAGATCTCCCTCTGACTTAAACGTCCGACGAATTGAGAATACGCTTGTGATGCTCAAAATAAGGTAAATGAACCGATTTATGTGACCTGAACGCATAAAAACGTGCATAACACGGGAATGGCAGTGATTTACGATATGCGCATCTTGCAGCTATTAAGCCCATTTTATCAAGAGCCTGATCTATATAACGTAACCTAAATGTTCATGTACATTTACGATTTCCTCTTTACCAACGCGCACAGTAACCAGGCCGTTATGGCGAAATGACTCCTAGCTTGCAGTTATGAAGGAAAGGAAAATAGAGGGAAAAGAAAGGCATGGAGGTTTGCTACCCTGCGCATGGGAGAGGGATGGGGGAGATGAAAGAGAGCAGAGAGGGAAGATAGAAACAGCACATTCGGCAGCACATGCGCGCACAAACAGCACATTCGGCAGCACATGCGCGCACACTCAGTCATAGTATAGTCTTGTCTTTCGCGGTGTGTGACATTGCTGTTACAGTCGCTTGTTCAAGTCGGTGTCACGTAGGAATTTCAACAGAGCTTTCATCGCCTTCTGTTGCAGTGTCTTCTCTCGGGCACTTGACAGAATAGTGTCCACAGACATTTGGCTGTTGTCGATGCGGGCAAAAGCAGACGCCAGTGACTGTCTCTGGATTTCATACAATGGACAGTCACACAGGATGTGGTGTAGCGTCTCTTCGCAATGACAGGCATCGCATAGAGCGTTGTCGGCCATTCCTATGACAAAGGAGTAAGATTTTGTAAATGCCACTCCTAGCCATACGCGATGAAGCAGGGTGGATTCTCTTCGGTCGAGTCCAGTGGGCATGCGGAGAGCCATCAAAGAAAAATTGCAGTTATGAATGTTGCTAGACACAACATTAATCAAAAGCAACAGACAATGAGTCCGATGAAATTGTAGAGAGCGCTATTTGTACTCGGTATTGTATTCAGATGACACAAAGCGTAGATTGCAAAAGGAACGAAAAGACAACTTGCAACCGGCGGGGTCCGAACCGTCAGAGTTTGGTCATTTATCAGGCACGGTTTTCAAAGAGCACCTTTTAGTCATAACTCCCCGGATTGCCCATGAGGTCATGCAGGAGAAAATGTTCGCCATATTCTTTTGGAGTGCGTTAAATACGCGAATGAAAGAAAAAAAAATTAAGGAACAAATTAGCAAGTTTGGACAGAGGACTCCTCACATTAAAGAAATTACTCGGACTATGGCCTGAGATGCATCTTCAGAAAAAGGCGAACATCTTCCTGACAAACTTCTTAGTGGAGACCGGACTGTATAAGTGCCTTTGATAGACAGCCAAGGATGGATATATATGAAATGTGTTAGCGCATGTACTGACAGTAGAAAAAAAAAGGTGCGCGAGTGAACAGTTTGGCAGTGTGAACTGCTGCAAGCAAACTTTGCATTGGCATGATATTTGAACTGGTTTCAGTGTGCTATTATGCTTTTTGTTTTGAATGGTTCATTTTTGGGTATTATTCAGTATTATCCTTTTTTTTTCTCGCTGCAGAGCTTATTAATATGGAGTAGCGGAGACAATATGGACCACAACATTTCCACAGCGAAACAGTTACAACAGAACAGAACGGAATAAAAAAAGGGGGGGGGGGGGGAAATTACTACTTGTGACCCAGGTTTGCTGAAAACACTTCCACAAACCCGTATGTTATGTCATTCGTTGGCGGAGCAGTTAACACAACATGATATCTTTACCGGGGGATGTAGAGAAGGGGGTAGCACCCACGACTTTCGAGTTCTTCGGGCGGGTGGGGTGGGGTGCAAATTTGTTCCACTGAAACCGCAACCCCCCTGTCGAGGCGTTTAATGTTTTGGCACCTCCTCAATTTTTATGCAATTTTGCGTGTTAATTTGTATATACGAGCACACATGAGCGCACGCACGAACAAGGGTTAGTTGAAATACCCCGCCCTCGCCCTCCCGCGAAACATATTTCTGGCTGAGTCCCCGATCTCATTATATCTCGTAAGTTCACGCGTCGACTGGAGGACACCTTCCCGGCGACAACGAGAGACACGGCATTCCTGCGCGAAGGCAAGAAAGAAGCGCGCAGATACGAATCAGCTCTACCGAGGGCTCTGGACGGGGTCGAGGCGCCTAAAGGATGTGTGTCACTTCTTGCTTAGCCGTCGCACCCATTTTCGCTCCGCCCATTTGCGCCTGTCTCGACGAGTTTCCGTCTCCCCGGCAACGAAGACGACGCCTCCGCTGTCGGCACGCGCTCTTCTTCCTCAAGCCGCGGAAGGTGGCAACGCTCTTCTAACACTCCAGCCGGTGTTCCGAGAAAGGCGAGCTGGTTATAAGAAGAAGGCGCGTGTAAAGGGAAGAAAGAAAGTGTAAGAGAAAGAAAAGGGTGGCTGCCTGTGCGCCCGGTGGCGAACACTGCATCATCGCTAATGACTTGGAAACCCAAGAATCATCGGAATGGATCCCCGGATCCGGCAGACGCGAGAGTGCTACATAGATGTAGCCTGAACGGGGCAAGAAGCGCGAACGAGACGGCCCAATTCGAGCAGCAGTGGCAGCAGCAAGTATACCAGCAGTGGCAGCATCGGGAGCTATACCGGTCGACAGGTTCGTCGGAATGCACTACGCCGGGTGGTACTGTTAAGAAAGGAAAAAAAAATTGAGGATGGGAGGGAAGGAAAAGAGAACCGAAAAGTGATCCCGGATGGCTGGCTCTCTCGTATGGGCCGTTCTCATATCTTCGTGCCCGACGCTTCTGTTACCGCTGCTTCCAGGCGTACGTAGTGCGCCAGAGAATGGATTCGATGTATCTTGTTACGCGAGAAAAATGGTGCGTCGGCAGATGAAACATCGCCGGAGTGCCAGAATGGGTGGCAAGAAATGAAAAAAAAGAGAGAGAGAGAGAATGTGGGGGAAAGAAGGGGGTAAGAAAACAGGAGCTGAATTACACCGGAAGATGACGGCAAAAAGCACTATAGAGGGAGTGAACAACGCTGGCTCTATACGAGAGGCGCGATTCCACGGTAAGAAATGAGCGCTGGTGCGCGTGAGCGACAATGGGGGAAACGGCAGTCCTTGGCGCGACGCCCGGTGTGATTCTCTTGTTCTCACTTCCGGAGAGCCCGACCGGTGCAGCGCACGCCGCTTGCAAAGGACGCGCATTTGCTAGCGGGCGTCCTAATGCACCGCCCCATGCATACCCGGCTCGCGCCTCCGAACGGTGGTCCATTAACGCGGCGTGGGCATATACTGACGCCACTGGAATCACGTTGGAAGCGAGTCGGTAGTTCGCTGGCTTTCTGTGCATATGCGGGGAAGAGGTGTACGGAGCAAGACAGATGTCTTTAAAGGAGGGTTTTGCTCGCATTTCTGGAGGGAGTTGTGTGTCTACTTCTTTTTTTTCTGTTTCACACAATTTCTACGTACACTGACTTCTAATTCACGCGTGAAGCGTCTGCGAATTCTTATTTAATTTGTTTCACATTCCTGTCACATGGTGAAACTCTCGATAGTTATAGCGCGAGAACAAAACGACGACACAGAGAGAAGAATGACACGAAAGACACTTCTTGTCTCTGTGTCGTCGCTCCGTGTCGTCGTTTTGTTCTCGCGCTATAACTATCGTCACGCCATACCAACCAGCCCAAGCTGCCACACTTCTATGTGAAACTCTCGTCTCGTGGTCGCTGTAGATATTTGTATCAAGTGTTTGCAGGCTGTTTTTCTACGAGATTGTCTTCTCCAGCCTACAGCTGTTTTTTTTTTTCTCGTCACACTGTTTCGATTTCTCTTACCTCTGCGTTTCAGCATTTGTCTATGATGTGTGTTTTGTGTGTGCCGTGTTACTATAGGTGCATACTTCACTCGCCGAAAGTTCAAGAAAGTCACTGTGGAGACATGTCCGCCATGGAAAATTCGACGTATGCTTCGCTCAGCAAATCTTAAAACCATTCAAAAGGTTGTTACTCGTATAAATTGAATGACAGATCCCGTCCTTCCCGATGTTGTGAGTGAAGTGAGTGATGCCATCATTTAGATGAAACCATAAATGGTGGCAATGACTGTGTCGCTGATATTACAAGCAAAAGTATTAATTGGAAGCCGACTTGTAGACATGCTGACATATCGTCTTCGAGGCTTGACAAGTCCGTTTGTTGAAATGTCGACTCTAGTTGCATCACGAGTTCGGAATTTTTTTCAGGACTTTTCATTACCTAAATCTTTCATCTTCCTCTGAAGTTCTGCCTTTGATGTGGCAGACGAAGAGGAGGATTTCCAGCAATTTAAGGGCTTTAAAGTGATGTCATATAACGGATTGAGTCTGACGACAATAACCAAAGTGTGTTTACGAGAATTAGTAAGCGAAACAACGTTTACTTACTCAGCAAGATTCTAAAACAGCGCTGCAGATCATCCAAACTTTCCATAACACTTAATGTTACAGTGGGGCTAGTCGAAACTCATTGCCAACGCCGTTTAAACGACGGTGTTATAGAACGTCCTTGCGAAGGCAGAGGTGCAAAATAATGCGTCGTTAACCTCGCCCGTCGACGCTCATTAATTCAGGTAGACGCTCGAAACGAGCCACTTTGTTCGCTTTTGTAATTGGAGGCGGCCTTGGGACGCCGGAAGGGCAACGCAGCGTGGAAACAATAACCAATGGGTGTTCCGGCGTACGAAACGGTGTCCGCCTAATCCTGTATGCCTATAAAAGACGATCGAAACTAATCGATGCGACTGCTTTGGGCGGGTCGTTTCGAGCGCAGGGCGAGCGATTTTGTGGAGCCATAACAGCTGAAGGCACCGAAGTGCTGTTTGTAACGCGCTCGGCACCAGTGCGGGCACAAAGGTTTGATGTGCAGCGGTGCGTGAATCGTTAGAACACAGAGACGCAAAATAAGCTATAACTTTATAGTAGAGGTTTCCACGTTTACTCGAACTGTAAGGAATACCTACGGGTCGACTTACCGAAACGCTCGGCGATGATGCGTATTAAGCACGATGAAGTAAATGAAGCGCAGAAAGGTCACAGCGAGCAACTTTCCTGCTCTATATCGGAACGAAAGGGGGAGATGTAATTAGAGATACGAATAAAAGAGGGAGAAAGAAAGGTAACACCTACGCACAGAACCTGCTGTTCACAACGCAGGATAACAACTCTCTGTATTTACGGTCAGCCTGGCAAATTTGTCTGTGAGAATTTGCGCGTTTCATGTGTAAATAGTTCTGTGGAATGCCGCGAGGTGGCTGAAAATTAAGAAAGCGAAACTGACAACTTCTCGCTTTTGTTGCCAGACTACAAAGAAATCCATACCTGTTTTATTTCTTCTTCAAAATTATGCTTCTACTGGTTACCGAAAAATACGACCCTGGTCCAAAGGTTGAACACGGCACCAACACCTTCCCGGAGTGGCCCGTACAGTACTATTTTTTTTTTGACTTTGTGATATAAACGGACCGCTTGTCAGTTTCCCGTTCTTTATTTACACATTTGTAGCCCTCTGATGCGATGTTTTGTGAATACCGATTTTCATAACGGCGTAATCCGACAGTGGTCTGTAATCAACAATCAATATGTGCTGGCGCTGCGGCGAGCGCTTCTCTCCACAACACTGCATCGAGGGCAGTCGCGCAAAGCACGCTCAAGTGCCTGCGCGACTATTTCAAAACTATTTCACGCAGTGTTGTGAGAGGTATTTCCGTGCTATGTGAAAGGTTGTGTAAGCTGACAGAAACTCTGTAGCCTTTTTTTCTGTGTGTGGCTCATTCTGAAACGTTTACCGAATTACAATCGTTCAAGCGCGAAGCGATCCGACCCTGAAACACTTGGCAATAAAACGATGTATCTAAATGCGAATTTCCGGAATTCAAGAACCACACGGGCAAGAGTTTGCTGAAGCCTAAATGTTCTCTTTACTGTCGACGTCATTCTTGTCTGCTTATTTATGTGTACATTGATTTTACCCACGGTAAAATACGCGAAAAAAAAAATGAACCCGAACGCATGTGCTGCTGGCCACGAAACACGTGTATACTCTTCTCGATAGCCGCCCTTCACCGCACGGCGTATCTATAACACGCCAAGCAGGAAAAGTGAGCACCGGCTGGCGCTCACTTTGCATTTGAGCTCCTCAATAAAACGGCAGTCACGTGCTGTGATGAAACGGAAATTCGTAATATCAAACGAAACGCTCCATCATGGTCGTGTATAACTGGCTATATACAACACGGCTATATACGTCGCTACACAGAATGCGAGCAGCTCACCGTGTGCTCCGCGTACTACTTGCGGCCACCGCCTACGTTTTTTTTTCTTTCTTTTTGTATCTGTCTCGATGATCGCATTCGCCGCTTCGTTTCTTCTCCGGGGAAGCAGAGATCCTCGTGACAAGATTTACCAAATCGATTTCGGTAGCCACGCATCTTGCTTCAGCGCTCAGCTGCTTCGAGTTCGCTGCGATGCTCCTTTCTTTGTTTGTTTCTTTCTCCCTCGACGTTCTCCTCTTCTCGTGGGCGTCCAAACGCAGTAATGCCGTTTGTAAGCGCCTGCGATCATCGAATTCAGGGGGGTCGAAAAAAGCTAACTGCAGGCGCCGCGCGTGGGCCATGATGTTTCCTCGGTTGAGATCAAAGTAAGCAACTCGATGCAGGCGGCTTATTGGCAGCGTCTGCCTCCCATCGCGCATCGTACCAGCTTCACCGCTCGATTGGAAGAAAAAAAAAAAGAACGAAAGAGAATTCGGATGCAGTCGTTACAAATACTGCGTTGTTTATTTGTATGGATTTCGATGTGTATTTTTTTTTTTTTGCGTGGATTTGCCCCGGCTTTTACAAAGAGGTCACGCACGCACGGTAGCACAAAGATTCGAAACGACAGAACGTAGACGCGACGCATCCAGTTGACGTGCTGTTAGCGGGAGGCCTAGGAAAAAATAAAACGACATCTCAATCTCCGACGCAGACCATGTACTTCTTTGGAAATGTGCGAATAGAAATTGCATGTAACGGAGCTTGGTGTGCAGTGTAGTATGGTAATGTAGAATGACAGTTTGTTGTTGCATAAGGTGGCGTGCGAATAAAAAGGAATTAATCGAAAGGCTTGTTCTTAGGCCCACAGCCACCTTTTAGCACGACAGCAGTGGAAAACAGTCAGCAATGTGAACTCAACAACAACAACAACAACAACAACAACAACACAACAACAACAACAACAACAACAACAACAACAACAACAACAACAACAAATAAATGAATGAATAAATAAAAAAATAAATACAAAGTATGAAAAATGAAGTCCAAATTTCAAAAATAAAAATAGCAACCATGATAATATAGCAACTGCAAAAAAATCTTTAAAAACTAAACATATGTATATCGCGCAATTGAGTAAAAGGGAATTCGTGGAAAGGCTCGTTTCTTTGTGAGGCATCAACTAATGTAACCAACATACATTTAAACCAAAGAAATCACACAAGAGTTTATTTATTGTTTTCAACTGTAGTGCAGCGGTTGGGACCAAAGATAAACAGATATCGAAGTGGACGAAAAAGCTTCTAAGAAGGCATAGGAAATGCACACAAGGAAGCACACGCGCGTGCTTAATCAGAACTAGGCAGTGCTTGAAACATTTTAGCGAACTCTGAGAGCACAATATTACCTTAACCAAATCGCAGAGTTGCTGTCTAGTGTAATAATTTTTGTTTACATGCTTTATGGTGCGCTTCGTGTAAAATGAGCATGAACAGTTAAGACTATAAATGCAGCATGTTGACTGCAGGTCGATATTAGAAAATGCTTTACAGAAGTTGTCATGGCACATACGTTTTTGTGTGCTGGGTGATTTGAATTTAAAAGTTGTTTTAATTTGGCGTTGCACGTAACTAACAAGAAATAAAAAGCCTGTTATCTTGTTTTTTTTTCGAATTAGCAAGTCTTATTGATTGCGTTCCCAGCAACTGCATTTACCTGCAAAAAGTTCGTTTATTCTATGTTACGGCGTTTCTATTTGCCTCGTGCAAACGTTATCGCACGTTGTCTATACGCAGTTTCAATAACCCACTAACCTGACGCTTCGCCCGACACATTTCCTTGAATATTACCTTGGAACAGTCCACTGTTAATTACGGTCAGTTCATTTGTCCCGTTTATGTTTTTACGACAGTGTAGAGACAGACAGAATGATTGGACAAACTGTTTTGCGGTCAGTGTTTCTTCTCACGCCATCTCCCTCCTCTTCCGTTTGCGCGGCGGATCGTATTTTCTGTCATTAGAATGGCCCGTCGAATCGCATAAGCAGTCCGCTCACCACGGCGTCGTTGATCCTCGCATCAGCGCCAGCTCATTTGTGTAGCTAACTCCGCCCATTACCGCGGTTCGCTTCGCGCGAGCTATAACCGAATTATGCCACCAGCAGTTGGAAGGAAGAGCGAGCCTTAACAGCTTTCGCTAGCTGTTCCTTTCGCTAGCTTTAACAGCAACGACGGAGCGTGAATCTAGTTAGGATGCGCATGTTCCTGGTTATTTGATGTGAGTGACTAGCAGTATACAATGTCGGCTGTGTCCTTAGATCCGGTATGGGAAACGCAAAAAGAAGGTAAGAAAAAATAATAATGGTGAGGCACGAATCTCGTGACGTAGTGAGCCTGATCGGCACCGACGTCGCACTAAGCGAGGAGGAGGAGGTGGAGGAAAAGGAGGAGGAGGAGGACGAAAAGGCGTTAATGCCTGATGGAGCGGGGAAGCAAATAAAAATAATAAATGGGGTGTGCGGGGCCACCATTAGGGTGCGTGGGCAGGAAACGTGGCACTGCATGCGCGTGCGCGCTCCTTCGCATTATGTGCGAGTCGGGGCCATGAACGGGAGATTGACCACAGGCAGTACGTGAAAAGAAGACTGCAGGAAAGAAAAAAAAAACAAAAAACTGCGAGGCCTCTATACGCTATCCTGCAATGGCTCTTATGCGCGAAAGAAAGAAACAAAGAAAATGTGAGACCTAAAAGGACGAGAAGCTAGAATAACGCGAAAGAGACAAAATGGAAGCAACAAAAAAAAAAATCATAGGTGGCGCAGTATGCTGGAGGAGTACAATTCGTGACCATCGGAGACTCACGACCGTGCGTCTGATGCGGCCCACGCAGATCACTGTTTTCACCAGCGAATGCGGCTGCCTCCATCCTCTGGGCTTCTCGTTTCTTTCTTTTTATTTCGAAAATGGGACTCCCCTGTTATTACCATTATATGTTTGCGCCCTTCTTTCCTTTTTTCGATTTTTAGCGCGCATCGAATATATAGGACGGCCTCTTCCTTCGATGCCGCTGATTCTGTAAGGCACGAGGACGCAAAGCGGGCCACTTGATTCTTTTGGGTGTGCGTGTTTTGTTAAACGCGTAGGTGCCGGGTTTGGGAGCCGAAAAAATAAACTGACGAGCGCATACACTCGCGCAGGAGGAGGCATGGAGAGGGAAACGGAGTGAAGCGGCGCGCGATTGCATGCAGAGTCGTGCAATTAAGGGATGGCTAATGCTAGCCTATACGGCTCTCAACGGCGTGCCACCCACGCGAAAGAGAAAGAGGGAACGAGAGTTACGTGATTTACGGGAGAAGCCGCGCTGCGGCGGTGGAGCCATCGTGCCACCCGTGAAAAAAGAACGGAAGAGAGGAAAGAGAAAGCGAGCGCGGCATCGCAAAGGAGACTGCGTCGTTTCTCCGATTTCTTTCGTAACGTTGCAACTGGGGCGCGCACGCCTCTTCCCCAGCGGCACCGTCCAGATCTGGGCGAGATGGCTCGTTCGGAGACGGTAGCGGGTACACATCGTCGCGACGCGACGCGACTTCTGCTGCGCCCGACGAAATGCGCCCGTTCGCTTCGTGGTGGCGAGATTGGATTTGCACGACGACGTGGTGGCGTACGCGAACGCACACTCACAGACACGCTCACACACACGCCACTACGGCTCGCTCACCCCCCCTGCCGGGCCAGCAGCAAGGGGCCGGGGACATGGCGTGCCGGCGGTCGTCCTTCCTTGTTTATGCGACCGCGCTGGTTGCATTGCCACAGCTACTCGGGAAGCGTTGGTCTGGTTTTGATCTTTTTCTCTTTCCCCTTCGGTGCCCTGTGACGACGACGCCGTGGTCTCAATGGCGACGCGTGTGTAAGCGGCGACTGCTGCGAGGATGTACTACGTGCGCGGCGTGATTCGGACGGACGTGCTTCCGGGTTGCATAGCCTGCTCGCTCGCTCGCTTCGGATTTTGCATGCCAGACCACGCGGCAGCGAGCGTGGCGCATGCTCGTGGCGAATGTTCGTACGGAGATATCACGTATAGCCACGCCGTAAACGAGCCGTCTCTGGTTTCGTCTAGACTTTGGCGAGGCGCGTGCGAGATTTACGGCACGCGCGCGAGGGATTTTGCGGCCCGGGCGTCTCGACTGAGAGTTTCGATGTTGTTTTATTTTTTTCGTAAGCTGTTTGCGAATGTGCGATTTGAGCATTTTAGAAAGCATCAAACTTACTTTCGCCTCGATATAAATGTTCAGTGCAGTGGCAAAAGAGATCTGGAAGCGGTCATACAAGCCGTGTGGACCATATTGGCGGGCTAATCACGTTATATAGTCTAAATATGCCTTAGTGGATACAGAAGGAGTGGTACAGTGGTATGCATAATATCGCAACAACAACAAACACGACCGTGACGATGACGATGACAAAATCGCATTGCAAATTTTCACATAGCACTCCGGAGTTGAAAAAAAAAAATTTAGAGCCTACTATTTCTTTTGTGAGTTGAAGGAATATATATATATATATATATATATATATATATATATATATATATATATATATATATATATATATATATATATATCTTTTTGACTCAGCATGTGATTACGATAGTTACATTTGAGGGAGAAACAGCGCAAATACGGAACGAAGTAAGAAAGAATGACCACGCAACACGAGCGCTAACAAATGTGTCTAAGCTCTTTACACCGGAAATATTACACCGCGCTTGAGTTGTGTGCTCATTGTTCGTCCCGTTTTCGCGCTGCTCTCACCCTGGGCATCATGTACCAACTGATCCTTCATGACACCCATCTGCACTTCATCTTTTTTCTGTTTATACTACACTTCACTAAATCTCTCAGTGCATAGGCAACCAACGGGACGACTACCCCGATTCACCTATATGTATCTTAATCTCCCATTTGATAAGTTTTCTCCTGACGAATGGGAGTTATGAAACTAGCCGCTACATAAGCCCGCTGGCGGTAAGAACCGCACCCGCCATCGCGTACTCGAGGTCCCATGAACTTGTAAACTAGCTAGGAACCCGTGCAGTCTTCATGAGATCTTCAGAACTTTTGTGTTAAAGTCATTAAACTGGTGGTGCGCAACGGCTGCTCTAAGTAAGAAGCAAGTGAATTGGACTTTCCGAACGTGCATCGCAAAAGAATATGAGCTAAAAAGGCAAGGGCAATTCATCTGAGCTAGTCCTGCAGAATGAAAAAAAAAAAAAAAACATTAGGCAGCAAAAAGGGCACAAAGTACGCGTACTATAGAACTCGGTTGTTTATCACGATGGTCTGTGTGTGTCTGTATAGTGGACCAATCGAGATAGTGACACGACCGGACGTTAAATAGCTCCCGCCGGAAATGTGTAAATGACCCCTATGTGAACTCGTCCTAAAAAGTGCCTGGAATATTGCGTCCTGTATATAAACGAACCACTCGCGCAGTTATACTGCAGCGTAGCGTCGCGCCCGCAACACGTATACACTCTTTGTTAACAGTTCTGAGCAGCGCACCGTGAGACCGTGCGAGCTGCGCTTGTCTCGTTTGGCATCTGCGGTTTCCCGGGTGTTCTTTATCGTTGTATAACACACAGGGAGAGGAGCTTCGGGTCTGGTGAGGATGCTAACAAGTCCTTCGGCGTATACATTTGAATAAATATACGCGATGAAAACACGGTGGAAGGAAGCGGAGGGAAAACGTTTAGGAGGTCTATAATTGGCGTGTTAGGCCTCGGCTCGATCGTTCTTTTTTCTCAGCAAGCTCAGACAGATCCTCGACCATACAGCTTTTCTCGATGCGTGGGTCTATATAGCGTGTTCCTCGTTCGCTAATTGTTTTGCCTCGAAAGCCGTCGCGTCGCCGGGGTTTGACAACTCCTTCATCCTTCATCACTAGGCTTATGTGTTTGCACCGGCATTTTGCGAACAAAAGATCTGATATATATATAGTATCCGCAGAACCTGCCATACTCGTAGCTTGCATGCTCGCACGGACGTTCTCATGCAAACCATTCTCGAGACCTATAGCTGCACGTGTAGCTGATGAGACTATAGCCGTGAGGGAACGAGAAACCAGTGAAGCGTGCCCAGGCTGCTGCTCTAGCCGCATCTCCGGTGCGAGGAGACCCTTTGTCCCGGTGTACAGGGCCGTGTCCAGGGACGGCGCTGTCCCACACGCTCCATGTCCACAGAGAGAGAGAGGCATGCACAGCCGCCCTGAAGTGTATCCTTTGGTACAGCCGGAGTGTAAATACGTATACACGTGTGTACCTAGCTGCTGCTCTCGACCCTTGGCCTTGCGTGGAAACCACGTCTCTGCGGGGTTCTTTCGTTTGCCTCGAGTCCTTTGTCCGTGGCTCGGCCGACTTCTTGGGACTCGCACGTGGGAACCGCCTGTATAGACAAAGACAAAGACCAGCTCGCGTCAACGTTATCTTAGTCATTTTGTTGTCCACATGCGTTGGTGCGGGGGATTGGCCGTGGTGCTAGTAGTGAAGTTGACTGCCGGACGCTTGATGCGGTCGCCGCCTTATAGAAGATCGGTCTGTGACGCGCTGAAGCGCGTCCGAGGAGATCCCCTTTTGTGTTCGTTCAACTCTGCCTGTAAGTTCGTGGACCTTCGCCTTATACATAAATGAAGGGCGAGTCCGTATAACAAAGAATTCGTTTCGCCCGTGCCGTCTTCCGGTCGAAATGAATGCCTAACTTTGCCGAGGGCGGCAGGGCAGATTCGACGAACTTATTAAAAGGGAACAGCGTTGTGCTTATTGCGCACTATAACAAGAGCTTTGTAGTATAGAAAAAAAAGTGTACTTGAAGCCATGGGGAAGTAAACAGAAAGCCATCAACTTTTAAGAAATTGAATCACAATGCTACACTGGGGCACATCTGCCTCAAGAAGATATTTGCACTAATTTGTATTGTGCTTTGAGTGGTCTGTGACTGAGATGTTCTTATGCGATAATTATTTCGCACTCAATGCATAAGCTTGGTCTTACAGGATGTTCTTTTGCGTGACCTAACGGACAATGGACCTGGGCGTCTACGAGATGATTTTAATCACTCAATAACCATTTCTTTGAACATTTGCTGCATTTTTGGCAGTGCCATACACTATGTATTAGGACCTGGTGGGCTATCACTTTGCGGAAACAATATTCGTAGACACGCAATACAAAAGTAGGCAACTTAAGCAAGTCATTTCTCCCATTGTCGGTTACATTTGAAGCATATTCTTAGGTAATAAACTAAACGCCTAATGACGTTCGTGGTTTCGCAATCTGTATACATAGTATCTGCATATACAGCTGTACTCTGTAGAACTTCAAGCTTTAGAATTTAACTGCGCTTGTATACGACTTCATACATACACTGGTAAATTATTAGTAACCCCGATCCAAGGCGGCAAAGTTGGTACATATCTGAGCGTGAAAACAGAAATGTGTTTGTGGGCTTCATTTTTCTGGAACATTAGTAAATTTCGCTTGAAGGCGGAGGTAGACCATTTTGAAGATATTCTTGCGCGATGAAGTCTGACGTTCAATGCTCGTCGTAGAGCTCGGCTTATGCACCAGTCCGCACATACGGTCAAGCGATCAAAACAGCTGAGTCTCCCTCTCAGCAGTAAGATGTAGACAAAGAGAGAGAGAAAGACCACGTATAGAAGAGATGTCAAGGCTACGTTGGTATCCGGTTTTCAGCCATTGTTAATCGCAGCGCACAAATGACACGTGGACATTGGCCAACATTCTAGATACTACCAAGCCACCACTCAATCTTCCGGCCTTTTAACTCGTACGCTATACCTCAGAAGACGCGAGGTACCTGTCTTCCATCGCCATATATATCACATGTTGACGTGAAGGCCGCCGTCTTGGTTGGTGAACGAAGTGCCTCCCACAACGAAAGCACTTAGCTCCTGCTCTGCGTTTCTGGCTTTCTGCGACAATGACCGCTGCTTTACTGCGGTGGTGCGAAGAAGATTAGGGGGGCGCTGAAGTAAGCCCACAACGGACCAAGCGAAGTACGCTCTGTGTCGACCGAAACCTTTGTTTCATGTCTGGAGATAGTTCCCGGCGCTCCGTTTTTGGACTCCGGAGCCATACTACGGAGTACAGTGTCATGGTTTCGGTTCCCAACTGCTTTGCTAACTCGTGCGTTTGAACGGAGGGACACCTTAAAGAGTTCCGGGTGGTGTCGTAACTCGGAACTCATGCTATGATCTCGCTTTACTTGCATGTGTCAAAATTATTATAGTTATGAAGCCAATTTTATGTCCAATACAAGGCGAGTGGTCTCAAAACAAGCAAAAGAAAAAAAAGAAGCAACTACGATTTCATCTGTGTTCAGCAAGCTAATTTAGTTTTCATTTTTGTAAGCTCCATAATTTTGTGACGCGCTGCATGATTCTCTACGTTCTTTATGGCGCTTCGAACTAAAGCTCGTTCTTTTCAAGTTAGTAGACCAGTGATTAGGTATTATTTGGATTACAAGACCCACCCAGCTCATTTTCTTTTCCCTTTTCAAATGTAAACTGTGTCATATTGGGTACCTTTGTTTGCTCGCTCATTCGCCATTTCAACTTCGCGTCTCTTAGCGTTAATTCTAACATGTTTCGTTCGATCTCTTGCTGCGTAAAACTTCAAATTGCCGGCAAAGCCCAAGTGCCGGCATGCGTAAGTGACGGCAAAGCGCAATGTGAACATAGGCGTGCGCACGAGATGGTTGTCCCCCTCCCCCTCCACCTGGTCAACTAAGGGGGGAGGGTGCAAAGTTTACTCCATTCATTAACTTATTAGTGGGGGGGCTGCGACGAACCATTGCTTCCCCCTCCTGAAGGGCAACCCTGCGCACGCTTATGATACGATGTATATCGCAAATCAGCGAGTCCCCGTACGGGTTGATCAGCTTTACGGGCTTTAACGAAGTCTTTATTATCTTACTTTCTTCACTGAGCACCCGATTCGACCAAGTCTGTATAGCAGATGCCTCGCGTGTGTAGAGCAATCAGATTGTTTCTCACTGATGGAGGCGATTGTACACTGAGCGTTTCGGAGTTTGCGACAGGTAGCTTGGCACACCTTGCGTCGCGAGTCAGTGCTCCCGCTCTGCATGGAGCGAACGAAGTAGTTTGTAACACGCCGGGTCTAGGTTCGTCGTGGATTCGCGCCACACACAGTGGCGGACAAAATGAAAACAGTTTTCTTTTTTTTTTTTCTTGGGTTCCGTCCCTACGGATAGTCGGGTCCGAGTATATGGGAGAGTCAGCCCAAGGAAAGAGAAAAAAAGGCAACAGGAGGTTGGAGAAATTGCTTCGACCTGTGCGGGAGGGGGTGTAATAGGGGTTCCTCACTCGGCACGCTTGAAAGAAGACCCCCCCTCTCCTGCTCTCTCTATTTGAGTCCTAGAGAGATAGGTCTGCAAGCTCCGAGATCCTATTCGTCTCACTAGATGTACGCAGTGTACTGAAGGGCAAGGTTAGCTTCAGCGAAGAACAAGTCCTCTAGTTCATAGAGGCGTGTTCGCTCTTTTGAATGGATTGCGGAGGCTTCAAGGTAAAGTAAGTTGGGCCGATTCATTTCACTGTCTTCTGTGACAAAGTGAAGAACACTGTGAGAGGGCAAGCGATATAGAGAGATGGAAGGAGCGAGGGAAGGGCTTGTAAGGAAATACGAGTATAGAGGAAATAAGAGTATGCCCAGATCTGCGGTAACAAATAGCTGACAGTCTCCTAACCTACAACCCATGCCGACGCCTACATGGCGAGTGCTTTCATGTGTGTAGTATGTAAAACGATCAGGAACCAAATGTTTCCGGATCGCTTTACATACTAACCGCATTAAATTTATGCTATGTTATAGTGTTACAGAAATTCTCTGTACAGCTGCTGTACATTTGTCGTTCTTTGTCATCACCTATACACCATCTGTCAATTAATAAATAAGGTTATTCTGCAGTAAGCGATTTCTTCAGACCATACCAGGCCCTTGCTACGCCCTTTTTCGGCGAATTATTCGAGTTAATCAAAATGGACTAAACCGACCAATCTATTTGCTAGCTCGGTCACTATATATCGTCTAATGTTCGCAGCCACATTGTCCTCCGGCGCAGGATGCATCAGCGAGATTCGCGAGCTGGCAGACAATGAATTTTAATATGTTCCGGCGTATATATATATATATATATATATATATATATATATATATATATATATATATATATATATATATATATATATATATATATATATATATATATATATATATATATATATATATCAGTAAACAATTTTTTTCGAAATCAACACGGGTAGGCGCTGAGTTGCGCTGAATGACGCGAAGTTGTCTGTTGTTGTTGTTGGACCTGCTAATCAGCTTCTATTCGTCGGTCAAAAGGTAATAACATTTTCTTGCACGAATCGATACTTTCCGTATGAGGCGACCTCGCAGCGTCATTAAGAAACATTGAAAACGTGCACTATCGAAAATGTTAATTGCGCTACAGTGTGTGCAATATAAAATATAGAGAGTGCGGACATATGTTGGTTGGACTTCGACATGATAAGGCGCATGACTGCAGCTTACAACATTACTCTTCTCGTGGAGCGCAGTCGGACGAACCTAGCAGTGTCGGTGTTCCGCTACGCTGCACCGATTTAAGGAGCGGCAACAGTGTATATACGTCTCCCGGAGCTGGGCCCCATCTCGGGCAAGCGCCGTTGGTCTCGCGCCTCGCGTTGATGAAAACAACCGAAAAGAAGAGGGGGCGGGGGGGGGGGGGGGACGGCAGCGTTGCGTGTGTGCAAAACCGGTTTTCGCGGCTCACGATTGTTGTAGAACGACGGGACGATGCCGGCCGCGCGCCTTCGTCGAAGGTGTTCACCGGACCGCCGTCGAATGTTTCTCCTTTCTTTGTGTTTGTATACCGCCGGTGCTCCAGCTCCTCCTATGCGTTGGAGTTGACCAGAGAAGCGCGCCTTTGTGATGCAACTGCCGCCAGGCGGCCCCTTCAGCTGAGCAGCGGGGGACCCGGCGAATTCCGTATACGTCATAGGAGGCAAGCGGGCTTGAGCACGAGTAGAGTGCTGTCCAGGGAGGTTGGCTTGGGGTGGGGGAAAATGGATCTTTAGGGGAGGGGATCAGGTATGGGGCAGTGATGCCTCATCAGCGCGGCCGCCTAAATCCGGTATCGCATTTTTGCACCGTGGGAGTAGGAGGAGAATCACTCTGCGTGCACGCACGCTTGGATCACGTAACTCACGAGCTTCGCGTGTGATTGCCCATTTACAGGGCGTTTGTAGCTTAATAGATTTGGATGGCCCTGCTTTCCTGCTACACCACTATCTGTCGGGTCATGTCCTCACGGTGAAGTGTTGGGTATCGAGTAATCGGTCCGACTGTCCGCTGCCTTTTGCACATTGTTGGACAGTGCGATACGTGTACAAGCTCTCGTTGTGGGGCTGTATGCACAACGAGCTGTGCCTGGTGGCAAAAACACTACTTCCCCAAACTCGAGAAACAAGACCAGTTTTTATAAAAACGGTCATATAGCAGCAAAAATAGGCGTTAATAATGCATAAATGCGTTGAGGATGTGACTCAAGTCGCGCCTTATTCACGGCGTAGACGGGCTGATGTTGTCCCGGTTAAATACTAAAGGAATGTATTCCTTAAATCTGGAGGACCATATGGCCGGGATTAGAATAGCATTGATGCAGTCGACGGGAGTTTTCATGTTCAACAGCGAGAAGCTTAGTTTCAGCACCCAGCGATGGTTAACAGGCTATTCATCGAGGTCGCAGGAACTGTAGAATCTAATATACCCTGTCTAATGATCAAGATCCGATATTACGTATTCTTAAGATTATTTATTGCTTGATTGATTGATATGTGAGGTTTAACGTCCCAAAACGACCTTATGATTATGAGAGACGCCGTAGTGGAAGGCTCCGGAAATTTTGACCCCCTGGGACTCTTTAACGTGCACCGACATCTGAGCACACGCGCCTACAACGTCTCCGCCTCCGTCGGAAATGCAGCCGCCGCAGCCGGGATTCGATCCCGCGACCTGCGAGTCAGCGCACGAGTATCTTAGCCACGAGACCTTGCGGTGGGGCAGATTATTTGTTGCTGATAATCAAATAAGGCAGCTTATGTCAAGCAGTCATTCTGCACCCATTAAAATAAAAGTGCTCATGCCATCAATAGTTAATTAGGCATCAGCACTTCGTCAGTTCAAATTAATCTGTGGCTGTCCGCAGACATGATTCGACCTGAACGCAGTTGACCCGCGTGTGTCAGCCTTGTGCCGCCGGTGTCCGGCACTAAAATACAGCACTGTAAAACTGTAAAAAACTTCAAATCAATTTAGTACGCATGCATATTTCTCAGGACCAGATTGCAGCGGAGAACACTTTAATATCAGCGAGGGTTAGCTAACGAAAAACAGAAAGGCAACCTGATACTCCAGCGAGATGAAAAAGCGCGCATGCAGCAGCGACAGAAAAAGCGTATCCAGTGACCCCGAAGTGCTCGGTGCATGGGGCCCACAGATGAATTCACAGGTGACAGCTTAATATATGGTCTGACCGAGGCGACCGCAAGTAAAGACAAAGAAATATACGAGCACTGAAAGGTCCCATCGCGCGCCGCTCCGTGGCTTTTTCGAGCGTATTACAAACAATTGCACTCGCAAGGATAAAAACGTAAGCCCCAATATTACCACCCTCCGTTTGTTTCTTTTGTTCTTATTCTTCTCCACTGATTGCATACAAAAGAAGGTTACAGGAGAAAAAAAGTAAAACAAAGAAGTAGGAGCTTGGACTCCGTGTTTTCATCTGACGACGTGAAAGTGTGCGCATAGCCTTCTCTCTAAGCGCCAACCCTTTCCTTTCCCTTTTTTTTCGATGGCGAAAGAATGAAGCCCCGTTTGCGCACGACACGCTTGTCCCTCATGGCGTTCGCGCCAACGTCAGCAAGAACGAGTATGAGGAGAAGCAGACAGATTGTTCTTGCATTGTTGTACCTATAGCTGCTACCAGTGTGGTAGCCGTCGTCGATGCGTCGAGGCGAGGTAAATCTCCGGAGAATTCTCGGCATCCACCTTTTCTTTTTCTTTTTAAACAAGCCGTGCTGTGTTCGAACCGAAAGCCCTTGCCTTCAACTCTTCGACTCCCCCCCTCCCTTTTTTTTCTCTTTAACCCAATTCTTTGTTGCACCTCTTCGCCTTCTTCTTCTAGAGAAGTTTAACTCTTTTGTTTATTTTTTTATCGTTGCTCCTTCAATATTCCTCGTCGGACGCGACACGGCGTGCGGGCTCACGACAGTCGATATTATGCAAATCAGTGTCCGAGCGGCGATTTCCATAAATCACCGGCAGGAGCGGCTCGCGCCCCTGCAGTCACTGCAGCTTCTATGCGGCGCGACTGGCAGCAACCACGCAAGGTTTCGTCCGCCGCGCACGTGCCTTCCTGAGGAGAGACAATTTACATAGTGCCCTAAATCGATATTGATGGCCCTCGTCGCCTTTCGCGCCGATGAAAGGAAGAGGAGGACAAAACAGTACGCTGCTCTCCCTTGCCTGCCCCACCCCCTTTTTTTCTGTGTGTGTGTGTGCGTGTGTGAGCTTGTCTCAGAGGTCTGTAGGAAGTGCAGTAAACGATGGTGTGCCTGATGCACTGCCAATGAACAACGAGAAGCTACGTGGGGTGCGTGTTCCGGGAGTTGCCTTACTTTGCGGCTCAGTTTTTTGGGGGCTTGTGTACGATTTGATTGATTGATTTGTGGGGTTTAATGTCCCAAAACCACCATATGGTTATGAGAGACGCCGTAGTGGAGGGCTCCGGAAATTTCAACCACCTGCGGTTCTTTAACGTGCACCCAAATCTGAGTACACGGGCCTACAACATTTCCGCCTCCATCGGAAATGCAGCCGCCACAGCCGGGATTTGATCCCGCGACCTGCGGGTCAGCAGCCGAGTACCTTAGCCACTAGACCACCGTGGCGGGGCCTTGTGTACGATTAAAACGCGCTGTAACGGCAACAACTCAAAAAGCGCTCTCGCCGATAGTTTTGCGAAATGAAGAGATATCAGCGACGTGCACTGAAAGCATTGGAATATTTTGATTGATGGGCTTTAACAGTCTCAGCGATGGACAGATGACCTGAATTTGACTATACCGAGTCTGGCTAGACGATGCACTCATATCACAGAGCGGGGACGCTCTATATAGTTCGCTGTCGCATTACACCTTTGCTAACACTTATGTAGAGGTGAAAAATTTGTCCGTTCACCTTGCGGCGCATGTAGAAAAACAGGAGCGTTGAGCCAGCGCATTCACACATGCGCACATACACGCATTAGAGACTACTGCAGTTTTGAGCTCGTATTTCTTACCATGGCATTAGAGTTTCGACGCGGTGTTTGAGTTTGCTTCGCCGTTCGTATAGGCACTTGGAGCCTTAAGTGCGAAGTTAACTGTAATTAAGTGGGACAGAATATAGGAATGAGCAAGGGTTTGAAGAGAGAGAGAAATAGAGAGGAAAGGCAGGGAGGTTAACCAAGCTTGGCTCGGTTGGCTACCCTACACTTGGGGGGGGGGGGAAAGGAGAATAATAGAACGGAAAGAGACAGAAAAGAAGAGGAGTAAGAAAGAGAAGGGCTTTGAAGAATGTTCAAAGCAGCGTTGGGCAAGGACACGTAGCGACATTTTCCCTATGTTGCGCCCACTACCGGTGGTAAAGATGGGAGGTTATTCATCCTAATAGCCTGCAGCCCCCAAAACCAGCAGCAAAACAGATGGAAACACATTTCGTCCTTGTTTTAGTTGTGATTATCGGACAGCAAGCGTGGAGCTCTAAGTATATTGCCTCTCTCCTTTTCAACTTTCCAGAGGTACGAAGCACACACTTCCTCATCACACGCAATAAACCATTCATTTACGAGAGTATCGAGGAACGGGGTAAGGAAAATAAAACATTCGACTTCGACGCAACGCCTGCCGTGGCATGTGCCCTGGTCGTTCCGCCGCTTTGCGCCGGGATGCTTGCAAACGTACCAGCGCGCACGGGCGGGCCTCCTTTCGGCATAGCTGGCGGCTGCCGCTTCGCACCGGATGCTGCAAAGGCGCAGATTTCCGCCAGCCAGTATTAAATGATGCGCGAGAGAGACCGACTCGCATCGCCTCCTTTTAGCATTAGTGCTGGGAGCCAAGGAGGAGGGTGCGAAGGGTTGGCCTATGTGTCAGTGGGAGCGTGGAAAGCCTCGATTGAATGGGACGTAAGAGAGGAGCAGGTTCACCGGAAAGGGTGTATTGGCTGCGCCGCCCACACCTTTTGGCGGAGCGCACGTGTCTACTATCTGCGGAATGCAGAGTCGCTCTGCCTGGAACGCCCGATGGCGCCAGTCGCATTCCTCGCCGCCTCTTCGTCGGCGACGCGAAGCCGGCGAAGCCGCGAAGAACCAACATGCGAGAAGCGCTGGAACTTCCTCCTTCCCATCGTTCTCCCTTTAGTGGATGTGCGCGCCACGGTGGGTCTGGCAGTTTGGGCCGGAAATACAACGACGGCGTTGTTTTGGCGAACGGACCGCGGAGCGTTTATAGCAATACCGGTACCTCACAGTTTAAGAGAGGATGTTGAGGATAGTCGACGAGGATGGGGATGCGACTGCTTTGCTGGCTTGATGTGCTTAGATGAATAGAGGCGGGACTAAGAATAGGTGTGAATCAGGGGATGATCTGCAGCAACCCCGCTTATAACTCCATGTTTCACCGTTCTTTTTGTGTGTGTTTTTTGCGTTTTGTTAATGCATGTTCGAACAAAAAAGGTGAGCCGCACGGCTTACTGAAACCTACAGACTCCTCTAGCTGTGATGAAAGCACACTTCTCTGTGGCTTTCGCTTTCATTTTCACTTTCTCCAAACCTTTGATGTTGGGAACGAGTGGGCGAGTGTCAGATGGTCACCAATGAAAGCGTCTTTATTCGTGGCGCGCCAAAGAGATTTCGAAACGAAAATTCTTTCCTGAGTCCGGGCCTGGGTGCCTGGGTGCCATTAACGAATGTCTCCAATCCTGCGCTTCGCTACTGCCATTAACGAGGACGTTAAGGATAAGTGACATGGCTCAGTTTAAAACGCATAATCATTATTCAGACCAACCGAAATCTCCGAGAAACCGTGAAGGAAGAAGCATGCAGACATATGCAGACCACTCAGTCAAAATACAGCCCAGGCCAGGACATACGACACCATTTAAAAGAAAAAAAAAAGAAGACTTGCAGTGTATTTGCGATGCATGGCGTATACGCACAAAAGACTTTCCTACGATTGACTTCGAGTTAACCGGTGGCACAATGTTCCAGACGTGCGCGAGAATCTCTTGAGACGTGCGCATACTTTTCTTGAGTTAACACGTATTTGCACGATCATTAACCGGACGTGTGGAGGCCATATATAGGAACTGTTACGATGCTCCGGGGCTGCTTAGCGCAGCAGAAAGTAAGGAATAAAGAAAACCGGGCATTTAAAGGGAGCTCAGTTGTAGTGATTTCCTAGGTTCTTGGTTATTTTACCTTTGCTCTCTTCGAGGCCCAACTGCCCGATCGTGGGATATGGTTGATACCGCTTGGATAAAGGCCTTTCGAATTTTTCTCGGATTGCAGCTGGATGCTCTTTTTTAATGCGCCGCTGTAGTGTCATTCAGGTTGCAATCCCCAATGTTCCTAGAGCCTTGCGCCGTCCCCACTTTCTCGGCCTTTTAGCCAAATATATGGAAAAAAGGAAGCTTAAGAAATTATCTTTCCAATGCTGAGGCTGCAGCCTCAGCATTGGACCCTTTCAATCTATTCGCTGCGTCGAGGACCAATAACTTGGCGCACGTAAAAAAGAAGTGATGCTTCCGAACGGCATACTGGCATCGATTTGTGAGAGTGACTTCGATTTGCCTCTGGCAGCAACAATGGCCGGCTCTTCAGAGCGTGAAATTGTCTGTTATCTCTCTTGGTGGCTCTCTTGTAATGGCGTCCCCTTCCCAGCCACTTTCCGTTCGAATCTCCCTTCCCCTCCATTCAGCACTGCGGCGGGCACTGTCGCCTTCTCCTGCCGCATCGATTTCACTCCTGCATTATCGCGTCGACTGGAAGCCATCTCCTGTAGTAAGGCGTCCCTTTTAAATCGTCCCGCGTAATGCGTCAGCGATGCGTTTTCCGGGAACACCCTTTTCGACTGGGATCGGAGCCACGAGAATTTGGATTTTCGGCTGATAGGCAGTCCACTCAACCTGTTCATCGCGATTAGGTAATGGGAGGAGGTGTATCCAGGAATCACATGAAAGAGGGAAAGTGAAGACAAAAAAATAACCTTTTATAGGCCCTTCGTTAAAGAGAATGAAAAAAAAAATCAATCGTAGAGGTATGAGGAATTGTGAATCTCACGTGCAGGGTGAGGTACAGGTGGGGTGCATACGTGGCGCACATAAATAACGAAATGTACATGCGGCGCTGCGCATATTCCTTGTTGTTATCGCGGAACGAAACAGGGGTAACAAATCGAAGGAAAGAACGACCACAATTAGGCAAACAGATAATGAGACTGACGATAGTATTGGAGGCAGTAGTGGTAACAAATCAGCAATAGGAAAACGAAATGAAGTGGGTGAAAGAACCCCTCGTCGCAGATATGCATAGAGCTTTTTTTTCCTCCTTTGCTACGCATTGTGCACTTCGAAAGGTTTCCATGACATGTATTTATTAAAAAATAGATAAACCTCGTCATTGATTATTGTACAGCATGGGACCGTGCACACATCCCAGAAATTATATAAGCTAATTTACAAAGTGTACGCATGGACGGAATGGTACAGCCAACATTAGGGTATTCTATATATTTCACAGAGATTCTACAATCTACACACACGCGTCATCCTACGCATGCTTTGCTAATTTGTCCATTCTTCGCTTGCTACCATGCAGTGACAAAAAGTCGTCTACTTTCCGTCGCATTACAAGTAAGCCCAGTGGAAGCCAAAGTTTCGAGTGTGTGTCACCTTTTCTCATTCGAAACGGGCGACATTAGCTTCGTGCTATGCCTTACGGGGCACTCTGAGAACATCGACCACTTGTCGTTCAACTGACTTTCGCATGATCTGCTGAGTCAACTATTTCTCACTGCTATTCCGAGGATCGCACAATTGCCAGGCAAGCGAATAGTTGCAACGGCGTCCTCCACGCTCGTCGATCCACAGGGCCGTTGTTGTGCTTTAGCGCTTATTACAAGAGACTGGCCTGTGAGGCTGTCAATGCCCAACGACATTCGATTGCCACATGTGCGCGCCTATATTGGCAGCGCACTTTTTTTCCTTTCTCTTCTATCTTTTCTACAGACTAGGCTCGCTAACAATAGGTTACACATACTTGCGCAGGTTATGTTTAACGACGAGACAACACAGCGGCCACGGGCCACGTTGTTTTTTTTTTTTTCGTAGACTGCGGGATTTACTAAACAGGATGGAACACATCTTAAGTGAACGCATAGCTAGTGTTCAAGCTGGTAAAACTGGAATATTTTTTTTCACTTTATGAAGGAAACATCCCTTATATGATGTCTAATCATTGTTTCGATAGGTGCACTATTAATTTCCCGAATGATGTATTAAGCTTAAAGTTCTATGAGGTCTATACTACCAATGAGGCGTTCCCTTTAGATATAGATGACTCTGTACACATACTTAAACCGTTGGCCAATCAGATGAACAGAGACTGATAGTGGCCAACCAGGCGTCTTCGTGGTTGATACCCTGTCCTTCTGTCTCGTTTTGTCAATCTCCAAGGCTCTTCGAAGGAAGGCGCACCACGCGGAACGATTGTGGTTAGCCGCGATCGCAGAACGTCGAGTCGTCACCGCCTATAGAAGAAAGGGTTCTAAAAGCAGAGCGCTCGTCTTTTCCGGACGTCCGACGTGTTTCGAGGGGGCCGTGTTTGCTTGCACGAGGCCCCGTCCTCCACGAAGGAACAGAGCAAAAAAATCACGGCCGTGCTCAAGCAGATCGATGTTGACAGCCGTGGTGGTGGACCGCTTTGTTGCGGCGTGAGCTCACATATTTGCGAGCCGGTGACGTCTAAGCTCGCGCGCGCCCTCGCAAATTGGGCGCCATTGTTTCCAAGTGTCGACGCTGGCCGCACAATGGCAGCCGCCTTTCTCTTCCTTCTCGGCGGTCGAGTTGCTCCTACTTAGCGTTACCGCTTCGAGCCGCGTCGCTTTTCAGCGTTGGCGCCTGCGAAAACGGTGGCGCCTGCAGTGCATACAAGCAGCGTCGTGTAACCGGAGGGGACTTCCTTAGCGTTGCCAAAAGGAGCGTAACTATGATAGACGCCTCGCTGTTTTTTGTATATGCCTGTCGATTGATATGTGGGGTCGTAGTGGAGGGCTGTAGTGAAGAGACAGTGGAAGGCTGCGGAAATTTCGACCACCTGGTGTTGTTCTTTACGCGTACCCATCTGTATATGTCCTGCAAATATGGTGTGTGGCGGCGGGATTACATGCCGGCTTTCAAGCCGAAATCCGTGAAGCTGTGTATCAGACGTGTATACACGTGCTCTAGCACATCCGCGACCTTTGCTAGAATCGCTAATCGGTCTAAAAACGAGTATAATTAGGGTTTCGTGCTCCAACTTTACCTTTATTTCTTCTCTTTTGGATCGCAGCCGTGGTCACCCCAAATTTACGAACGTAGGCAATACCATGGACTACTGCGTCACAGTGTGAATGGTCACAAGATCGCTATTTGGACTCCTTCTCTCGGTGACTGTCTGAATCATGTATAAGCGTGAACACCTGACTTCATCACGGCTAACGGTGTGACTAATACGGGTAAAGAAAGAGGCATACACGGGCCCAGCGCGGTGTCTTGTATCCCCTTCTTTTCTTCATGATCGTTGTCACTCTGTTGTACACGACAGATGTATACAAACTCGCTCAGTATTCCACCCTGCTTGACTTTATCTTTCCCTTAAACTTCGTACAAGACATCAGTCGAGGTATCAGCCATCCGTTAAAGTCCTGAACGGATTTGGGCGCACGTTAAAGAACCCCAGGTGGTCAAAATTTCCGGAGCCCTCCACTACGGCGTCTCTCATAATCATATGGTGGTTTTGGGACGTTAAACCCCACAAATCAATCAAATCAAAGTCCTGAACGTCTCTGTCTTTATTTTGTTCCTTATATTGTCCGTTCAAAGAAAAAATGGTTCACGGAAAAACTCCTCTAGAGCCTTTCGAATGTCGGAACGACAGCTCACAGAGTTACGCTACGAAAGTGCGCCGAACTCGACAGCAGTCGTACTGACGTACAAGACAGAGCGCAAACTTTGCCCGCCAGGTGTGTTCGAGCATAGCGTGCACGGTCGCTGCGTCCGTTCCGTATCTGTTAATGGCACGGACTCCTCGTCTTTCCGCTCTTCCAACGTTGGGAGCTTTTCACCACGGTGCGCGCGCGCTCGCGTTGGGGAACTTGCGCCCGAGTGGGGAAGAGCCGTGCCGTTAATTAGGGACTCATTGTGCGCCGGCGTAAAGTGCTGACTGTTTGTGTTCGGTCTCCCCTGCCGCACACTGAAGGAGAGGGGCACTGCGGCAGCACGCTTCACGAATAGCTGCGTTTAGTGCTGGCGAAAAGCGAAAGCAAACTACAAACTGTTAAGAAATTCTCTCCCTCTTACTCGCTCGCCATTCTCGATGTTGGCGGTGAGTATCGGCTATGCTCTGCCTCAATACAAGAAAACAGGAGCGTGCAAGTCTATGCGAAGAGAGAGAGAGAGAAAAAACAGAAAATGTAATAAAAAGGCAAAGTGGATCGCGTTCATTTGTTACCGGCGAAACGAAATGGAACCTTTCTAAAAGGCGACGTGTTGATTAGCAAAACGCGTTATGAGCGCGGTACTAATCGGCGCTTCGTTTCGTAATGTGGGTAACAGAGGGGTGTAGAGACAGAGAACTGCGCGTGGTATACGATGGTTGTTACTACAGTTAGTTTACAGAGAAGAATGATATGCAAATTAATATTCTCGCCATAATGGCGCAATACCGCATACTCGCTCGCGCATTTCAGGCTCTGCAATTCTTTTTTTTTTTGTACGTATTTCTCTAATGCCGCCTTGACTGCAACCCCACGCTCCCTATACCGTATACGGTAGACAAAACGGAACGCTTTTCCAGTTAGCCCCCTGCCAATCTGATTTGTTCCTTTTGATGACGCCAGTTTTATGGTGCGCGCCCCAGGTACTTTTACTACTCCGAGCTGAAATAGAACGATACGCATGTCGGCATCTTCAAAAGGCGCCAAAGTGAGCGCACGCTGAGAATGGCTACGATGTGGCACTACGATCAATCGGGCAGACACGCAGTTAAACTCCCGAACCAGAGGCTTTGCACAATCCGCATTGTAGATAGTCAGCAACGGTAGTTACCTGACGCCGCTCGAAGCCGGTGCACATGTGCTTTTAAAGTTGAACACCGGAATTCCTTGGCTGTTTCTTGGCTGCCCTAGTGACACTGTAGACTTCACTGTTAAGCAGCAAAAGTTGGGCCGCTTATAGCTGCATCCACTGCCCTCATTTGCGCGATTTCGGCAACCAAATTTTTCGATGCTGACCACCGCATCTGTTCAAACCTACGCAACGACTAGCAGCAAATAAATGCTTTAATATGAAGACACGACAAATTCCGGGAAGGCCTTTCCCCAAGCGGCTGCATTTTATCTCGTCGAGTCTTTTTTTTTTTTCGCCCCTCATCTCGAATTTATAAGCAGGGTCGGATGCACGCAGCCTCCACTAAATGTCGTGTTTCAAAAAAGAGACGGAAATCATGCACAACTTGTCGTTTCGTGTAGGCGAAATCGGCGTCACAGCGCAGTTGGGCGTTATTTTTATTGGCGCCGCATCCACTGCAGGAGAGAAGCAAGCAACAGAATTCCTGGCGAGACGTTGGAAGGAGGGTGAGCGAAACCGAACAGCCGGAAGCATCTTTCCATTCATGCGTCCGAAGCAGACGCACGGTAGCCGTAGGGTGTGATGATGAGAAGGAGCAGGATTTCCTTTCTTCCTTTCACGAAACTGCCGTCTTCTAGCCCCAGGAGCCCCGGGCGAATGCTGCAGCGGAGGCAGCAAGGCGAGCTAGCGTATTTCCTTTACGCCACCCGAGCCCCCCTCCCTTTTTTGTATCGTTTGCTTTTGACGAAGAAGACGATCCCCGCCGCCCAAGAGGAAGGAGGCTAAAGATTCAATTTCTCGTTGTCTCCGAGCGCGTTCGGCGTCGCCGTGCACCGCTGGCGCCGTCATCGTATATAGCTGCTCGCCCGTCGCCTCTTTTCTGCGCGCTTTGATGATCGCGAGTCCGTGTCGTCTTTCGTTCCCACCGCCGATCCCTTTCTCTGGCGCTGGAGGTTTTTTTTTCCGGCGGCCCGCTCTGCCAACAGCGTCTTGGCGAAATGCCTCCGTCGGTCGCCGGAATCGATGTGGGAAGCGCGCGAGTTTTTGTCCCTTTCGGTTTTATTCTTGCAATACTGTTATCTTTCTTTCATACTATAACCCCTCTCTTGCTCTCTCTCTAACCTACCGTTAGCGACAATCACCCCTACTAAATCTATGCAGTGTAGGCGAAGCTGAGAGATCCGGTCAGCCAATTGAGAACGACGAGCAGAAACAGAAGGCCCGGTTACACCGCATGGTCGCTAACCGGAACTAGCTTGTGATACGTAATCTTAGGCTTACCAATATTGCTCTCACCGTTGTTCGACGTCCATGCTCAACCCGTATGGTCTCTGTGTGCCGCTAATAGTTCCAGTTGTAGGACTCCACCTCGACGGCACATACAACGAATTGGACGAAAGGAAGGAAGTTATAGCGCCAGGAGAAATTCCATAAAGATTTCATGTGCACGCTTTTGTTGCTACCTTATATTTAAGGGCAGGGTAGAGTTTGGGCAGCTTTCTCATCGTGCTGTCACCTTCAAGCGAAAGGCCTTCGAGAATACAGACGACACCTGCACCGAATTTTGCAATCCTCACACGGGGGGTGGACAAGTATAGCCTATATATATTTACGTGCAATATCAGCTGCGAACAAAACGTATGAAAGAGGAGGAGGAAAAAGTTTATTGGTAACGGTGGGTGGAAATCAAAACCGGAAGCTCTGGATTGTTAGAGCAGTTCTGAAACATGCACCCTCGAGCGTCGCCCCTTTGGGTACCCTATAAAAACGCGTATACCGCGTCTTGGCATCGAATCCGCATTTTCGTGCTCAGCCGTATGGCATCACAAACATTCGTCATCTTGTCTCGGCAAGTTATATTTCACAGAGTGCCAGATAAATATCGCATTCTTTCGACCAAAATTAATGTATATTTGCTAAGTTCAGCGAGAATTCTCGAAGGACATGCGGCTACTGAACCTTCTTGAAGCTCCTGTATTCGGATCACCACGGTGGCACAGCGGATATGAATATCGGCTGCTGACTTGATGGAAACAATGGAAAGAGTTTCTACCCCGGTCACAGCGGTCTCGCTTCGACAAAGGCCACGTTCTAGGGAAGCTATTGTGGTGTAGTGTCATCGCACTTTATGGAACCACGGGTGAACAAAATTTCTGGAGCCCTCCGGTACTGGTGTGTCCCATAATCATATCTTAGTTTCGGAATGTAAAATCTCAGAAGTCACTAGCTATTATCAGGCTCCTTCACATTGCTGCAGTCTTCCCATTGGTAAACTTTATCACTTCTTTTGCTGTGGATATAATCTCGTTTGAAATGAAAAAGGTAAAAGAAAGAGAGGAATGTGTATTTTCCCGTTCTTTACCAACCGAAGCCACACTGAACGTATGGTCTTTCCAACTGCACGGATTTCGTGAGGCGCAGTGTCGCGTCGTTGCCTTGCTTTTTTTTTTAATCGAGAGCATTTCGTCGCGGCTGTTTTGCCACTTTGGCCAGAGCTTTATAGGACGCTTTGAGCAAGAGAAGGCGTGCCTATAGACACTGGGAAAAATACGAAGGCGCGATTGGCTGTCCGCTGATCAGAGAAACCGACTCTGCATCCCCGTTTCCCTCTCTCTCCTTCCACGCGCCTCCTCTCTCCGGAAGCGAGATCTTTTTCCGCGAAACACGCCCGAGATCTGATTGCTTCCTTCGGTGCGTCTGTGCACTCACCATTAATGCGTTTTCCGTCGCACGCACGAGGCTGCAAAGAACTTTCCCGATTCGCAGCAATGAGGGAAAACGCAATTCCGAGCCCGCCCGTACAGTGCTTGATCCGTAGAATAATACGGTCTGTAAGAAGAGTTCTTTTTTTTTTGTCGCATGATAAGCACAAAAAAAAGTATAAAGTTCAGCTTACTTGATCACTCTTCTCAAGTTTCAAGACATGTCTTTGGAGAGCAGGATCTAGCGATACGTTAAACTGCGCTAAACTTGTGAAAGGGTGCGAAAAATTCGTTGAGGTGCAACGCAGAATTGTTTGTGGTCGTTTTATCAGCTTCTGTACTCCTGTTGTGAATGTACTGATAAGTTAGCATTAGTGACTGAAAATTTGAGAGATATAATATGTACACTTACGAAATATGTGAAGAAATAATGAACATTAGAGTACGCATAAGCACGCTGCTAGTGAAGCTTAATCTCAAGAAATAATAATTAATGGGTGACTTTATTGTCAAGATGGGGTGACACTTCCTGACAAGACATAACATAGCCTCCTTTCTCGTATTCTTCATAAATAAACAAACAAATAAATATTTCATTAATTAACAAGATTTCTTGGTGTATGCTCAAGGTTAGGCTTATTACAATCAGAATTGCTTTTACACGCTCCAAGAATGTAAATTGCAGGCTGGGGACTTGCGAGAAATTGCTCTCATAACTTAGGTGGATGATTTGCTCGACGCAATAACACCAGGATCTTGGACGTGTGAGGAATCAGGTTCAGGTCGTTTGGTAAGGTTGGCTTCCGTCCACCAGACACCTGCAGCTTACGCGCGTTGCCTTTCTGCATGAAACAAATGAGGCACAGCTTCGCAACGGTTATTGCAACTGAGGCCTCTCATATAACCGACTCCCCGGGTAACCTTTATTGATAGGACACCAGAGAGGAAACTGTAAGTCGACCGGCATTAAATCAAAACGCGAGGCTGCAATGCCAAGGCCACACCGTTCAGAGAAGTCTTGATAAAACCAGAAAGGTCATGATTGACGCCACCAGCTGAGCGTGACGCAACGCCTTTTTGATGACATGCGTCGTTTCGGGACTCGTCAGTTATTCGTCGGTGAAAAATTAGACGGCACTGTTCTATAAAAGGGTAAAATACCGAAGTTGGGGTAACCTTTTCCATCGCTATCATGACGTGTGTGATGCTTACAAAAGGCTTTCTTCGAGCCTCCACAGAGCAAACTTGAGGGAAGGTTGCCCATAAAAACAAACTATCTGACTTCTTCTGTAGAATACCAATAGTTAGTAAGAAAGCAATGCCGCTACAGGTTGAATAATAATAATAATAATAATAATAATAATAATAATAATAATAATAATAATAATAATAATAATAATAATAATAATAATAATAATAATAATAATACATACTAAGGCTACCATCTCAGGGACTCATTAGGGAGATTGTACCTACACCGAAATTGATTCCGATGATGCAGGTCGCCTGCGTGCAAAAAGTGACGGGGTAGCAATCCACTGCAAACGCGGCTGTTCCTCATGTCACGAGACTACGCACATCACGCTACCTTGTTCATCCATGTTCACGCCATCTCTCCCCCTCACCCCACCGCCAAAAGTTACACCATTCACAAGCATCAAATGGTAACACTGTCACGTCTTGACCCTTATAGTTTGAGTTTGACAGCGAACACAGCACGCCTCTGGTCTGCTTGAGATCTCAACTATTCAGCCTGAGCGTGTAACCGCGGTACTGCAGCCCCAGCGGTTATCCTGGAATGGCGTGGATGAGAAAAGCCGATACACGCTACATATCCAGGACAAAGAAAAAGAAATAGCTAATGAAGCGTTACAAGACATTTCGCTCTCGTTGCATTCGTCCAGCTGTGGACATGCATGCCATCTCAATTTCACCGATTTCGGCCACTCATTTTTTTTTGTTTTCGCAGGACTCGCATTGTCAGTTCTGTCTTTTTCCCTCTCTCGGGTCCGAACAACGCCATGACGCTCTCTCATTTCCCTGTGGGCAAGCGGTGCATTTCCATTAGCGGTCCATTAATGCGGCTCCCGCGGTGCTGTTCTTTCTGAGGCCCAGTGGGGGCCGTATAACTGCCAAATAACGCGCGAGATGAAGCAACCAACCACACGAGGCAGGCGGAAATGATTGCTCCTCGTTTGCGGCGCAACAACAGGAGTCGATGGGCACTTAGTATTAAGTGCTCTTATTTAAATGAATTGGTCAAGAACGCGTCCGCACGATATGTATGTCATCTTTTTCTCTGCCATTGCGAGGAAAGTATCGTAAGCGGCAGCGTGCTGTTGCTATTACGTACAAATGTAGCGGATGATTTATTATGTCTACATATATGGCAACTCGGTGCTTGTTTGCATTTGTGGTGAGAATCATGAAATATTACCTATACTACGAGGAGTTTTTTAACACGAAAGTGTTTTATGCTGGGGTTCACTACGTCATTAAACGTATGCCGCAGAGCATACATCGTTTGGTACGCTAACGGCAAGCCATTTATAAGCACCTTAAACCGTTTGGCCGTCCTCAGAGCTTTAGGGCGTTTTTGTTATCAGTGGCGAGATGGCGCGACGGTCTCGCGTTGGGCGCGCTCAAAAGGTCGTCGTTAGAGTAGGTCACTCTAGTTGTCGTCTCCGCGAAGCGCCGCCTCCGCGGAGCGTGGCCTTTCCTGCGCGCGCTTATCAGACCCGTAATTCCGGAGAGGACGAAGGTCATTTCGCACGCTGCCGCGGCCGTTTTTACGAAAGCAGCGTGCTGCTGACACGCGACGAAAAAAGAATTGCGACAGTTGTTCGCGCTTGTCCTGTGTATACTTGTCCGCTCGTTTCGTGCGTCTTTCTTGTTGTTAGTTGTTATTTCGCGCTCACTCTGTGTATGGTAATTTCGGGCGTGCTTTATCATTGAGGTGTGCGCTGTAAGTTTCCAGCAGCTTGTCGCTCTTAACGTGAATTTACAATGTCTTGCTGTCGCTGGAACAACGCACAATAGACGCTCAACTAACTGAAATTCTATTCCACTTTTTCTCCAAAGCACGTATACAATCTGCTTTTCGTGTATTTGTCACGTGGCTAAATAAACTCAATCTAGAACCTATGTAATCATAACATATAGGAAGCGGAGGATTCAGCGACTACGAGGGTGACCGCTCTACCAACCCCCCTTGTGCGCACGCCTATCATTATGATATGAAGAAGGACATTAGAGAGCTGCACTTGTTGCCCTTAGCCTTCGCACTTGTTTACCGAGAACCTCCTCGTCCTCCATCGCCTGACCGATCCAGAACTCAATCCGGTCACCTCTTTTCGCGAGATCACAGCAAATGTACAAATCGAACAGGCTCCGATTTCCGCCTCCGGCGACACGAACACAGTACTGTGCACGGCAATACTTAGCCATTTTAATCCGGCCTTTTCCGGGGAATGCCCACACTGTGATCATCCGCCTGCGGATACTTTCCACATAGTGCGAGCATGCCCATCTAACCCGGCGGTCTCCCCTATCACTTTCCCTTCCCCCCCTACCCCGGAAAGCTGCCCTGCTCGGCTGGTCAGCCTTGGAGGGTCAGGGAGCCCTCGTGGTCAGGACGCGTGCCGCCGTGGAAGCCACAGAGGTCCCGGGCTAGGGACTCCTCCTAGAGTTTATACCGGGTCGGCCCTTAAGGCTGCCCTTATCGCTCACTTGTAAATTGTTTCAATAAATGTTTTTCGCCACCACCAGAGTCTTATATATCCGAATATCTGGCGCATTATCCAGAAAACTGCAAGGACGTACCTTTGATAACTAACTTTTATCTGCTTGCGACCACTGAGCGTATACTAACGCCAGGTTCATAAGAACAAATTCAGATTCTAACGAATGACCTTAAAATTACACGCCTTCTAAAGCACTTGACACCCTACCCTACACAGAGAGTTTTTTTCATGAATCTGGGATCTAAGAGTACACTGGAATTTTTCGGATCCCTGCATATATGTCCGAGTCCAAAAGCGTTTACGATGTTTGCACCATACACACCCACCTATTACCTGTCGCTTTAGTTATAGTATGGCTTTAAGTGACGTACATCCCGGTTGGTTTGAATAGAGAGAGACGTACAGACAAACAGATAGAGAGAGAGAGAGCGAGAGCGCGCGCAGCAGGTTTAAAGTGGTGGCGCGTCACACCACTCCTTGCTAAAGCGAGGAGAAGGAAGAGGAAACAAGAAGGAGGTATACGCGCTATTTTTGCGCTCTTTCGTGTGTTGGGTCGTGTACTTGCATTAGAGGGGGCACAGTTTTTCCAAGCGTCGTCCTCATTCTGTAATAGCGGTTCCACATTCTAACGAGTCGGCTTAACCTATAGGCCACGCACTGGTGCCTGGACGAAGCGCCACAAAGACTTCCTTCCTCATTTTGTTCCTCCCGTCTCGCATGCTTTCCCGACAGGAGTCCGAGCTCAGCTGCACTACTGGCGTTAGTCTTTTAATTTTCTAATTTATTTTATATCTCTCTATCTCTATCCTCTTTCCGACCCTTTCCCCACCCCCGCACAGGATAGGAAGCCTGCAGTTTTAGGTTAACCTCCTGTCTCTTCCTTTTATTTATTTGTCTCTCCTTCCTCAAGACGCGATTTTGGTCCGTGCGCCAGCTCACTACTAGATTGCGCGCGTGCGGCACACGTTAGTCCCGACGGAGGCGTCTTGCGAGGCTTTGTCCTCGCCTCGGCGGGGCGCGCGAAAGGCCCCCTTGTAACTGCTTGGCCGCGGAAGCCACTTCCCGGCGAAGCTGGACTCGGCAAGCCTCTTCCTAATCCTGCTTGATCGAGGCCTGGGATGGCGGGGACGCTGCGTGGGGCTATCCGCGCGCAACCCGCGTACTTGTGTATACGAGCTGAGAACGACTTAATCCGGTTTTACGAGTGCCGCCAGCGGATTACTGTGTACACTGCTGCCGTTGCTGTTGCTTCTTCGCTTGAATCACCGCCCCGCTGTTCAGTTTGTTCCCACGTGAATGCGTGGATTGGAGAGTAGCATCGGTCACGCTGGTTGGCCGCGCGGAATTCGAGCTCCTACGCTCCACGTCAATGATTTGTAGCATTCTTTAAGTGGTTGCTGTCACTTTGAACGTGTCTTCAGGGTATCTCCTGAAGGCCTGGGCCACAACACTACTGCCGAAAAACTGTTTTCGAATATATATATATATCTATATATATATATATATATATATATATATATATATATATATATATATATATATATATATATATAGTAAGGGAAAGAAGTGTATTCCTAAGGGCTCGTTTTTCCGTGTTTTAACACAATATAATTGAGATCTAAGAGACAGTAATGCCAAGTAATGTACAGGGGAAGTTATTAGAACCAATGGAATGTATTTTAAATAAGAAGAAAGAAAAGTGGATGAAAGAATAACCAGCCGTGAGCAGGAATATATATATATATATATATATATATATATATATATATATATATATATATATATATATATATATATATATATATATATATATATATATATATATAGACTCAATCAAACGCAAAAAGTGACCGTCAGATTCAACAGGAAGTGATGCCATGTACTAACGCACCACATATCATCATCGAAACGTCGCCAATCACCAAATTCTAAAGTCATCATGAAGTCGCACGAGGGCGTCTTCGCATGACATCGTCCATTGAGCTTAAGTGAACCTTTACCGGGAGCACCGCTAAAGCACGTGGCGTACGGACAGCCTACGGGTTGAGGGAATCCGTGCGAGATCGACTGCAAGGAGGAAAAAAAAGATGGATTTAGCCTTCTAGTCGTTTAGAGCTATTGCAAAATGGATCATGTGACTTTTTTTATATTCCTGCTGAATTGATTGATTGATATGTGGGGTTTACCGCCTCAAAACCGCCATATGATTATGAGAGACGCCGTAGTAGAGGGTTCCGGAAATTTCGACCACCTGGGGCTCTTTAACGTGCGCCCAAATCTGAGCACACGAGCCTACAGTATTTTCGCCTTCATCTAAAATGCAGCTGCCGCAGCCGGGATTCGATCCCGCAACCTGCGGGTTAGCAGTCGAGTACCTTAGCCACTAGACCACCGCGGCGTGGCTTCCTGCTAAATACGTTTTTAGACATATAGCTCTAAAAATAAACGCGTGTAATCATTACCAAGCATCACAAAACGACTGTATGACGTTTCGTGGTTGATATAGTTGTTCCCTTGAACGTGCACAAACAGGTTATGGGCTGTCGTTGAACTTTCAGGAGGGCTGGTTGTTCCGGAAGGACCCTGAATGTATATAAAAGATTGAAGAAGTTGCTCTGACTTCACACTCATAGATGCTGGTACGGCCAATACGTTACGAACGTGTCTATAAACTTATACCCTCTTGGCTGAGCATCGACTGTTGAAGCCCCTTGCTTTTTTTTTATTGCTTCCAGGTACGAGGTTCCGGGTTTCCAAGTAGAGCGTTGCAGAGGTAATATTAGTGGATCCCCAATCGCGTAAAGTCAAGGTAAAAGAGATAATACTTTCTGAAATTCAGAAGAGCTAATAGTTATGGCCAACATTTATTCTCTGAATCTTCCCTGGAAGTCATCATTCAACAGCAGTCGGTGTAGTTCTCTCCTGGCCAAAAAGCTTTTCAGAGTCGCGCAACTACCCCCCCCCCCACCCCCGTCACCCGCTTTTTATAGCGTTAAACCAGCTTTCCTTTTATTTATTTTCAGGAAAAAAATTTTACGTGTAGTGAGGATGTCATACAGTTTATAGCAGGCCGAGTAACATGCTTTAATGAAGGTTCGCTTAATGAATATCGTCGATCCGCGTCGTCTCTCTCACCTGTTTTCTATTTCTTTTGTATAAATAAAGCCGCAGTTTATAGCTACTGTTTTTTTTTTCTGTGCCATCTCGCTCCAAGCCCACGTTCACTAGTGACTCTAGTCGGTAAGCGCCTTGCCTACTTCCAACTGGTCAATCGGTTCATTTAGTAACGACATATTCTCTTTATGCATGACTCCTATGAAATAAATTCAGGTCAATTCTAATAAATATATATAAGAAGTGTGTTACCGTGTGGTAGGTAGATATTTAAAATTTAAAAATGTGTACAATTACATTTAATCAAAAGAACACGAAATCGCAAATATTTTTTTCCGAGTGAGCTTTACCTCAACCACCACGTCAAGTATACAGTGTTTTTCGCATACGAGGCTAATGAGATGCCTAAGTCATCCACACTTAAGTACTAATTAGCGTTCATCAGAGAATCGAGGTATCGGCTATAATTCAGATTGTTATAGTTTAATCGAATGACGAAACAATCGCAAATGCTTTATTCTTTTGTTCAAAGCTACAAAGTATCTGAATATACGAACAGTGCAACTTAAAAGTAGGTACAGTGTAAGTACAGAAGAAGAGATGAGTACCAAAAGAGCGCTCTTTCCTGTCCTCATTTCTTTGCTTCTGTAGTTACCCCGTAACTATTTTTAAGTTGCGCTGTTCGTGTATTCATTTATGTCCTATTAACTTGCCCAAGTTTCCACGCTACAAAGTATATTAGCCTTTCTGGAGCGAGAAGCGAAAGCAGCTCCCAATTTAGAGCTTTGAAACGAGCCTGGAAGTGATTTCTTTCATTTCTGTTTGCCTATATTTCATCTTTATTTGGTGGCCTCCAGCACGCTGTGACGAAATGCTTCCCACATCATCGGGCTCAGCTTCGCCCGACGCAACGCTATGTGTGCTGGCCAGCACCACGAACGCAATTCTCACCTTCGCTACTTGCCACTTTTCTTCTTCGCCAAAAAAGAAACGTATCTCTCTGTCGAGTCGTATCAGTTATCGGCCGGAAGTCGGATCACAGACAGCGCTATATATTAGACACGACACGCAGGGACAGGTACACACACACCAACAGGCCGATCACTTTCTCGCCAGCACGTATACGAACACACAGGAGAACTCCTCAAGCGTATACACAGTTAGCCGCTATGTCGAGGCAGGAGCGAAAGGAATAAGCCGGACCGGAGCGAAGGGGTCCGCTGATGGAAACGTCTTCCTCGCGAGGAGAGCTGCTGGGCGAAGACATCGCTTGGCCGCAGGCTTCAATTACGACGTCTGGCGCTGTCGCCAGTGACGTTTATTAAAAGCGCGCCGCTGGCTCACTATATACCATCCGCTTCGGTAGCTGCGGCCGACTTCGAGAAGGAGGCAAGGTTTAGCTCGCTGGCTGATTAAATTGACTCTGCAACTCGACCGAGCCGCGCTTCTCGCCTGCTTTGGCCGCCAACGTTGCGCTGGGCGTGTTGAGTGCGGTTTGTGTGTGTGTGTGCAGTTTATCCTCCGAGTCCGTCCCTATCGCCACCCACTTCTGTGCTTGGCACGTTGGGTGACCGCCGGTGCTGGGCGTGATGCGCTTGCTCTTTCGGCGCTCGTCTTCGGAATCGCTGGGCTGCGCTAATTTAATGCGACGTATATACACTGACGTTGGCCACGGCGCTGGGTTTCTGGACTGACGCGGGTTGTGGCCGCCTGGTCGGATGAGCACAGGCCGCAGGGGCCCCATCTCCCCAAACGTCTCTTCTAGCCATCTGTCTTAATAGTATTTATGGCGGCCGCGGCGGCGCGTTTATTGTTCTTCTTCTTTTTTTATATATTGCTTTCTCTGTGTACGACAACTGAACGCGAAGGGTTGAAGTGTGGGCGTTTTGTAGAGGTTGAAAGAAGTACGGTACCAGCAGGTGTGCCAGTTCCGTGATTCGTAGAAATCAATTACGCTTGGGGATATCAAATAAAGGATCCTTTATTTGTAAAGGATCCTCAGTGCGTCAGTTAACCTTTTTGTCAACACAACTTTTAATTTCAGGATGTTTTATTCTCAGTGATGTATGATGTAGTATGTGTGATATATTACCAATGTATCCAAAAGAGCAAAATCATCAATAGAGAGGTTGGGTAACAAAACATAAAATAGTAACATAGTAAATCAACAAACGAGGCAGCGGTAAATAAATAAAAAATAGAAATGTGATGTGTACCTTAGACAGCCAAAAGACCCCCCCCCCCTACCCCCCCCCCCCCAAAAAAAAACTGCGTTATTGTCGTTTGACCTTAAATGAACGACCCCACCGTGGTGGTCTAGTGGCTAAGGTACTCGGCTGCTGACCCGCAGGTCGTTGGATCGAATCCCGGCTACGGCGGCTGCATTTCCGATAAAGACGGAAATGTTGTAGGCGCGTATGCTCAGATTTGGGTGCACGTTAAAGAACCCCAGGTGGTCGAAATTTCCGGATCCCTCCACTACGGCTTCTCTCATAATCATATGGTGGTTTTGGGACGTTAAACCCCACTTATCAATTATTCACTCTTAACTGAACGTGTCAATTGCCCAAGAGTTCTTTTTGTTTTTTTTGTTTTTTCCTGTTTGAGCTTCTGAATCAGAGCATGGTACCTTATTTCTTCTTTTTTTACAGCAGTATACACTTGCCCTGAAGGTTAAATGTTTTGTGAGAACATATGTATTAGACGCGCGGCGTTAGGCCGGTGTTGTAAACGAAGTGTGAAGCAGTGTCTTGTGAAATCTGCTATCATGTGTCCAGCTGTCTTAACTGGTCCTGTTACAGTATCGAAGACAAGACCGGCTTGCAAGAGGTGACGGGCGCGTTTCGAGTCTTCCGACTGCACCTCTCAGAATGTCCATTATTATATGGTAGGCATCTGCTTGCACTACTCGAATAGAGAGCACTATGAACGCGTTGCACCCAGCGGTAAATGCGACCATTTACATGTTGAGGCGCTTGAGCAACCTTGAGTGTGAGCAGACTTGCATTACGATGGTGGAGTTTCTTCCCAAATCATGTCGCACAGCAGCCTGCCTTAAAGAAAAAAAAAGATAGACAAAACTAAGTTCTGAATAATGTACAACAACCTCGGAAAGGAGCAGCGCTTCGAGATAGGTAATAGTGCACTTGAAGTTGTAAAAGACTATGTCTACTTAGGGCAGGTAATAACCGCAGAGCCGAACCACGAGATTGAAGTAACTAGAAGAATAAGAATGGGGTGGAGCACATTCGGCAAGCACTCTCAAACTATGACAGGTAGATTGCCACTATCCCTCAAGAGGAAGGTATATAACAGCTGTATCTTGCCGGTACTTAGCTACGGAGCAGAAACCTGGAGACTTACGAAGAGGGTTCAGCCTAAATTGAGGACGACGCAGCGAGCAATGGAAAGAAAAATGGTAGGTGTAACCTTAAGAGACAAGAAGAGAGCAGAGTGGATTCTAGGACAAACGCGGGTTAAGGATTTTATAGTTCAAATAAAGAACAGGAAATGGACATGGGCCGGGCATGTCGCGCGTAGACAGGATAACCGCTGGTCATTAAGGGTAACTAACTGGATTCCCAGAGAAGGCAAGCGGGTTAGGGGGAGACAGAAGGTTAGGTGGGCAGATGAGATTAAGAAGTTTGCGGGTATAGATTGGAAGCAGCAAGCACAGGACCGGGTTAACTGGCGGAACATGGGAGAGGCCTTTGTCCTGCAGTGGACGTAGTCAGGCTGATGATGATGATGATGATGTTGATGATGATGAAGTTCTGAATCTGCTTTTCCTGTAAAGAAATATAATTTAGAAGCTAAAATGGTCGCTTGCATACAGATGAAACTTTTATCCCATCGGTGCCGAGAGATCTGAAACCTCAAAAACACACCAATTACAGAACCACGAAAGCACATTGGCGTTAATGAGACCTAACAGGCATTCAAGCCAAGGAAAGTATTGGGGGTGTCGTCCGTAGAAATTGGGATATATATGTGAGAAATTCAAGGTACCCGAAAAGATAACCTGCCGCTGGCAGGGACCGCGAACAGGTGACCCTCGAATAACGCGTGCGATGCTTCACAAATTGAGCTACGGCGGCGGTCATGCTCTCTCGCACTTTAGCAGGTGTATCTGTGCATTTGAACCTGGGAGTTTTAATCACCACTGCTCGTAACAATGATGGCGAATGCTGGACTCTCTCTTTTTGCCCTCTTCCTGCCAGCGTCGCGTTGCACGTGAAGGCGTCCCGTTACCAATTTCTTTTCGGCCCCCATTAATTTATTCTGCTTCATATCACGATTACTACAAGTAACACCCCCTATTCTTTCCCTGGATTGATAATTGATTGATTGATATGTGGGGTTTAACGTACCAAAAGCACCATATGATTATGAGAGACGCCGTAGTGGAGGGCTCCGGAAATTTCGACCACCTGGGGTTCTTTAACGTGCGCCCAAATCTGAGCACACGGGCCTACACCATTTCCGCCTCCATCAGAAATTTCCTGGATTGATTGTCTGTTATTTCTCACTGATGCTGCCTGTGAGAAAGAAAAACGAGCCCTTAGCATTCCCTTTCCTTCATTCACGAGCAACACGGGACGTTTAATCAGATTTAGGTCGCTCTATTTTTCGATTCTACCATTGGAACAGAACACACGCTTTATCTGTTCCGAACAAGCTTATAGCTGTGAGGCTATTTTCGAGTGACCATGGCCGAACGTGGAAATGTTTTCGATTGTTGGTCTAACGCATTTTTTTCCCACTGAAGTTTAAAAAAAAGATCTATATGGTCGTTAGCGGGTAGTCTTTCACAGTGTTTTTCTATCTGATGTACAGGCGTTTTTTTTTTTTTCAGGCACGTGTCGTAATTTATTCGGCACACCTGCCTGATGACGTCAACATGTCGCACGACGAATCAGGAGGATTGTGCACAAAAAGAAAAGTAACTAAAAAGAAGATGTAGACAAAGTACCGTAGTTCGCTGCCGAGAGAGGTTATATTTACAGCTAGATCGAATAAAGAAATATTTTCGCGAGAGGCTCCTTTCTAAGTTCCACACAACCTATTGGATCCAATGGACAATCAACCCAGATGAACGCTAAGGGCCATTGATTGATAGTTTTGCTTTTAACTGTAGTGTAGTTATAAAGACGTCAAATTTAAATTCGAATCTTGTGGGTTGAGGTCCCGCTGGCGGAAAGGGTAATTTATTTAGTATATTATCTCTCTCTCTCTCTCTTGTGCTCCATTGGACCCCTTGTGCTCTATGTTAGGTACCTCCAAGCACACAGGGTCCAATGCTTCCGACTATTGCCAAATCATTAGAACTTTGACTGCACTCTATATCGCTATTTGTACAGCACAGTGTTAAAGAGAACGCTTAGTGGCCCATATGCTTACCCTGGCCTAATTGTTTTCACTGTCATTTTTTACATAGAGCAATGTTGTGTGAACGTTAGGCGCGTTTAAATGCTACTTGTAGCCACTGTTTACCCTCTAAACGGGATGCATATGTACGTAGCATTCTTTCAGCTCCAATATCCCGAAGGGATGTGGAGGGTCGTTGCTAAATTACTGCTGCATCCATGTCTTAAGTTTTGCGCAACCACGAGTACTGTTTGGTTTCGTTAAAAAAAAACACAGTACTCTAGAAAAACAAAGCTTGGAGCGAATGTTTCTCTCAGGTTTTGTTTTTCGGGTGCGCTAACCGTGTTACGCTTTCTTGGTGGCTGCAGAAAGAGAGCTAGTTCTAAAGAAAACAGCTTGGTTCGGAAAACTCCACGCTTCGCGGGATTCAAAAGCAAACATTCGTATACAAAAGAAAAGAAGAAAAAAAAATGAAACGCAACTAGGTGAATGCGAAATGGAAGCAATCAGCGATCGACAAGCCGCGTTGTCTGGACTCGGGCGCTCTCCCTCGCTTCCCCCTAATTTTCGTGGCACTCGGGAAATTTGTGCACCGGTCGCCCCACAAGCTGCTAGCGTAAACTTCGATCGGGCGTCATGCCACGAGGCAGGCGTCAGCAGGCAGCTGCAGGATCGGTTAAAACGACATTAAAGCTTCGTTTTCGCCCAGCAGACGCAAAACGCCAGGGAAAAGGCTGGCTAGAATATCCCCCCTGCCCACACACACACATAATAAGGCTGAGCAAAAAAACAAATTAAAATAACTGTTTTATATTTTGTGGGCTTACCAATGGCAGTCAAGTGTACTGCCGGCTGTACGCCGGTTTCCTTTTTTTTCTCCTCCTTTTTTCGTGCGTCTGGGTAGGGTTAGCGGTGGTTGATTGATTTACTTTGCCGGTCGGGAAGGGTTGTAAATCACGGGTCGTTGAAGAGAACGATGCTGGCACGCGGAGCGACGCTTTAATTTTTGTCAACCTTGGATGCGAGCCAGTGGGAATAAAATAAAGACGCACGCATGTATGCATATATGCAAACACACGTGCCATACAAATATAAGCGCACACTGCACACGCAAGCACCTTTACACCACGCCCACGAACGATAGTTCAACGAAGGATAAGGTATACGCCATCGTGCTTGGTATTGATACGGATAGGTCGCCAAAGAGCTGTAATGGGGGCTGTCAGAAAGCGTCTGAATGTCACCTCTCCGAGAAAAATCCGCTCTCACAAAATGAAGTTCTCTCTCTCCTTCTCCCAAAGTACTTACTGTATACATATATGTTGAACAGTGGTAGTGTACTGACAAACGTGAACAATGAAAGCCATAAATGCAGGAGATACGTACGTAACTTATAATTCCAGCTGAAAGCACGTTAACTCGTACTCTAGTGTGAACACCGCTGATACAGCTTGGAGCTTAAGAAGCCGGGACCATATATGTAGTTACCCACACGCAAGCGTATCTCGCGTATTGCTTTAAAAGTATGCACTCCGACGTGATGGGAGTGTTCTCAAGGTCGAAATCGAAACTACTTGCGTGACCGACCCCGTCACGAAATGTCTCGAATTTCATGCCGCTGTTTATTTTTTACGCTCGTTCAAGGACTGTGTAATTTAGAGATTGATTCCGGTGATTAGTTCCTTTAGGCGCCAGTTTTACACGTGAGAATTGACTGTCGGCGTGATGAAAAAAAAAATGTTCACCTGATTTTCTCACCATACGACATCTACTTGACGTCACAGATCGCAAGAATTCGGGACGTCATTGTAATGTCACTCGTATAAAACGTGATGCCGCATGATTACATGCTCACACGTCGCTTGATGAAAGGTAGACCGATAACGGAGGCAATGCTAAACCAAGCAAGGTGCAGAAAGATTGCAATGTGCCTCTGATCCTGGACACAGTTCAAAACCTCGTTAAGTTCAGAAAGCATTAGCACTCTCGTCTGGTACCTCCGTTTTTTGCCAGTTTTCTTGCGTTCTTTTTTTTTTTGCGCTGCCTGCTCCAAAATGAAATCATAAAACGCGCCCAGATGTCAGTTCTTTTAAAGAGAAAGCTTTCGAAAGAGGTTGGGGGAGGCTCAATACGACGACTGAGACGTAAATGATTATTGCTTTTCGTATTCAAGTTGTCCTAAGGTAATGCCTCATGGGTGAGTGTCTTTATTTTTTCGTTAATTCATCCCGTACGCTCACTGTCGGCACGTGCAGTTATAAACGCAAGCGGGGATCTGCGCAGAACGAGGAATTATCGAATACCAATATCTACATCGCCGAGTTTGTTTACGTGAGGAGGGTGTTGCCTACAAAATTGTTAAAGTTGGGCGTGCGCTAAACGAACGACATTATAGAACGGAATCGTCAAGTTTATACCTGGCCCAGATACCACACGCGTGTTGACTCATCGGGTGTAGGCTATGTATGCGGTTGCTACGCTCACTGTCACTTACCAGCGGGCATGTTATGTCGCATAATGCACCACACAAGGTGGACCCTCCAGTAAACGTGTGTATTAGATCGATACCCATGAGTAAAAAATGTAGGGCAAGAGGACGCCATTGTTAGATGAAGCAAAACGCTCGTTTACTATTTGTAATATTATTATTATATGCAGAAAAGTACATGTTGATCGTACGTTCTATAGGTTGTGAATATTTGCATTTATATTTGTTTGCTCTTACTAATATCATATTTACTTGCATAAAGAGCTTCCCCCCATCCTCCGCGAGAAAAAAAATTACTATTTGCTTTGGCAGCATGCTTCAGTTGTCTCAGCTCGTGTCGGCAAAAACAGAAGCATTTATAACACGCGCATGCACCGTTTTCAAATTCTGGGTGTTTACTAGGCCGCAGGGTGGGGTGTACACACAATCTATCAAACGTACCTACCGCATATTATATGATGACACTCATCCCAGGCTATAAAGAGTTTTAAACTGTTAAAGTAACTATCGACTTTTTTTGTGTGTGTGTGTGTGTGTGCAGAGTGGAATGGGCGGGTGTCCTCACAAGTTTGATGCAGGAAATTCGCGCCCTCGTTTTAAAAGCAATAATGAGAATTTCATTCCCACAGTTGTCGCTCACGCTTTGCAGCCAGAGCACCTTTATGCGTCTGCATCGTCGAATCGTCAACAGGCTATATTACTGATGGGTTTCGGTGCCGCCCTTATGGGCTGTGTACTGACTGTTTTGTATTTTTGACAACTATACGAACAACAGTGGCGCGCATGCCAGAGCTGTTTTGCGGAGGCCACGCGAGTTATTCGGTTCGCGCATGCCAGTGAAGACGGTTGGTTTGGTGTATACGATGTTTTGTAACCTCATTAACTCACGTCGTGGTACAAAAAAAAAAACGGAAACATTCATTTACCTTTCCAAAGGGGCTGATCCGGTGGCTTTTTGGGGAAAAACGTCGGCGGCTGCGGTGTAGGGAGGGCCGTGATTAGGAACCGAGCCTGGTTTCTGTCCGTTGGCCATTTGGCGTCCGCGTGTGACGATGCGTCCTTTGGCGTGCTCGGCTACAAACTGGCAGGACCATGTACAGTCCTGCTGTCATCCTGTCATCCTTCTACGTGCATCCTTTCGACGCAATTTCGAAAGAGTAATCGCAGTGCGCTCGAACCAACGCTGTGTGTAGTTTACTCGATGCCTACCTGTTGACGAGGTGAAAAGTTGCATTTTGCGATAACTGCGTGTAATGCGCGTTCTAATGCCTCTGGCTCACTGGCACGCTCTCCATGGTTGACCGTGGAGTTTTTCGAAGCATGGCCTCAACAAAGTCTCGGATGTTAAGCAACGTTTGTGTGGCAATGACGCAACAATACTACAGCTCGAAATCAGACGAAAAAGAAAAAAAAAACGACAGTGCTGCAGACAGTGTTATAGTATGTGTGCTCTCTCGTTTATGTTTTTAGAGCTACTGGCTGCCCCGCCGCGGTGGTCCACTAGTGGCTAAGGCACTCGGATGCTGACCTGCAGGTCGCCGGATTGATTCCCGGAGGCTGCATTTTCGATGGAGGCGAGAATGCCGCAGATTTGGGTGCACGTTAAAGAACCCCTAGGGATGGAAATTTCCAGGGCCCTCCACTTCGGCGTCTTTCGTAATCATTGTGGTTTTGAGACGTCAAACCACACAAATCAATCAATTAGAGGCTATCGGCTTCCTCTTTAAGCTAAATCCGTGCAGAACATAAAGCGCATGTGATTTCATGGATATTATGAGCTATAGTCAACGCCGCATGAATACTTCAGTGGTAATCTTAAAAGGTGTAGCTGTTTTGTTGTAACGGAAAAGATAATGGAAGGTCGTTTTTGAGTTTACATAAAACTTGTGGCGAAGCTGCATAAGTCCTTGAAAAGTCGAAATGGTTTCATCTTGAGATGACGGCCCCATCAAACGCGAACATTGACCGCTGTCACGCGTTGGTGGCGTCCCGCCACGTCGGTGCCAACACGAGTGTTGCCAAGATTATCATCACGTGGTTACGTCCATATGACAGCCTCACAACGTCGCGCATAACCAATGTTTGTAACGTCTTCATTACGTCACTATGACTTCACATGACGTGTTGGATCATAATAATGTCATCAGATGACACCCAGTCGCTTGGCCAGATAATGTGGGTTGATTGAGAAGGCATGTGCAAAACCACGATAAGGTGCGGAAAGCTTTAAATGGGTGTGGAGGCAGGCATAATGCATCGAACTTCGTATAAACAGCGCTACAATGGGACGAAGAAGGAAAGGAACAGCACCAAGCGCTGACTGCCAACGATGAGGTTGTATTTGGCCGGTGCAGAATATATCCGGTGTTCAGTATGTTCTGCAAGCGTTTATATCAGTCAGTACATCGAGTTAGAAGAAATGTACATATGCTTGGGCTTAACGAGTGCACTAAACCGGCAGCAGCAAATCACGACGTCGTCGGATGAGCCTTTACGTTTCGTAATAGTAGTAGCTGAAGTATTGCCTTCAGAAACGGTTATGTGCTTACGCGGCACTTCTTAGTGGACGCTCCGGACTATTTTTGATCACCTTGGGCCCTTTAATGTAAACCTAATGCGGCACAGGTGCGTACTTTGCTTTTCTCCCTCACCAAACTGCGACTTGGAAATCGAACCCGCGTCCTCGAGCCTAACAGCACTACACCTTAACGCAAAGCTACTACGGCATCTCGCGTACGGCCCGCATTGTTTACCGCTGCTTCTTACCGGTGTACTTACCGCCGCACGAAGCTATAGCGCCTGAGCGCCTTTTCATTACGCGCAGATGTTTCCGCCTAAGGACCAAAAGTGTAGCTACAGGATTTTCCGAATCGCTGTGTTGCTTGCGAACACATGTGCTTGCGAACAGCACGGTGGTATTAGGTCACCTTTGCCAACAAAGAAAAAAAAAAGATGCGGTATTAGCGCGGCACAAAGTAACAAAACAGCCTCACCACGCAAACTTCCCAACGACCGCTCATAATCTGGGCTTTGTTGCTTGCATTGCGCGCGCGTTTTTTTTTTTTTTTTTGCATGTCGTTTACGTATGCTCGCGCTCAACCTAACCAATAGCGTGCAGCGCATCCTCGAGGTACACGTCAGCCGACCAGAAACCAGAACTGAAAAAAAAAAAAACTTGTGGCTCGGCTCTGGTTGTTCGCTGCTAATCTCCCGGACGTACGACGTCGGTTTTACGGAGGGATCAAGCATCCACGGGATTACCGTGGCGCGCGTCAGCCGAGCCTTTTGTTCTATCTCCGGAGGCCATAGCTCGCGTTCCTCGTTGGCCATAGTTAGAAGGGCCCTGCATACTTCGCTCTGCACTGCACGCCTGGCGGTGCTCCGCGATTACGACGAGCTAGAGTGTGTACAGGCGCGTCGCAGCCGCTCTGCTAAGCCCAAGTCCGCCGACACTGATAGCTGCAGAGGCCAGGCCCTGCAGCTCCACGGGCGTTGCACGCTTGAATGAGCTCTTTCGCAGCGTCGTTCGTTGAAGGCTGCGCGGCGCTTACGCTGGCCAAGGAGGGAGGGCGTCCATTAAACATGCAAGCGTGTGGTGTCAGCCGCTATTAGAGCACGGAGCAGGATGCGATGCGGTCGCGTGGCGAAGTGTCCGCCTGTCCTCGCCAGGGCGCGCGCATGGCCGTAGCATGACAACGCCGTACTCGGCGACCTCCTCTCTTTTCTTTTTTAAGCTTCCGCGAGAGATGACCGAGACCGCCCTCCTTCCTATTCGTTCGTGGGTGGGTGCAAAGTGGGGCACACAAGGCCCAGATGTCGGCGGTCGCGACGCTGTGCACGGGTAAACATAGTTGGCGCTCAGGCTTTAATGGTGGCCGACGCTGCGGGCAAAACTTCCGCTTCTTCTGAGCTGCAGAAAGGCCGTTTCCGCACGTTTGGGTCAAGGAGAAAGCGTCAACGAGCGAGAGTATGTCTGAGAGCAGCGCCCTGCTTAACCAACTGAAAGTTTTCACTATGTAGTTTACGATCTCAGCTGTGCACTTAATTAAGCGCTCTTTCTCTCTCTTTTTTTTTAATGTTCAGCAAGTTTTGAAATTTCGCTCGCCCTTTAACTCCCTGCGTGGTCCTTGAAACGTTGCTTAATGTGTCTTTTTTAACGAGCCCGACTTTTTGTTCGCTCTCTCTTTCTCTTTAATGCTTCGTTATAAGGTTGTTCCAAGCATGTCCGCTGCGAATGACTTTTTCCCGTGCAGCATACCTGCTTAAAAGCCAGACTCTTTGGACGCTCATGTGCGATAGTAATAGAATGGTCCATGGGTACATGCCTGGAGCGCCTTCACCTTAGATAGTTTGTTACTGTACGTGACCAATGAGCGGACGGCCACATCTTTGGCTTGTTCACAAGATTTACTGAAGTGATTGAGTTATATTGTGTGCAAACTGACATCCGTTTTCACCGAGCTTCGCAGCAGTAATGGTGCCCTTCTAAGCCTAATGAATTTCGGAATTGGCAAGTGCGGAAGAACACACTAGGTGTTAACCTTTATAATTTGAGAATTTCGTATACAAAGCTTTGGCAAGCATGGTGTCCAGTTTTTTTTTTTCTTTTTCCTTGAAGTCTCCCTATTAATTCGGCTCCTCGTATTCAGCTTTACGAAAAACAGACATGTAATTTAGTTACACGTACCTTTATAACCATGTCTTGAATCGGAACCACTGTACTTCATCCTATGTACTAGAACCGTGTCTTTCGTGGTCACCATGCTAAACCAGGTCATTAGGTTCCTACGTTTGTGTGGACAATGTTCACACATGCCGGAACATTGGTTCCTCGGTACTTTATTAGGTCGGTACACGTCTGAAAAGCCCCGCTCCTAAGGTTCAGCTCACCTGGGGTATCTAATAATAATAATAATAATAATAATTTGCAGTTTTGCGTGCAGGAGCTGGAATGTGATTACGTGGCACGTGATAGTGGAGGGCTCCGGAAACTTTTCCACCTTCTATTGTTTGACGTTCAGTGACATTGTAGCGCATTTCGCCTACTTATTTACCTATTCGAGTATGGCGGTACACCGAGTCATGCCGACTGCATCAGACGATCATCTCTTTCACTTTTTACTACGTTTTCTTCCTACAAAAATGGCCAGCCTTTCTTTTGCTTGTTATAGTTTTCTTTTAGGAAGGAAGCATCAGCCTTTCCACCAAACCTCAAAGGTTGGCGTGCTTCCATTTTCAAGTGGTCGCTGGTTGCTCTCGGGAACTTCGTAGGCGCGAGTGAAGGACTTTGGCGACGCGGTCCGCTTATATACAGGAAGGCGAGCCTTGTCGCAACTTTGCATCGCAACGCGGCGGCACCCCGGCCATACACACAAAGCGGGGACGCAAACACCCAGCCGCCGCCGCCCAAGGAAGGCCCGTCGAGAAGAGAGCGAGGCGAAAGACAAACACCGGAGAAGCAGCCAGCTTCCGGTTCGGGGCCCCATCGGCAGCGTGCGCAGTCGGCGCCACAGCGAGAACCTTGCTCTCTGGCTGCTGCTGTTCGCTCGAGCGCGTCCAAAAGGGGGGAGCCGCCTGTTGGCGTTTCCCAGGGACACGGTCCACTGACCTTTGACCGTCGGCGACTGCCGACACACACGGCGCGCTGCACACAGTCACCGGCGGTGGCATTCCCGATCGCAGTCCCCGCAGAGTTTCCCCTCTCGAGCCCTGGCTCGCTTGTTGGGCCCTCTTCGTCAGCCCTGCTTCTGGGCCTCGCGCGCGAACTCTTTCCTTCCTCCGAGGGACCGCGTGTGTGTGCTTCGCGATCGCCTCTCATGCGTACGCGTAGGGGCTCCTAGCTATCGCCCGGGTTTGCGTCCTTTCCGCTGGGCGACGACCGAGAACTGCCGCGGAAAACGCAGCTCGCGCATGCAAAACACCGAGCGTGGCTGTCCACCCCCCTTGTTTTTTCTTTTGCTGAAGGCGCGCCCACAAGACGCAAAAGTTCACTTGAGAAAGACGTTGAAACTTGCGTGGGGGCGGTGACTTGTTAGTGGAGGTCCCTTCATTGCAATACACACGCCGCGCACAAACGCATAGTCCTGTTCTTGTTGCTATTGTGCTTGTCGTTCTTGTTAGTGCGTTCTGGTGCCGACGTTTGCGATCGTTCTCGGCTGGCTGCGTCGCTCGCTGTTTCTCGCTGCCTTCGAGACGCGGGTTTTCGCAAAGGAGGGCCGGTTATTCTGACGCGGGTCGGCGGCAAGGGGCTCCGATAACAACGCCACACACAGTGTGATTGTGTTTGAGGGAAACAACGCGCACTTTCCTCATCTAGGCTTGTCTCGAGCCGTTTAACGTGCACCGCGCTGTTACTGCTGAGAAAATTGAAGGCAAAACGAAAATAAAGGCAATTAGAAGCAAAAAAGTTACAACGCACCAGAGATACCTGTTTAGTGCTTCAAATGCTTTTCCGGTTTTCATGAAAAGTAAGTCGCCGTGCATTTATGTAACATGTCGGAATGCAACACATACAAGCCATTTTCAGGCAGAATAATATTCTTTTGGAGCCTTATTTATTGGTTGCGTTATACCTGCAAAAGCAGGCCGTACGTAAACTACCCAAATATGTTCAAAAGCATTTGTTATGAAAGTGTACCGAGGCAAACTTCACGCGAGATTTGTTTCAGCTTCAATTCAATTTCAAATCGTGATTTAATTTTTTTTAATGGCAAGTAATGGGTACGCGCATTCGGGAATGGCACGCAAACGTGTTCCGGTCACTCTTCAGTATTAAAGCTGTGCCGATTGATTGATTGATGGATATGTAGGGTTTAACGTCCCAAAACCACAATATGATTATGAGAGACGCCGTAGTGGAGGGCTCCGGAATTTTCGACCACCTATGGTTCCTTAACGTGCACACAAATCTGAGCACACGGGCCCATACATTTCCGCCTCCATCGGAAACGCAGCCGCCGCAGCCGGGATATGATCCTGCGACCTGCGGGTCAGCAGCCGAGTACCTTAGCCACTAGATCACAGCGGCGGGGCTCAAAGCTGTGCCGATGCCACGTATATACGAACTAAAGCAGTGCTAAATGTTTTGGTTGAAAACGCGTGGCGTACCTCTTGATCAATCTTGAAAGGTGGCGTGTCACTGAGACTGCTCAGGCCTAAAAGTTCTGCATGTAGGATAGAGCCTGCCGATGTTTCCGAGGAGAACAGCACTCCAGTTTGTCGGCTGAGCGATGGGAAGTTCGGTTGTCTCGGCCATTGCCTTTTCTAGTGATTATATTATTTTTTATCATAATCGTTGACTGTGTCACATTCAACTATTACGAAACTATGGAGAACGGAAGGGAATCTTTAGAAAGGGGGTGTAGGGTAAATATAGCTATCAGTGAATTGCAATCGAGGTACACACGGGCATTGCTATTGCTGAATGTTATTTTTAAATGTCGTCAAGATCGTGGATAAAGGCGAAGAAGGCGTTGCTCAAATTCTTCATGTCAACAGAGATGAACCGACTGTTTCAGTGGTAAGGTGTTCAGTCGGTAAGGGATTCAAACTTCCTCCAGCCCCTGAATTCTTCAAACTTTGCTTGTGGATACATGCACGTACACAAACAACTGTTCGCACAAATATTCGTAAAGCATTGTTGAGCGCCTCTCCACCTTCGAAAAAAAAAAGAATGTCTGCCGAGGACTAAAATACTGAATAATGACGAAATTCAGACTGAGGAGTGTGACCTTGCGCGCGTGTCCTTCAAAATCTCACATCTCTTTCCACAGTGTACGCTGTATATCATACAAGACATTCTAGATTGCTAAACATCTTTGCCTTTCCTCATTCTTCTGTTCCTCCTTTCGCACTGGCACTGTATACAGCATGCGTGCCTGCATGAAGTTATCGAGACCGCCAAACCGAGTGTGCGGCATGTGTTGGAAGCGAGGCAGCAGCAGCAGGCTATCTTGCCGCTCGCGACTTTTCGAAGAATGTCGAGGGAAAAAGGAGCAGTTTAGGATCCGTCGCAAGTGTCTGCGCCGGAGACAAACGAAAGGAAACAAACGAAAGCAACGTGAAAACAAGCGGAAGGGGTTGTCTCGGTCTGGGCGAGAGGATGTACGGCACGGGCTTTCGCTGGGCTGCGTTCATTGTGGAAGCAGCAGGTGCGCTTGATGTCGCCGGTCTCCCGTCCTGCAGATGTCGCCCGAGCTATGGGAGCGAATTAAGGCCTGCTCAGTCGGCTTCCCTGGTTAAACGAAGCAAAACAATATCTACAAAGGAGAAGCGCTTCAAGGAAGACACAACGAGGAATGTTTTACGTCCGACGTCTAGTTCGAGTTAAATTTGTGTGTCCTATACTTTAGGTGTCATCACTCTCTCTCTCTCTTTTATTGCGTAAACAGATGGAATCTGAGGGAGGACGAGTTACACGTAGGCCCGATGTAAAAGCACTTCCTGTCGCATCTTGAAACAGCGAAGCAGGCCACATGTGGGCCGTATGGCCGACTCGTCGAACGTGGAGATATAGAGCAAGTTTTCGTCAGTGAAGGAGAGAGAGCGAGAGAGCAAGGGAGTGAAGAAGGGTAGCGAACATTGTTTATTCCCTGGTACACTCGGGCTGTAGTGCGCCGCATGTTTTGTCTTCGCATAACTCTTTCTTTCTTTCTTTCTTTCTTTCTTTCTTTCTTTCTTTCTTTCTTTCTTTCTTTCTTTCTTTCTTTCTTTCTTTTTTCTTTCTTTCTTTCTTTCTTTCTTTCTCGAAGAATACAACATACCCCCTCGCCCCCGCTTCTTGGTACTCCCCTCATAACCTGTTTTTTATTGATATCTTCTTCCCATGCGTGTGTTTGTTTTCCTACGCAGCACTTTTTTGCTCAAGTCGGACGATGATGCGCTTCCGCAGCGACCTCCTGTGATCGTTTCGAAACGCGACTGATCTTTCACGGTCTGAAAGATGCCGCGGCTGCGTTTGTTATTCTTAGGACGGAAACTGCAAAGGTTGAAAGAGGGCCAGCGAGACGAGAAGTGGTAGGAGCGAGGGTGAGAGGGCGAGACTGCAGTTTCGAGAGGCTTTTTGCATGCAAAACCGGTCGGCGCACCATCGTTGTTCCAACAACAGATGGCGGTGAGGTTAAGGCCTCTCCTCTCGTTATTACATCTTTCCGCTCGAGAGGAAGAAAATTCGGGAAGAGCGCACCGGCAAACACGCTTCGGATGCAAATTGAGACCGAGAGGCGCCGTGGCCGCGCGTGAAGTTCTCGCTCCGCCTGGCATCGAAATGAAATAGAGAAGTTGCCCCAACGCGGTCGTCGTATTTTATATCCGTGGTCGATCTTTCTTTGTAGGTGCACGAGACGTTCGCGCATTTCATGCTTCTTTCAACGCCGAACGGAACGTAGTGTAATGGAGGAAGGAAAAAAATACTGAAATGTATAAACCGGGAATCGAGCGTACACGTTTACTTCTGTACGTCTCAATTTGTGAGAAGGGGGCAAGCGGCCGTGCGAAATTACATCTTGATTCGTGTTGAGTGGCTTTAGCTCGGTGGCCTGCATTCTGAAACACATAGTGCAAAGGAGGCGAATAGAGGCTTTTCATATATTTTTGTTAATGTTTTTTCGTCTTACAGTTTACGTCGGCCGACCTTTGAAGGTCGGATGGAGGTGTAGAGGTCACTAAAAAGCTTCAGAAATGTAATTTTCGATGTGTTTATTTTAAAGAGTGGACTGTTTATTTATGAGATGTAAAATAAAATGGAGCACGTTTAGTGGAATGAGTAAAAGCGGGTTTATTTTCGGAACCGAAAAGATGTAATGCGCCTTAATGCGGCAACGCCCTGCTGTGCTCTTGGTGACACGTTTCCCATTTTTTGTTGTCTGATTTCATGGTTTTACACGTTCACCCAAAAAAGTTTGGAAATGCATTGTGTGTTGGAAAGTTTCACATCAAATTGGAACGCTGTCTGAGATGTTTTTTTTTTTTTATTGGTTCGGGAGACTCCACTTTGCATGATTTCTAACAAGGGCCTTGGCTCCACGTAGCAAGAACTCTTCACTGCTGATCAGCTTAAGCGACTAAAACTATTGTTTGTTATTTAACACGAAAGCGTTTTATGCTGATGTTCGCCAAGAATTTAGTGACGTATTTCCGTCACGGATTCTACGTTAACAAGATGAACGCCACTAAATGAGAAAGAAGAAAAAAAGATAAGAAACACTTATTTCACCAGGAATCGAACCTCCGACTACTTGGCGCGCGATGATAAGCGCCCGGGGATCAACCTACGCTATCGGGGCAGACACAAAACTATGTGCAAACACATCTTATATCTCATACATTCTCTATCAAACAGTGCTCTCTGTTGGTGATCGGGGTTGTGCCACCATCTGTGAGCGTCAATGAGAAGTAATGTGGCATGACGCTTGTAAGCGCCGATAGAGAAGTGTGCGTATATAGAGGGCGCAAATCGGGTTCCGAGTGCACTTCAGTTCATTTACTTTCTCACAAAACATACATGCTCACAAATACATACAGAAAGAGGTCCCAGAGCACTTCGCTGAAGGGGGACCTTCTCTCAGAAAATGTGTTAAATATGTACAAGTAAAATGCAAGAACGTTGAATAAGTAAAAAAAAAATGTAATACAGACCGAGTGCACTTCAGTTTATTTACTTTCATACAAAACATACATGCTCACAAATACATACAGAAGGAGGTCCCAGAGCACTTCGCTGAAGGGGGACCTTCTCTCAGAAAATGTGTTAAATATGTACAAGTAGAATGCAAGAACGTTGAATAAGTAACAAAAATAAATGTAATACAGACTGAAAAGAGTCAGATTTTAACAATCACAAGTAATATATAAACAATGCTTAGAACATAAAAATAGAGAAAAACTCGAAAAATATTGACGAAATGAACAAAAATTGAAGAAAAAAAAAGCAAGAAAAAGATGAGTAGCTGTGGCACAATTAAGAGTACATGAATAGGAACAGGTTTAGATACATTACACACTTCAAAATTCTAAATTATTTAGGATGAAAGTGAATAATGTGTTTTCGAAAATAGCTCATGATGAAAAGACTGCTTAATCTTCAGAGGAAGACTGTACCAGGTCGACAACGGTGTGAAATAACCGGAGTGTTTTCTATAATTAGTATGAGCTTATGACAATAATAAATCCCTCGGGAGCGCTCTTAGTGCCGTTTCTCTTCTCAACCGACGACGCTTTGAAGAAGTGCACATCAAGTATCAACGTTTATTTTGCGCTTGTTAATGCCATCTTTGCGCGACATTCGCGATGCGCTGTGTCCAGGTATAGGCTACGAACTTCAGCTACCACAACGGTTAAATCACCATCATGGGTGTGTGTTGTCGTAATGGGGATGTGCCACTATACACTTTTTCACAGGAAGGAAAAAAACACCGCCATGATGGGCTGTGCGCGGGAGTACAAAGGCTAAGGGCGCAGCGTTGTCAGTGCATTTTCGAGGGGACGCGCCAATTTGCACAACCCAAGGAGGGCTATGGCGGCGCCCAGGGAGGAGTTTATGGAAAGGTCAATAGGCTTCAATTCAACATCAGTGCATCCTCGTGAAACAGTGTTATAGCAGCTAAGCACCGTTATATGCACAGACTCTCACAATTCCTACACAATAAGCGCTACTGATTGATTGACTGATTACAACTTTATTTTGGTCCTGAGAAAACGCAGAGGAGACCCCGCGCCACCCGGCTAATCCCACGTAGAGACCGTCAAGCCGAGCTTACTTTCTGGGATAACAGTTTTCACTTTTGTGTTATACCGATTCCTATGACAGAGGGATCAGCCATTCTTTCGCCCTCTCCCTGACGACTAAGCTAGTGAACAGCATGTCTAGTCGTGGTCAATATGTGATGGAGCACTGAAATTAGGTTTTATAATAATTATCGTTAAGTTTTTGCATCCCTAAAGCAGGATAACAATAGGAAAAGACGGAGAAGTGGAGGGTTCCGGGAATCTGAACAACATGCATGGCGTTCTATAAAGTGCTCCTAAATCTAAGCTCACAGGCTTACTGCGTCTATAGGAATGCGGCCGACGTGGCCGGGATTCTACCCCGTGACCTTCGTATTAGTAGTCGACACGAATTTCATCTCCATAACCACCAGATGACATGGTATTGATACTGCCTTTTAAAGGTCATAGCGACAAAGCTCAACTGAAAAGCTCGAAAGTGCATGGTATAATAAATTTTCGAGTCTTGACGTGGTCTCCACGTGGATGACCTTCGGGTCGGTTAAAACTAAGAGTTCACCAGGTTGCATCTGTGCGTCATGTCAAACAGAAAGAGTTGTTTCTCTCTCTCTGTGTGAACTGAGTACGCCAAATTCATATCAGTGCGCTTGAAAAGATTGATCAATAAGCATGGATATTGTGTTGTAGCACATATTGATCGACATAGTATAGACATTCAGACAGCTGCTCGTTCTACTTAGCCAATTGTTGTTTTCGTTTCAGAAACTGGCTGAACATTAGGTATTTACGCAGCAGCCAGCACACGCGAATGATGCCTATAATTTGTTCCGAGAGGAATCGTCGCCGGTTTGCTTCTACCAATTCAGACTATCAATGATTCATGCGTTCAAGTGATGCACTAGACGATGGGCGTGCTGAAAATTTCTTCCCATTGCCACCTTGCCACCATTTACATTGCCACCTTTTCAGTGTTCCTCCTGAAAATTTGCGTTGGAGTGATTCCATTGAATTCGTACCTAATGGCAGTTGTATACTCCTGCAGTCGCACACCAGCTAGCATTGTCATGTTGTATACATTCCGGCTATCAATTCGCCCATGCATATGTTCGCGCTACTGTCGCAAAGCGGCACGACTTCAACTATTCATTATTTAGGCGTGATTCGAAGACGATTTCGGTGTAAACACAGCACGGCAGACTCGACAGAAACTACAAAAAAGTCCAAATACCCGCTTTTGTGCGTCCAACGGGTTATTAGGTACTGGTGATACAAGAATCAATGGGGGAAACCGGCGGCACTGTTGCGATATTGAACAGGTAGTCGTGATTCCGTGTGGGAAACTGTTACTATAGTAACAGTATTTACTATACTGTGTTACTACAGTGTTACTACAGCGTTATTATAGTAGCTATAGCTACGTAACAAGCAGTTCTACAGAACTGCTGGTTACGTAGCTCGCGGCTGCTTTCGATTCTCCCAGCATACCTATAGAGTTTATCAGCGCTATTTAATCGGAGAAGGCACTTTCGATGAACACTTGTAAAAATTTAGTCCACGGTGATGCGGAAGAGGTATATCTCCAACGATAAACTTATACAGGAACGCCGTAGTGCGTGGCTTCGAAAATTCCGACACTTTTTTTTTTTCGCGTGCAGGTAAACCTAAGTAAACCAGACTCTAGCCTGTTGCCTGCACCAAGATGCGGCCGTCAAGGCCAGTATTCGAATCCGTGCCCTTCGGGTCAGCAGGCAATGTCACCATAACGACTCGACCACCACGATGGGTTCTACGCTTTGCATGCCAATCGGTCGAAGCCTTCGGCGCAAATGGTACATTAAGGTCATCGCTGCTAGACGTATACGATCTGTTTGGGATGAGGTGGCCCCCGATGAGATATTTGCGCTAAAGCTCCTTAATGACCAGGAGAGATACACGCCCTAAACAATAAACATGCCAAAAGCAACAACAACAAAAAAAGAAACACATTCGCGCGGAAGTAAATGCTGTATAAACGGGCGCATTCCGCTTATGGCGACCCCGACAGCTCAGTTTTCAGTCGCTGAATCTCGGTTCGTATATCGCCTTCCAGATTCGGAGTCAAGAGAAAGTGTGTGACGAAGCATTGATCCTGCGCCTCAACACAGCTACTTGACCTGCTTAACATTCTTTTTATGGCTCCACTGCGCAGCCTCTTTGACGAAAGTGCGCGCCGCTCTAAACGGGTGGGCAAAATAAACTCATCTTAAATTCAGTGATGGAGGAACAGAAAGAAAACGCCAGCATAAGGCGTCATTGAAGGGCAGGAGAACAGGGACGGAGGGTAAAGACGTTGGCGTAATACGGTATCCAGAGGCATTCTCGCTTGAATAGGGGCTTCAAAAAAGTATATGCCGCTTCGGGAAAATTCATAATAAAAATCACAGGTCCAGGAACATTCGCCCTACGGGAATGGAACGAAAAAGAAAAATGGCCTCGCCATTGGTCAACACATAATGGAAGACACAGAAGCCCAGCTATTGCTTCTTTCTCTGTCGCCCTGTAAGCGCTTATCTTTCCTTCAAGGTCTGCGGACTTTTTTTAGGACTCAACATTAAGGCCTTTCTAATAGTTCGGCTTTAAAACACACACACACACACACACACACACACACACACACACACACACACACACACACACACACACACACACACACACACACACACACCACACACACACACACACACGCACGCACACACACACACACACACACACACACACACACACACACACACACACACACACACACACACACACACACACACACACCTATATATATACATATATTGGTCAGACCATTTTTAAAGCTCACACAGGCGGACCTCATGCTTAAAGAATTTCCCCGTTTTGGTGCATTGAACTGTTCGTTCGTTTTTGGCGCCAGTACTCGCACCCATTCAAGCTTTCATATATTTTTTGAACGCCTGTAAACGAGCGCTGTTCACTTTACCCTCTGTCTTCGCAAACTCGTCTATTGTATAACCCGAGGGCACACCTCCTTAAATCGCCAGCGATGTCCAGCAGAAAGAACAAAGGAAAGAAGTAATGTTGAAAGAAAATAAAAGGCAACAAGAGAAAGTAGCTTGGTGAAAAATGGATGCCGCGCTCGCATGAGCAACATTTTGTTTGCTTTTCTGCCTCTTTCATTTCCGAGCCGAAAGTATAGGCGACGAAGTCGAACGACAAACAAGTCGAAATAAAGAAAGGCAGAGAGCGTCAGAAACACGCGGCGGACAGGTAAACACGTGGTGCGCGCGCGAAAGTCGATAAGGCGGTAAAATAAGCCGCCAGCCTATGAGGGCGTCCCCCACTCCTGCCGTTTTCGGATCGCCAGGTTCACCACTATACCGGCCGCCAGTCTTCCATTGCTTTCTCTTTTTTTGTTACGTCTGTGTAGCTTGATTTCTTCTGTTGTCCTTCAGAGTTTTCACAAGGGGCGCAAAGGGCACTTTGAAGTCCGCTTTAATGACATTTTTTTGTTTCTTTTTTCTTCGGATCCCCTATGCACTCCCCTACGTGGTTTACTGGCGCTGTGTGCGGTGTCGCAAAAAAAAAAAAAAAGAGGTGGGGAGGCGGGGAGGGGGTCTTGCTTGTGAACTGTGCTTAAATGGAAAGTCTACGCGGCGTCAACGATGACTGGGTGTGACTTACTCGCTAGATTCGGGGCAATTACCGCGGCAGCACACACAACCTTTGTTTTACTTGTTCCATACTGGCGGCGATCATTCTTCTCTCTGGAGTGCCCGATGTGTCACTTTGGGCTTCCGTCTATCCCATTTCTTTCTATCTATCTATCTATCTATCTATCTATCTATCTATCTATCTATCTATCTATCTATCTATCTATCTATCTATCTATCTATCTGTCTATCTGTCTATCTGTCTATCTGTCTGTCTATCTATCTATCTATCTATCTATCTATCTATCTATCTATCTATCTATCTATCTATCTATCTATCTATCTATCTATCTATCTATCTATCTATCTATCTATCTATCTGTCTATCTGTCTATCTATCTATCTATCTATCTATCTATCTATCTATCTATCTATCTATCTATCTATCTATCTATCTGTCTATCTGTCTATCTATCTATCTATCTATCTATCTATCTATCTATCTATCTATCTATCTATCTATCTATCTATCTATCTATCTATCTATCTATCTATCTATCTAGTGACCCCACTTCCCACTCTCTTATTTATTTTCGATACGCATATCTATTCCTTTCTTCACCTTTACGGATTATTGCTTTTCCTTCATTCCTTCTTCTTCTGCCCCGGGACCAGGCAAGCTCTTCAGCTTTTGTTCCCCCCGTGGCATTGGAAATAGGAAAGGAAGCAGAAAAAAATATAAAGACACAAAAATGTAAAACAACAAAACGAAACCAAGAGAGTAGGTGAAAGACGAGTTTCAGTGTTGCTGCAACAAGATCAGAAACCACTATGCGTTGAAGTCTCGGCCTACGCTCTCTCATTCGTTTATTATACATCCCCCCGCCCCCTTCCTTATATTCGCAGGCTTTGTCGGTGCCCGACACCTTTGTGATGTTCTTGTTGTTTTTATTAGATATTAAGGCTCTCCGTCTTTCTCGATTTCGTCTTGCGCAGTGCTCGCGTGCCATCCGGGGAGTCGCGTTTTCCCGAAAATGCAAGGCTCTCCTCGGGGACGACGCTGCGCCGGTTCGTCTGTTATAATGCGGAGAACCGAGGCGCGGCTCGGAGGTGTTCGATCTTGGGATCGCGCGGCTGTCATCGCGCTGTTTGTTTTCTTCGCGCCACCGACGCTCGCCATTCTCCTTTTTTCTTTTTCTATTTCTTCCTCTTATTATTTCGTGTTGTTTCGCTCAACAAAGGAAATCAAGAAAAAGAAGGACGCGTCCACCTTTATACGTGAGGAGAATGAGATTCTTCCCTACTGTTTTACGGCGCGCGATTGGGAGGAAGCGAAACTTAGCGCTTCGTTCTGTAATCTTTCCCCGCCTTCTTTTTTTGTGTGTGAATAAAGAAAGTCCAGCGTCACTTCTGTTTACCGGGAAAATATAACGCGGAACTTGGTTAACTCCGGTTTTACACCTTCACATTGAGGCTTTACTGGGAGCAGTGAAAGAAACAACGTATCCATTCTGCTTTCTTTGCTTTATATTCTTCATCTTTTTTTATATTTTGCTTTATATTCTCTATCTTTTTTCGTCCGGGTTGGAGTTTACGTTTGCGAGTTTTGGGGAATGGGAGTGTTGAGCGTACAAGTACGTGTCTGTAAACGCACGAGTGCTGCAGCTTTGTACGTGCAACTGTTTCGATTTGCTCGTCACGTTCGGGGAAGCCCTGAAGTCAGCAGAACGGGCTTGAGCCGCGGAAAGAGTTACCGAATAGCGGCGCACAAGTGGCTGTTCGAGAAGCTGAAAATAAACTGAAAGAAACCCATTAATCAGCTAGACGCAGGTTGCACAGTGAAGATAACGCGAGACGCCTAAAAAGAACTTACTAAAGATGGAGCGCGTAAGGTGGTTTTTTGCTATACCACATCTCACAATGTTTGTGCGAATGTGACGTAACGTGATCGTGGAGGTTTCCTCTTCTCTACATACAAGGGCTAGGATCTACGTCAGCGCATGCCACGACTTTGAGCACATCCTCTCGATCACTAAATCAGCCAATATCGTTCAGTTCGTTGTCGTATAGCCATGCCCATCGATACCGCGATTCACCAAGTGATGAAGGACAAGTGATTTCTAGCTGTTTCTGAAAACGTTATTGCTAACTCCCCGCTGCTTGCAGTGCAACAACATTCGGCTCACACGCTAACACGATCCTCGAATACCGAGCGGCAACGTTTTGTAACCGTGCTACAAATGTGTTGCAGCTGCCCTTTGACGTCACAGGTGTTCGCTTAGTGGTACACTGAGTCATTTTCTCCAGATATGAGTCCTATATCCGTAATCAATAGACTTACGCCTGTTTGTTGTGGGTGGAACGCACTGACACAGTACTTCTGTTTGAATGATACAGCTTGATCGCGCAACCGCGCTGTTTCCTAATGCAGAGTCACTGCGTGAATACGAGGCATTTTTGGAACGGCGCACTAGTATAGCAAGGTTGTGCGTTGAAGGCCTGCACGCACTGTATCCCATTTCTTGCAGAGTGTCAAGTACGCGTGCATACGCTGGCTAACCACACTGCTTCTAAATAATTAGCTTTCTTTTTCTTCGTCGACTGCAAAGATAACGCTATTGAGGCATTACTTAGGTGGCCCTCGTATGACTAACTACAATGAATAATTGTGGGGAATAATCAACTAACAATATTCCTTTTTCTTCTTTTTGTTGATATATTTCGTCCCATCTCCCAGGAAACGGCCGCGAATGTATAGATGGATGACTACGGCACGAGCAAAGAATCTCCTTTCGTTTGCGGCCCACTCGCTTTATCCAGTCTTGCTATCGCTTTCCATTCATTCACGTAACCACGAACAAAACCAAACCAACTCAGCGTTCGCAATTACGTGATCCTCGTGTGGACTGAGGTTTTTCTTCCCTGCCTCGTGGTTCGTAGGATGCACAGAAGCGCATCGCTCATAATTACGGCCGCGCAAGCGACGCTTCGTCGTCGGATGCATCGTATTTCCCCGGAGAGAGCGTCCGCCGATTGCCATGCCGACGACTTTGCCTAATACAGAGGCGCACAGTGTAATATCTATACACACACACAGAGACGACTCTCTTTCACGCGCCACTGTATGGAGTTAGTTACCGTTGTTTCGCGTTTATTGGTGCTTTATTTCTATAGCTCTGCCCTTCTTACGTCTTTTGCGTACTCACCGACGATAACCGGAGCGTGAACCGGAGGATATGATAATAATAAATAGCCGCGCACCTATATACGCAATTCGCTGGCGCGCACTGACGCAACCGGGGCGCTCCACTAGCGCCTTTCGGTGACAGAGGCGAAACGGATCGCACGCAATTTTCCTCTCCGGTGTCAAATCAGTCACGACCGCCCGTAAACACGAGAACGCGGCCTGCGAGAGAGCGCGTAATGTTTCCTTTGTACAGGGAAGTAAAGCCCCTCGACTGAGAACCATGCATCCGTCATTGAGAATCTCTCTCTCTCTCTCTCTCTCTCTCTCTCTCTCTCTCTCTCTCTCTCTCTCTCTCTCTATCTATCTATCTATCTATCTATCTATCTATCTATCTATCTATCTATCTATCTATCTATCTATCTATCTATCTATCTATCTATCTATCTATCTATCTATATATAATTGTAGAAATAGGGGCTCGTTTCTCCTTTCTTATACAGTATGAACTGAAACTAACAGACAACAGTGTTAAGGAAGGTATACGTAAAATTATTAGAAGTAATTCTAATGTAAATGTTAAGATAGAAAACTGGACCAAAAGGTAATATGCCATCGGTAGGGACCAATCTGCCACCTTCAAATAACGCGTCCGATGTTTTGCCACTGATCAACGGCGGATCCTATCCCCCTGACCCCTTTATATGGTATACATGTGTATTCAAACGTAGGAGCGCTAGTGAACGCCGCCAGTATAGCAAATAAGGCGAGCTTGGAACACTCTCTTTTGCGTGTTGGCGTCACGTGATCTTGTTTGTGAGGTGGCAGCTGTCCAATAATCCCTCGCATCGGGAACAAATTTTGAACTGAAGAGTGTACAGATTGCATAAAATGATTTACTGCGCGCACTCGTGCAGTAATGTTTGCTGAGTTTCAGTTAGCTCCTCACTGATTTGATGTCGCGCTGTCGGGTAACGGTTGCATATATTTCAGGGTAACGTTGATTGTGCCCGTTTATTAAAATAAAAACAAAAAAGTCATAATGTTGCAGACGTCTGCAGCTGTGTGTGTTCCTCGTTATCTAGCAAATTATTCGCATTCTCCGACTCAATTAACGATAAAACTCGCCGCATTTTGTCTTGAATCGTCACGAACTTTCCTAGGTCTTATCGACTTTTGCAGAGTTTGACTGTCTGCGAGGTCGAGTACAACAACTGTTTTTTTCTTTTGTTTTTCTCATTTACCGTTTTCCAGGTGAAGTTCGAAAGGTCTACAACCTGGATTCATAAACCGATGCCAAGAAACTGTTCTTGACGCAACAAGCGCCGATCGCCACTACCGTGCTTCATCGGGAAGGCTCTTCGCCTGTCAGGCCATGCCAGGATAACTGGCTGTGACGACCTCTATTCGCACCATAAACGTAAGTTCATCCCTCACTTTTTTTTTTTGTAAAATGTATACACTAGGTATATAAGGGACGTCAGAGCTGGTAACAAACACTTCCGAGTAAATCAGTTGAACTCATTATCCAGAAATGCCATTGGTTTTTTGGATGAAATATTCATGTAGAGCTCGAAAATTTTCAAAGAATCAAAAATGCAATAGGGTTGTCCAGTCGATGCGTCGAAGTAATGTGTTCTGCTAGAACAAATAACTAAATATATAGCTTGGTACCCGGTCTGTCATCGCTCTCTGGACGCAACAGCACCGCGGACAACGTGATGAATCGCGCCTATGAATTGCGACTCCCCATTCTACAATAGGACTGCGACGTACTTGCTGTGAACATGTGCAGTGGCGCCGTCTTTGCCACCTTCACGCAACAGAGCTCAGGCCAAGCCTGGCCGACTGACCGACCATCCGACCTCGATAGATTCATGGATCATTCCGCCGCTCACTTCATACATGAAGCAACTTTTTATGCGTACTTATGACAGAGCGTAGTTGTATGCTCAAGCGAAGGCTTTCGATAAAAAAAAAAAAGAAACTTGAACGACGTTTTCGCCCGTATTCTAGAACGTCCCTTCACTCAACACTTCACCTTCACTTGAGGCACGGCAAGTCAATGTATATCAGCGATAATGAGGTGCGATTCTCGAGCAGTGCATCGTCAATTTCAGCCGAGTAGCGGTGCAGTACTCAACTCTGTCAAGTGAAGGGTGAAAGTCGAGTCGAGGATTGTTTATGAATACGGGGTTAGTTTCGTTTCCAAAGTGCGACGTGATCACGTACGCATTGCTTTCTTTATTGCTCGCCTAACTTCGGCTGTCGTTTCACGTCTCAACCGTGCCGCAAGGAAAGCGATCGTCTATATGTGCCTAGCATTGGTCGGGTCAAACTATTCTGTAGAACGTCTACCGCAAGTATGGTTGCGCAGGGGCCACTATATGCCGTAATTAGGGAGCTTTAGAATAAAGTTTGCAGATGTTGCAGGCGGTGCTTTAGTTGCGGGTGCCGCGTGAGTTTTAGAATAGTGTTTGCTCACCCCAGGAAAAAGTCTAGGGACTTTCGCCCCTACCGCAAACCCAAATGCACGGAAGCTACACACAGCACTTTGCGGGCCGCGATCGCCTCACGCTATTTCGAATTTTCTGCGGGCGGGCGCCTCAAACGTGAACGGTGGTTTGCGTTACGACGCATGCGCAGTGGCAGCGACCACACCGCAAGGGCTCGAGGTGCGCTTTTCTAAAGCTCCCTGTTCTTCCTTTTGCGAATCGGGAAGGACACACTGCGCGTCCGTAAGGCAACGTGCGAACCTACGCAGCTGCTGTATTTGTTGATGCTTTTGCTGAGGATAATGACAAGATGTGCGTGAGTGCTCTGTAATGAGTGGGCCTTTAATGACAAGATGTGCGTAAACGCTCTGTAACGAGTGGGCCTTTAATGACAAGATGCGCGTCAGCGCTCTGTAATGAGTGGGCCTTTAATGACAAAATGTGCGTAAACGCTCTGTAACGAGTGGGCCTTTAATGACAAGATGTGCGTGAGCGCTCTGTAATGAGTGGGCCTTTCAAACACCCACTTGTTGCGCGGTGCACATGTTTTGACGCCTGACTTGATCTTACGTTGGTTGTGCGCGAAAAATTAACGTAAACCGTGAGCAAAAAATCGACAAAAGTGGAAAAAAAGTAAATACCAACGAGCTCCGTCGCATGTCAAGACATCACGCAGTATTGTAAGCGTTATATTTAACATGGCATTTTTTGTTTGTTTTTGGAGCACTTTCAAGAGCTGGCATGGCTCTGTGATAGAGCAGTTGCTTGTAATGTCATCAACCTGTGTTCGATTCTCGTTGGAACCGAGTATTTTTTATTATTATTTATCTCATTTGCGCATTTGTCCGATTTTTCGCTCACAGGATAACGCTGATTTTTTGCTTGCAACCAACGACACGACATCGACTTCCAACGCTAACATCGGATTTTAAGTTAAACGAGTTACTTTAAAATGTGCCAGTGGGGATATAGAAGCTAGCTTCTTATAGAAGCAAGGACGCAGGGAGTACGTGACACACTAATAAATTGTGTGGTTTTACGCGCTGAAGAACCGAGATAAGATTAACAGGCATGCTTTAGGGGGAGCTTCGGATCAATGCGTACCTTCAGGAGTTCCCTAAATTGATGCTAAAATGAAGTAAAAAAAACCGGTTTCTCTTGCACTTCGCGCCAATCGATGTGCTGGTCCACCGTGAAAGGGTAGCAAATCTGTGTCCTTGATCTTCATTGAATCTAATCTTAGCTACTTCCCTTGTTAAGATGTAGCAGTGGCGGAGACCTATTTTTGAGGAGGACTGCTATATAAAATATCTCTAGGAGAGTATAGTGGGCCTATGTAGATAGAATAGTGACGGTGGTTGCGCGAAATGCATGAGATGACGACAGTCATAGCTAAGCACACGTACTCATTACAGGTGGAAGGGCAAGAGAGATTTTGACCAAAATGAGATAAGAACAATAAACAATGAGAATTATTTTCTTTTTGCTATTTTAGATTATTTTTCTCGGTCGAAGTAACAAGCTCAGTTAAATTCGAAGACGCGACGCATGTTCAAAAGCTACCATTTTACATGTGAACGATCGCTGAAAAGTGTGACGACAATGCTGCAGAGAAGGAGGAGGCGTTACAACCGGACATCATGACTATTTATGAGTGAATGTATGAATGGATGGGTGAATGAATGAATAAATGAATGAATGAATGAATGAATGAATGAATGAATGAATGAATGAATGAATGAATGAATGAATGTCGCATTTGATAGCAGTCCATTGCTCGGTCCATTTCATCTCGTTATACAGATTGGTCGATGCCGCGTTTGTTGAAAGCACTGAATATTTTATTCGTTGAATGTGCCTTTTAAGGCTATGCAAAACCAGTGAATTTCGGAGCGCCTCTTTGATATTTCGCCAAATCTCGGTGCGAATTCACTATCTCAATCCGCACTGATTCAATAAAACCTTCGTTGCCCAGAAAAACCGCTTGAGTGGTGTAATAAAAAAACGATCACGTACACAGCCGAGAGAGGGTGCGAAACAGAGTTCGTAGCAAAAACCACTTAAACAGAGAGCCTTTTCCTTTTTTAGCCAGCAAAACAGAGCATCTTGTTGGTCCAGGATAAAAACTTGCCATCTTCACTGTGCAGGCGGCTTCGCGCGGCTCTAGAACGCTTGCCCAAGCCGGCAGGGGAGGCCTCACTGCGAGATTATGACCGCGAATTGGTTTGAATGCGGCCGTCGCTGGTCGCGATTCACGAGATAAACGGGCCGGGGTTTTAGCGAATCAAGGCGCGTCCGGACCCCGGGCGCCGGAACACAATAGCGACGCTCCGGAGCGGCTGAGCCACGCGGTGGCGAAGTAAAGAAGCGCCACGAACGAGGACGAGGGGAACGAAGTTGGGAAGGGAGGGCTATTCCTGTTGGAAGAGGCCACCTCGGTGAGCACGCAGCTCCCAAGTAGGTTTTCGTCTTGCGAGGATTTGTAGGCTCGCGCTGTCCCAGACCCCGGCCGCGCGTAGTGATCAGTATTCCGGAGACACGAGGTCCCGCTTTGCCCTCTGCCGCCCTTTTCCCGTCGTTCAGCTCTTCCCCTTGCTCTACTTCCTCGTCCGCTGCTTCTGTCTTTATTCTTAGTCCTCTATGCCCTGAGGGTTCTGCCGGCACCTCTCTCAATTTCTCCCGTATCCCCGCCGCTACTGCTGCTGCCCTCTGGAGAAGGCGATTGGCCTCCCTTTTCGGTGGGCCGAATTCTCTTCGGCCTTTCGGTTTTCTCGTTTTCAAGGCAAAACCAACTGAATCCTGAACCCTGGCAAGTGCCAAGGGAAGTACAGAAAAACGAAAAGGGGGGGGGGTGGGGGGCGCACAGAAAGGGACGCTATCCACAAGCGGCGGCTGAAGGGAAGCGGAGAGTGGAGGGAGCTGAACTATGGAGACCCCGCAAAGACTTCGAGATCCGTCAAGACAGGCCAAACTGCCATTGTGCTCTTCCGTATTGCCTTATATTCGTCGATAGCTTTGTTTCGCAATTGAGAGTTTTTTTTTTTTCTCCTTTCTACCGGCCATTCGGTTTGCCGCGCAAACGTGTCAGAGGTAGGCGAAAAAAAAAAGTTTCGCGAGCTGACAGCGACAAAGCGGACGCGGAGGAAAGTGGAGAAATCAGCTGAACCAAGGTGTAGGAGGATAGAGAGAGGGCTCCCTATACGAACACGCTCTAGCATGTAAAAGTAAAGGAGATCCGGGCTACTTTTTGATGCTTGTCCGTCCCTCAAACCGAAATCGATGGCAGCCCGTTAGGAGATGGCAGGGCGTTTGTTCTCGTTTCGAGTAAGGGCAGAAGACGGGCGTTGGTCTTAAGGGGATTCGCGCTATTTCCCAATGCGAGTGCTTTCCTTCCATGTTTGCACCCGGCACGCTGGAAGGATACGCTACGCTTGTCGAATTCGCGTACTTTTCAGCCGTGACCATGTTTGGACGCTGTCGGTCGGCCGGCACAGCTTGAGAGCGGCGCAGATCTGGGCGGTCCAGTCAATGTTCTCGCGTGGCATTTGTATAGAGCTGAATTCTGTTTCCAGTGGTGTTCGTGGTACGCGGATGAGGCATACGTGCAACGGGAAGAACGGCTATTTGGGCTAGTTGGTTTGAATTCATGGTATAAGGGCTGCAGCGCGAGCACTGAAGGTGCTAGAAGAAACGTGAAACGAAAGGCGAGGCAAGGAAAGCAAAGAGGAAAGCAAGAGGGCTGCAGCGCTCGTGTTGTCCTCTTTGCTTTCCTTGCCTCGCCTTCCGTTTCACGAGAACCTTCGTGCTCGCGCTGCAGCCCTTATTACTAGTGCAACGGGGCTTTCAGGCAAAGATGAAACACGCCTAATATGAAAAGAAGTAGCTTAAAAGAGCTATGATTAGCTTTGGAACTGAAGACGTGGGGGGTATGCTGATGCTACAGTCAGCTAAAAAGGTCACTCTACTCGTACCATATAACGATCTGTAAATAAACGTGGCGCTACTATACATGCTAAAGAAGCGTGCCGGTTTGTTACTCTAGCTTCTATACGTCAAAAGTGGATGCCTCGTCTGGCGGACAACCCTTTCATGGCTACTTCGATGAAAACACGCGTGTTTTCATTCAGTAGCCCTGAGCACGAAAAATGAACACTTCATCAATGACGAGTTTGCAGCGTGGCGTGATTTGTTCTTGTTCGTGTCAAACTCGTCTTTTTTTTTTTACTGCGTGGAGCTGTGCACGTATTAATGGTGACGAACTCCGATTGATGGTTTCTGCTCTGATTTATTTACGTCGAGGCCGCAGACGTTAAGGGGCAGCTGGTTTACTTTTGCGCACCGCCTCGCAATCAGTACATTTGTCTGCTACATTCGCAGACCTGTGTAATACAAACGCAGGCAATGCTCGTTCGAATGAACCATCATTAATCGTCTGTTATCTTACCTGTATATGAATCATTTGGCAGTAGCGCAGCGGCAGCGCTAATGCCCACAATTGACATTAGCGTCACGAAAATACGTTCCGTCGTGTCAGTATGTGGCTTATCGTCTTTCCTAAGAGTTCCTCGGTGTAACAGTGTAAATGCGTATTCAGGTATACATTTTGCGACTTGAAATAAATTACCCTTCATTGGACGAGCATATATGTAGAGTGAGAGGCGTAATAAACAAAGCCGGAGATCAGCAACGATACGACGTTTATGCAGCCGAAAGATGATGAAGGATTTATTACATTGCGCTTACGCTTATAGCTGTAGCAGTCACGGACAAAGTATAATCGAAATTGAAGCCAGGCAACCTTGAAAGGAAAGTAAGACTCTGGCCATATGAATTTGCCCTACTCACCCCCCCCCTTCCCCCCACACACTTTTTTCTTTTAAGGCATCGTTCACTTATGTGTTTACTCTTGCAACATGCATGCCATATTGTGATTTAAACTTGTTGTCTTATCGAATGATTCTAAACAAAAGGACTCTTAATAAACGCGCTTTGCACCCCCCCCCCCCTTTTTGTTTTGTGATGAAGCTGACCTGATATATTGTGAACCATCTGAATATACGGAGACATGTTTGCAAAATGATTGCTTTAAACATATAAAGCCAACAGATGAATAAAAGGGAAGCCATGAGAAGCACAGAAAAAAGTTCGATGCGACGGATATGTACAAATTTATATACCTGCTTAATCCAAGAGTTCCGTGTACATATTGAATATGTTAACGAGAAAATATGAAGACTTTCTCTTTTAATAACGGCAGATGGAAGTGCATGCGGAAGTAACGAGAAATTTTCGTCGGTACAGAAAGCTGGTCAATGAGCTCGAGTGGAGATTTACGAGGGCTTTCTTTATTCATAGAGCGATGACAACTTTTCTAAAGCATTGTTCTCGGTTACGATCTATTATTTCATTCCTTGCCCAGGTTTTACTCATAAATTCAGCTAAAGTTTTTTTTTTCAATTTACTCATGAACTACACTTTATTATGGTAAGTGGAGCCAGTTGGTCTGCGTTCATAATTAAATTTAGTGCTCAACTCACGAGTGTAACAAAGAACGCTATTTCTTCCATTCTCGGTGTTTCTTACGTTCTTTGTGCCACTCATGAGCGTTGTGGGAAATTTCATAATATAACCGCACAGTGCAAGAAAATTGAAAAGTGAAATTTTCGCCCATGCTTCACTCATTTGCATCATCGGCTTGTTTAATTAGCTCTCTCTGCCTTCTTTTGCTCCTCATAAAAAAACAGCATGTATATCCTTCTTGTGTTGTCTATCTACTAACGCCCCTGTGATGCATGTGCAATTGAGGTGTTTCTGCGGGCTATGATTTTATCCAACACCACATGAGGCAAGCCAAGCTAGCACCTCCTTCATATCACTAAAGGTTGGCCCGCTCTTCTCTATTCCATTACACGCGAACGTAATTGCCCCAACTTGAAGCGCCTTGTGTCGTATCGCAAACACGTAATCGAACAACCTAGCGACCATCGTACTCCATGAAGTGATAATCACCTACATTAAGCCAGCTGGAAAATCTGAAAACTTTTTTCGTGAAAATCATTGCTAGGGTTTGACTTTCCAAAGCCGCGATATGGTCATGAGACACCGTAGTAGAAGGTTCCGCAAACTGCGACACCTGTGGCTCTTAGACTCGCGCTGAAGCCTCAGCACACCAGCCTCTGGACATTTTAGCTTCATTGAAATGTGGCCGTCGCATTCGGGATTCGATCCCACGACCTCGGGGTAAGCGTGGTCGAGGATTCTCTTGAAGTATATGCATAGCAACTGCATAGCGCTGAGGATTGCGCTGCTGTCACAGAGCTCGGCTTGGAGTGACACGATCGAAGGCAGTATACAGCTAGCGAAGCCACAACACTCGAACCACCTTGAGAAGCTCTCGCTCAAGAGCAGTTTACTCGTCTAGGGCGAGCCCCATGCGTCAGTGAGCCTCACAGCTTTGGCGTACAATTGTGTGGTCCGGCTCACAATGGGCCCGAAGGATTTCCGCCGTGTCTTACTGAATGGACGACCGCCCACGGCCAAGTCTCGTAATTACCGGGTTAACAATGCGTCCCCGAGATTCGGATCGCCGTGGGAAGAGCGGTGCACTCCATTGCCGGTGCCGCTTCCGAGAGAAAGATCTTTCCCTGGCATATACCATCGCATATGTCTGTATACGATGATATATGTTAAACGCGTGGGCGCGCATTATTCGCGCTGATAAGTGAGTCGTTTGTTCGTGGTTTATAGTGTACAGAGTTCGCAAGTCTTAGACGCTCTGTGCTTAGAAACTTTACATTCGGAAGTTTGAAGTGTGGTCTAAAGAAGGATGACGCATTAGGCACTGGGAGCGACTCGAACAGCAGCTTAGTTTTGTGGATTCAGATTAGACAATCTCAGTTGTCAAAGTACTAGGCAGAAGACCACGAAAAGGGCTGTGCAAGCACTAATTCGATTGACCGTTTCACCGACCCAAGTGAGGACCGTGCTAGGGTAGCAACCGGTTCCTAATAACAGGCTGACATCTTTGCTTTTACCTTTTCATCACTCTCTCTGTATTTATTCATACATGAGCAATAAAACTTGTCCAGCACTGCTTTGAAGACACTGATATTCGCGTGGAGTATTATAACTGGGCTGCACAATGTGTGCGCGCCGTGCATCTGTGTCCCCCAGACATCGCGGCTTTAGATTGAACTCACTGCACTCAAATATTTAGCTTTTACAGCGAAAGTTGTTACGAGATCACATCAACAGCCGGGATTACCATTCGGTACATCTAGCTTGTTATCGTTCGGAGCCAGTCAGTTGGGGGCAGGCTGCAGTGGTGTTCTGCCTGCGTTGCATAAACTCATTCAGGCAACCGGAAGGATACAGTGCTAGTGGTTCTGCCTGATTGAAGCGATTCATTTCTTCCCCCCCCCTTTTTTTTTTTATCTTTTATCCCTGGCTTCTCGAGTTCTTTTGCCTTTTTTATGTACGTTACGTATCGTACTTCTCTGATTTCTCTCTCTCTCACACACACTTCTTTTTCAAGTGACATTGTATTTAAATTTTCTTTATAAGGTACAGTGTGGCCAATCTTCCTTGCGGGTATGAGCCAAAAGGCGACAAACCAAACACAACAAATGAATTGGAGCACGCTGGAGCCTCGCCTTCAAAAGCAGATTGCGATAGCGCAATCGAGACTCGCGCGCGTCGCCTTCTGAACTGCTGTCCTGCTTCGGTCCTCGGTGCATGTTTCAACCGTGCCGTAAGGAAATGAACGACTGTGCGCGTAATATAGGTCGTTTCCAGGCATCACCGAATGCCTACTGCAAGCACAGTTGTTAAGTGCCCACTACGCCATAATTATTCCTTCTGCGAATCAACGCAGGATCCGCTACATGTCTGTATAGGGCAACACTGAAACCTACGCAGCTGTTCAAGTCGTTGACGTTTCTGCTCACTAAAACCTACGCAGCTGTTCTATTTGGCGATGTTTCTGCTTCTGAAGATTAAATATGTCCGAGCACTTTGTAATGTGTGGGCCTTTAAAACACCCACTCGTTGTTCAATTCAAAAATTTTTTAGCGACTTGCGCGATTCTACTTTTCAGGCACGGAATAAATGATGGGTTCACGAGACTTCTTCTACTGCATAATATTCACGTAGTGTTTTTTTTTTTTTCAGAGGAGCTTCAAAAAATATCGCGGCTCTGTGGTCGAACACGTGCTGGCCATGGCGACGGCCTGAGTTTAATTCTCACGCAGACCGAAAAAGCTTTATTATTTGTTTCATATGCACGTTTCTCGATTTTTTTCGGTCACGCACAAAATTATCTTTCGCTCACAACCAACGATGCCGACATCGGAATTTTCGCGAAACGAGATCTTTAGCCCTGTCGCGTAACTCGGTCGAAAGTGGCCGCTACTCGAACATTCATTCGCTGCGACTGTTCCGCATGTTCCGCGCAGGCCTGACGTTTTTCTTTCAACTGACGCAAGTGGCCGCAACGAACGCGTCTGTGTAACATACCGCAGGCAAATTTGCGTCCTATAATTAAAGGGCATCGTTGGATACTTACAAGTTGTCCCATTGCCGGCGTCCTGTCTCTCTCGAAGAGGGTCGCGGACGTCCCACTAACGAAAGAGACGTGATAACAAGAGGAAGCGTGGTCGTTGCTGCCCCGAAAAGCTTCCTTTTGTTACGCCAGTTTCCGCTGGTCCATCCAATTGGCGGCCGCCGGAGCGCTGAAAATGACATCCCGTGCAAAGCGATCGATCCAAGAAAGGAGCCCCTCTAGGGCACAACGTTCGGCTGCCTTACGGCGGAGATTGAAAATTTCTTCGTCACTGGCAGACGACAAACCGTAGCCCAAGTATCGCTACGGGCGTCGTAAACAGCGTCCCACTCGTCAAGCCTACGCTAAGAAGTAAAGAAAAAAAAAGATGAGTTAGAAGCATAACGCAAATATAAGGAAAGCATACACTATCTGTAAAGGACAGTCTCATCTGTGATTCTTTGTAGTGGTTTGTAATGGTTTCTAACAGCAGCGGTACATTAGGCATTATATCAAGCTGATTCGGCTGTCCGTTTCGTCGCTTGTTCAACGTTTCCTCTGGTGGTCTTCTGCTTTTGCCATAATGACCCTCCAACCACGTTTGCTTTTGTGTCGGAGTGTACCCTGACCTAATTTGAGCATTCAACTGAATGGTTCTTTTAATGAGTTAAAGAAAAGGGACAATTTTTAGAAGCAATACTTGTTGCAGAAACGACACATTCAAAATACCATTTCAAAGGTTTGTTGACAAGTTAGATATGTTCAGAAAGAAAGCGATAAAAGGAAATCGGACATGAAGGTCCGCTTTTAAAAGTGGGTTTTAAATTGAGGGACTTCCATAACCGACACGATGGTGCTTGGTAATTACACGTTAAACTGGAAGCAAGTGCGTGAACATACCGGGTAAAGAAGGTAGGAAAAGTTGTAGTGCTTTGATTGGCTACTTGATATGGACGGAAGATTAGCAATTTCGCTGATCGTTGCGATAAACAACAACAAGAAAAGCTGGCCATAACTTCCTCTACTTGGCGCAACGCCTGAAGGCACAGCAGAACTCGCCGCGGTAGTTTAAATGGTCATGGTGCCCGACCGCAGGTCGCGGGATCGAATCCCGGCCGCGACAGCTGCATTTTTAGCGGAGGTGAAAATGCTTGAGACCCGTGTACTTTACTAAATACCTCAGGTATTTAGGTGCATGATAAATACCTCAGGTGTTGAAAATTTTTAGGACCCCCCCCCCCCCCTTCCCCGCTATGGCGTCTCTCATAACCATATCTTCATTTTGGGACGTTAAACCCCGAACAAGTATTATTAAAGGAACAACAGAGCTGATCGGTTCTCAGCTGGTCCTGCCCATACGAAGTGATGCCCAGTGATGCTAAGCGATGCGAACTAATACCAAGAGATACCAAGAAGCACGCGCACAGTTGTGCAACCGGTTGCCAGGCAATGCGCCGTGACGCACTGTGGCACCGATATAGTTTCGTTTAGTTTACGTAGACTACGGCTGGAATAAACAGCTCCGGTGGCAAAAAACAAGCAGCATAATGAGATATTATACTTTGTTGTGATCTAAACTCGCAGTGCTACATCTCGCTTTTAAAAACAACACTGTCCAGTGGCTTCTTTCTTATTTATCTGCTGAGAACGACGCTGCAGACACGAGTTCCTGTTGTGGTGGCCGCATTTAAATGGAGTGAATTGCTATAATACAATGTGATCTAGTCGCAGCAGTAATAGGCTTTACAGCATCTTATGACTGATAAAGCTTGTTCTTTTCTTTCACCAATCCTCGAGTCAGTTTAAACCGTAAGTCCAACAGTAGTCGCAGCGCATCGTAAACGCTCTGCGTACTTAATTCGGTAAGCTTGAGCTCTACTAGCGAGGCATCCCTGTTGTCCATGGTAGGCCAGCGTAGGGGCTCTTAGCTTCGGAGCCCTCCCTTCATTGCGGTGTCGTTCATGGCCGTCGTGTTGCCTTGTGTTGTGCCTCGCCCAAGTTCCACGTGGTCTTCGCGGCCTGCTGGCACCTGGCAGCTGTTGATGAGTCAACCCTGCACCGGGACGGCGAAGGACGCGGACAATCGGGAAAAACCACGTCGCCGGCTCCTCTTGACACAAAAGTCGTTGGCCAAGCTTTTGTCAGCCGCCGAGAGCAACACTCCGAAGCAGCGTCGACCCAGCAGCTGTACGGGGTATTCTGCCTTGCTTGAGTCAACCTGGCTGCATCAGGGAGCGACTTTGCGCATGGGATTCCACGTCATCTCACTGTGGTGCCACGCTGGCGCGTGGGGTCTCCCTCACCAAACAGCGAACTGGGCATGCCTTGCCCCCTTTCCTAGGTTCAGAGGGAGGCGGTGTTTGGCTTTCCCTCTTCGGGGCCGGAGAGGAAGACGACGATCTCATTGGAGTATCCTGCGCATAAATTATCTTTGCAAGGGATCTTGGGAAGGCGGACGATGTATAAAAACGCTAGCGCAGAGGCGCTCGTGGGTGATTCTCTTTTCATGTTGTACCACGCTACCATGTAAATACTGTATATAAACATTTTTTTTCTCCTTCTCCGGCTTCTCTACTCGTCCTCTCCGGGGACTCGGATGGCCCGAGTCCGCACCACGCTACCCAAAGGCGCAACAGTGGCTGGCAGCTTATGGGATTCGCCTGCGTCGGCTGCATCGAAGTGGTGAGTGCCGCGTGTTTGCTCTTCTTTTCGCCAGACTCGTTAGCGCAGATGGTCGGTAACGTGGTAGGGTGATTTTGGTAAATTTTGATTCGCAGACCAAGAATTGGGTGGCTCGTGGGCAAAATTACCTTAGAAGAGAAACGGTGTGCATATCTAAGATGGAGAAGTTTAAGGTCCAAGAACTCCTCGAAATTTGTCAGGAGCTGAATATTTCGGTCGGCTCGGTTAAAAGAAAACAACAAATTTTGGAGCACTTGGGAAAAGAGGAAGTGAGTTTAGAAGAGGCCATTGAGGCCAGAGAAACCATTTTGGCAAAGAAAGAGGAGCGTGAGCGCTTAGCCCGTGAACAAAGAGAGGAGGAAATAAGGAGGGATCGCGAGGATAAAGAACATGAAATCCGTCTGAAAGAACTGGAGCTTCGTATGTCCGTGGGAAATCAAAATTCAGGGGGTGGAGAATCAAAGATAAAGGATCTAATCCACACCTTCAAGGCGGGTGACGACATTGCATTATACCTCGTGCATTTTGAGCGAGCATGCGAAAATGCAGGGTTTAGTAGGGAGACTTGGCCACAAAAACTGATATGCGTACTACCAGGCGAAGTATCCGATGTTATCGCAAGAATGAATAAAGAGGACTCCGAGGTGTATGACAGGGTAAAGGCTGCATTGCTACGAAAATATCGCCTATCGACAGAGGCTTTCCGCCTGCGGTTCAGGCACTCTAAGAGGGGCAACGAATCTCATTCAGACTATGCCTACCAAATTAGAGCCAACTTTGAAGAGTGGCTCAAAAGCGCGCAAGTCTATGGCAACCATGACAAGGTCATTGAGTTGATGGTACTTGAGCAGTTTTACCGGGGAATTCCCGAGGAGGTAAGGCTTTGGGTGCAGGATAGGATGAAAGACGTAGACATGAACAGGGCAGCAGAACTCGCCGAAGATTACTGCTCACGCCGTAGTCTCCGCAGTACACCACGAACTTCGAAAAAAAATGAAAAGGTAGAAAGCTGGTCGGGAAACCAGGGACGCAAGAGGTTTGCAAGAAATAACTGGAAACCCGAAAATTCCAAGTTATTAGACAATCAGCAGGGAAAGGACAGTGAGGGGACTAAGGCGGCACCTTCATCAGGTTCAAAGGCGCCTGGTGACATAGCGCATGCGTTAGAAGCGCGGAAGCCAGTTGTTTGCTACAGCTGCGGAGAAAAGGGCCACATGGCCAGGAGCTGTAAGGGGCACATGGCATTTGCCACAATTCAGGAGTCAGAGGATAGCTTAAAGCTGTTGAAGCCTTACATGAGGACACTCTCAGTGAACGGCCGAATGTGTAGGGTATTGAGGGACTCGGCGGCCACAATGGATGTAGCGCATCCAAGTTGCGTATCTTCCGAAGACTATATAGGAGAGTGTGCCTGGATTCGGCAAGTGGCAGAAAAGCAAAGCGTCTGCCTACCGATAGCGAGGGTTGTAATCGAGGGCCCTTTCGGCCAATTGTGTACGGAAGCAGCAATTTCAGCCAACCTTCCGGAGCACTTCCCTTACCTATTTTCAAATAAGTCTGAGGAAATGTTAAAAACACGTGGAGAATCATTTGCCACCGAAATAGCTTGCATGGCCCTTACCCGTTCGAAGGCGCGCGAGCTGACGCAACAGCTGAGCAGCTCACCCTCTGGGGAACAGACGTCCGAGGGCAGTGTAGGAAAACCTGAGGTAGTTGCGACGGAAAATGAGTCTGCCATGCGAGTTGTCGAGACGGAAACTGGGGCTATGGTCGACAACAGCGAGGAAATATCTCTAACGCCCGAAAACGAGGACTTGGTGACAGGCTCGGTGTTAACACCCGCGTCCACCAGTTGGTGTCAGCTAGCCAGAACCGACCGTGCAACGCTAGTGGTCGATCAAAAGGCGGATCTCGCACTCTCTATGCTGCTAGATGCCATACATAAGGAAGGTAACTCTAGAAAGAACGTTTCGTTCTACACCCAAAACGAGGTGTTGCATCGCAGGTATGAGAACGCTAAAGGGCGGGTCTACAACCAAGTGGTAGTTCCACTAAAATACCGGCGGAACATTCTCGACCTGGCCCACAGCAACGCCTGGGCGGGCCACTTAGGTATAAAGAAAACGAAAGCTAAGCTCGCTCAGGAGTTCTACTGGCCCGGGTGCTGGAGGGATGTAGAGGTGTTTGTCCGTGAATGCGACACTTGTCAGCGGATAGGAAAATCAACAGACAAATGGAAGGCACCAATGAAACTAGTGCCAATAATCACAGAACCCTTCCGTCGGCTCGTGATTGACATCGTGGGGCCTCTGCCTCCATCTAAATCAGGATATCGGTACGTCCTGACCGCGCTGTGCGTTGCCACCAAGTTCCCGGAGGCAATCGCACTGAAAGAGTTGAGTTCAGTATGCGTGGTGGACGCATTGTTGTCTATTTTTTCTCGGGTGGGTTTTCCCTCAGAGATACAGTGTGACAACGGAAGTGTGTTCACAAGCTGCCTTACGACTACATTCCTAGAACGCTGCGGGATAAAAATCGCGCATAGCTCTATTCACCATCCACAGTCGAACCCTGTGGAACGCATGCACTCGGTCATGAAACGCGTTTTGCGAGCTTTGTGCTTTGAGCATAAAAGTAACTGGGAGGGGTGTATACCAGCTGCGATGTTTTCTCTGAGGTCGGCCCCACACGAGAGTACGGGTTTTAGTCCGGCTGAACTTGTCTACGGCAGGAACTTGAGAGGTCCGCTGCACTTGATACGAGAGTCATGGACTGGATATGGGGAGGACCCTAATGTGGTTTCCTATGTACTGGATTTATTGGGGCGACTGGGGACTACACGCGAAGTGGTGGAGAGCAACATGCGCGCAGCACAGGCGCTTTCCAAGGCCCGTTACGATAAGTCAGCTCGAAAGCGAGTCTTTAGAGTGGGCGATGAGGTGATGCTGTTGTGCCCTTCAAGAAAAAACAAGCTGGACGTACAATGGAAGGGACCAGCGACAGTGATGTCAGTGCTTTCAGACACCAACTACGAGGTAAAGTGGGGCCGGAAATGCCCCAAAGTGTATCACAGTAACCTAATGAAACCCTACATGCGACGAAAAGCAGTAGTAAACCTTGCACTCAATGTTCCTGAGGACGAGGGCGCGGAAATCCTTTGTCTTTCCGATGGCACGGTCAGCAGCACATTGTCAGATAGGGTAGACACAGGGAACACCCTAAGTAAGGCTCAAGAGGAAGATTTAGAGCTTTTAGTACAGGAATTCGCTACCGTTTTCTCCGAGAAGCCAGGCAAAACGGATGTGATTAAGCACGACATTGAGCTGACGGTTAACAAGCCGATCAGCTGTAAGCCGTATCGGGTGTCACCTAGACAGAGAGAGATACTAGAGGCCGAAATTCGCCGCATGATCGACCTAGGTGTTATCATCGAAGCAGACAGTGATTTCACCTCGCCTTTGATTTTGGTTGAGATTCCGGGCCGTGATCCAAGGCCATGCGTGGACTATCGCCGCCTGAACTCTGTAACAATCGACCAGACTTACCCTATTCCTAACATTGAAGAGAGGGTAGAGACAGTGTCTAAGGCGAAATACATTTCTACGTTAGACCTTGTTAGGGGGTATTGGCAGGTCCCTTTGACAGAGCGCGCGAGTCGATACGCTGCTTTTATCTCACCCCTGGGCACTTTTCGTCCTTTGATGATGAGCTTTGGGCTCAAGAACGCGCCGTATTGTTTCAGCCGCCTGATGGATAAGGTTCTCCACGGGCTCGAGAAATTTGCGCTGCCTTACCTAGACGATGTGGCGATATTTTCGGACAAATGGGAAGACCATGTTGAACACCTTCGGATGGTTTTGGAACGGATCAAAAATGCAGGTCTTACGGTAAAGAGAGAGAAATGTCATTTGGGCTGTGCTGAAGTAAGCTATTTAGGGCACATTGTAGGAAATGGGCGTCGTCGACCGTCCGAACTCAAGGTAGCCGCGGTGGTCGGTTATCGTCGTCCCAGCACTAAGACCGAGATGAGAGCATTCCTCGGCCTCACAGGTTACTATCAGCATTACGTCCCGAATTACTCCGAGATTGCCAGCCCTTTGACAGATAGTTTACGCAAGACCGAACCTGTGAACATTCAATGGGACTCTAAAAAGGAAGACGCTTTTCAGAAGCTGAAGCACGCATTGAGTGAGAAACCCGTCTTGAGGGCACCGGATTTTGCAAAACCTTTCACTATTCAGTGTGATGCAAGCGAACGCGGTTTAGGAGCAGTGCTATGTCAGACGGACCAGAGTGGAGAGGAGCGGCCGGTTTTGTATTTGAGTCGCAAATTGAGCAGCAGGGAAGAGGCTTATAGCACTTCGGAAAAAGAATGTGCTTGCATTGTTTGGGCCGTACAAAAACTAGGCTGCTATGTTGCTGGCTCTAAGTTTATTATAGAAACTGATCACTCTCCACTAACCTGGTTACACCAAATGTCACCTAAGAATGGTCGTTTGCTCAGATGGAGCATAGCACTGCAGCAGCACAATTTCGAGGTGCGCTACAAGAGAGGTGGCCTTCATACAAATGCAGACGCCCTAAGTCGAGCGTTTTGACTCGTCAAAAGACGCGGAAGGTTTGTTTGATTTTTTTGTTTACCTTTACCTAGTTTATGTGTACTCTTTTTTTTTTCTTTCAATGTGTTACAGTGAGGGCATAGAGAAATTTTTTTACTGACTCCCTCGTTGTCCCGAGCTCTACAGTTTGCTTGTTTAGCTTGATTATAATGTTATCTCTATTCCAAATGGAATTACGTATGAAAGAGTTACTGGACACTTGTCCCGATTGGTATGCACATTGTTTCCTTGAGCTTAAGTTATTAAGATAAGATGTTTGCTTTGTAAAATCTGAGGCCTGGCGATGAGAGTGGCGTGCACGCGGTGCTTGTCGCATTGTGTGTGGCTGACAAAGGTCGTTTCTTGGAGCTTGTCACCCACTTTTCACCGAAGCGGGGCGCAGAGGCCAGCTCTTGGAGCATTCCAGTTTGACCAGGCCCTTCGAGAAAGCAAGAGCCTTGCCGGAACGTCGCCGACATCGACCCGGCCGAGCTGCATGGAACAACTCGACCTCCCGATGTATCATCTGGCGGCGGGGGTGCTGTTGTGCCTCGCCCAAGTTCCACGTGGTCTTCGCGGCCTGCTGGCACCTGGCAGCTGTTGATGAGTCAACCCTGCACCGGGACGGCGAAGGACGCGGACAATCGGGAAAAACCACGTCGCCGGCTCCTCTTGACACAAAAGTCGTTGGCCAAGCTTTTGTCAGCCGCCGAGAGCAACACTCCGAAGCAGCGTCGACCCAGCAGCTGTACGGGGTATTCTGCCTTGCTTGAGTCAACCTGGCTGCATCAGGGAGCGACTTTGCGCATGGGATTCCACGTCATCTCACTGTGGTGCCACGCTGGCGCGTGGGGTCTCCCTCACCAAACAGCGAACTGGGCATGCCTTGCCCCCTTTCCTAGGTTCAGAGGGAGGCGGTGTTTGGCTTTCCCTCTTCGGGGCCGGAGAGGAAGACGACGATCTCATTGGAGTATCCTGCGCATAAATTATCTTTGCAAGGGATCTTGGGAAGGCGGACGATGTATAAAAACGCTAGCGCAGAGGCGCTCGTGGGTGATTCTCTTTTCATGTTGTACCACGCTACCATGTAAATACTGTATATAAACATTTTTTTCTCCTTCTCCGGCTTCTCTACTCGTCCTCTCCGGGGACTCGGATGGCCCGAGTCCGCACCACGCTACCCAAAGGCGCAACACTTGCGACGCCATATCTTGTAATGGATTAGTAGATAGATTTGGTGTTGCAGCTGCTTTCGGCTGGCTATAGTGTCGCCTTGTATAACAAGTACGGTGACAATGTCTCTTCCACGACGTTATCATTCACATATAGCACCCTGCCCTTTTTTATTTTCTCATAGGACACTTCTTTAATAAATGTCAAATATCGAAAGCGTTGGTCGCGCAAAAGGGAGCCCGGCATGCCCAGAAGACCTGCTATGAAAGTCGTAGACGCCCTTCTTTGACCACAGTTTCAAGAGCGCCAGATCAGACGTGGAAAATCCCCCGTTCCTTTGTCAAAAAGGCGAGCCTCAGCGTTCACTCGCGAGCATCGAGGAAGAATGCGATAAACGTCCTCCCAGCGCCGTCGTCCACTCGTCCTTCCCGAGGAGACAGTGGTGGGGCTGGAGAAGGGCCAGGCATCACCAATATATCTCCTCTTCACGGTCACGACCCGCGCTTCAGTGGTTCTGAGCGATAAAGAATAGAAACGGCGCTGACGCATCAAGAGCTATGAGGGAAAGAAACAAAAATGAAAAGCCTCCAGGAATGAAAACAAAGCAAAGCAAGTTATCTTTCAAAGTCTTACTACTACTGACGAACACAGTCGAGGCATGAGGACCGAATCAGGGAGGCAGTGGACAGAGAAGGGAGGCGGTATAAGGCCGCGCTCTCCTTCTTTTGCCATCTCGGTCAGCTTTCGCTGAGCCCGAGTCAGAACGCAGTGGGTGTATACATACTCAGCAAGCAGCGATGGGGCAGGATTTCCGGACTTCACGCCACCCCGACCGCGAACAGGAGAAGAAGTCTAGGCCGTTTGGTGGTGCTCTCTTTTTTTATGTTGTGAGGGCTGGGCGGGCTAGGCATGAAGGCTGAGAGGCGTTGTGAACGAGGAGAATGCGCTTTATTCGAACATGAAAACGTGCCGACCGCGCCGGAGGCGGGAGCGAGATTGATAAAACGTGTCCCCGGCCCTCGCTTGGGCTTGGAGTTTATCTGAGTAAAGGCGCCGCAGGTGGCGCTGCCGATTAGATAGGCCGCTACGCTATAGTGCGCATGCGGGCGCTCACATCCGGCCCCTCCTTGTCTGACCAAGTCCCATTGGTCTAGGAAAGGAGCACTACTTGGTGGCTTCACTGCGAGAGAGAATAGTCCTTCAAGCGCTCGGGTGGGCGCTTTTGGCGGTGAGGTCGCGAGGAGGGTACCGCTGGAGGCAAAACTGCAGGGCCAAGGGAAACTGGTGGTTGAGATAACTCATTGCCAACACTGGGAGAGCCAGATAAGTCACACAAAGGCCACTCTTGGGTTTTCACAATGTAAGGCTCGACATAAGGTGGCACGTAGTGCTTGAGTTGAGAGACGTGCACTATCCTGTCTTGGAGTCGATCACGAGGACCTTGACCAGTTACGCGGCTAACGACAAACGTAACGGGTGTTTTCTGGTTGGTGATTTGGTATATTCCCTTGAATTTGGGTGCCAACTTTCCAGTTCCATCTGCTACAGGCTCTTGGCGGCGCACCCAGACGAACTGGCCGACTTGGAAGGAGTGGTCTCGATGGGACTGATCATATGCTGTCTTCCGTTTCCCTTGTGCTTCCTCGGTATTACTTGCTGCTACGGCCCGGTTCTGAGACAGCATTAGGAGACGGTCTTGTAGGGTCCTGGCTGTGGCGGGACGGTGGCGTTGATATGGGAGCTTGGGGACGTATCCATACAGTAGTTCAAATGGAGAGAAACAGCTGCTGGCGCTATAGCTTGTGTTGATGGCAAAAGCAGCTTCTTCGAGTTTGCTTGCCCAGGAGGTCTGGTCCGTTGGACACAGCTTACGAAGAACGGAGACTAAAGTCCCATTGCTTCTCTCTACAAGACCATTGCTGGCTGCGCGGTATGCCACTGAATAATGAATCTCAGCACCGTGCATGTGCATGAAGTGCTTAAACTGGTGAGATTCAAAGGCTGCTCCATGGTCAGACATGCAGTCATCAGGACAACCAAAGCGGAAGAACACCGACTGTAAATGTGCTATAACTTCCTTAGCTGATGTTGAAGTTACAGCCGCTGGGACAATGAAACGCGTGGCAAAGTCAATGACATTCAAATGTACTTCTTTCCTGAAGCAGCCGGCATTGTGATGTGATCAATGGCAATTAAGGCAAAAGGAACATCCGACACTGGCATGAGACCCATTTTGCCAACACTTTTAGATATTGGGCGGTTGTTGCTTTGGCAGATCTGGCATGCTGTGACGTAGTGGGTCACTGAAGACGTAAGGTTTGGCCACCAGTAACGTTCTCTCACTTTGGTCAGTGTCCGGGTTACATCCATGTGGCCTCCACCGTCATGAACAACCTCCAGGACAGCCTGGCGCATCTTTGCTGGCACTACAATAGCTTGAGAACCTGAAGTCGCGTCACTATGGTACAGGATGTCATCAATTATGGCAAGGTCATGGTCCCACGATTCTGAAGATGACAGAGAGCGACGAAGGTCCTGGCACTCTTTGTCTTCTGCTTGCATAGCTGCGAGAGACTGTGTCTGATGGAGGACTGCTGCAGATAATCGTGACAGCATGTCAGCAACCACGTTTTGACGGCCTGGATGGTGCTGCACAGTGAAGTCGAACTCTGTAAGATCCATCAACATGGTCGTAAAACGACGTGAAGGCCTGATGTTGGCTGTTAAGCATGCAACGGTCCAGTTGTCAGTCAACAGGCAAAATTTCTTGCCGAGCAAGTAGTGTCGGAACTTGATCGTAACCGCCCAGTGGACACCAATACACTCCCAAACGTTGCTATGCAACTTCTTCTCTGCGGCCGTGAGTGCACGACTCGCATATTCGATCACAGTTTCTTTTCCACACTGTTTCTGAGAGAGCACAGCACCAATTGCGGTTCCTGAGGCATCTGTTGTGACTGTGGTTTGGGCGTCTGGATCAAAATGGCCCAGTACAGGTGCCTCTGTTAATGCTGTGCGAATTCGCTGAAAGGCTTCATTGCAGTCGCTGGTCCAGGCAAACTCCTCAGACCGTATGAGACTCTGCAACGGTGCTGCTATCCGAGAGAAATTCTTCACAAATCGGCGATAGAAGTTTGCTGTCTGGAGCCATGACAAAACTGCTTTGCTGTTTGCAGGCTGTGGGATTTTCATGATGGCTTCGACTTTGGCAGGGTCAGGCTGCTTGCCGTCCCTGCTCAAAATGAATCCGAGAAACCTGATAGACTTCAAAGCAAACTTACACTTGTCAAGTGAAACTTTGAATCCACTGGCAAGGAGTGCACCAAGTACTTCGTCGAGTAACCTTGCAAACTCGTCAAAAGTTGGCGCAAAAACCAGAACATCATCCAAGTACACCCGCACACCGCACTTTGGGCAATGGGGCTGCAGGTTAGCAAAAATTGACTGCATGGCTCGCTGGAAAGTGGCAGGTGCGTTCTTCAGCCCAAATGGCATGCGGGTCCACATAAAGGTGCCATAGTGGGTCACAAAAGCAGTTTTTGCCTGGTCTTCCTTACGAACGCGAACTTGCCAGTAAGCAAACTTTAGGTCAAGGCAGGCGAAGTACTGTGACCCAGCAATGTCATCCATGATGTCATCCGCATGTGGAAGTGGTTGCACGACGTTCACAGTCATCTTGTTTAGGGGCACATAGTTAACACAAAGGCGCTTCTTGCTACCTCGGCTGACAACCACTGCGGGGAATGCCCAAGGTCCTAAGGCTGGTAGAATGATGCCTTGCCGAAGGAGTGTGCTTATTTGAGCCTCAAGAAAACGACGGTCTGCAGCAGAGTAACGGTAAGGGGATCGACTGTATGGCACAGCATCGGGAAGAAGGTCGATTGAGTGTTCAACACCCTCGTACAGACCTAAGTCATCCTCTTCACGAGCGAATACTTCAGCGTGCTTCGAAAGAATGCTCGTGATTTCCCGTTGTTGATGTGCTGGCAAATGGCTACCAACCTGAGCGGCAGGCAAGGATGGGTCAATGCAAACCTCTATTGTTGAAGAAGCACCTCGCCTGCATTCAGAAGACGGGCCGTTGGTGTTTGAAACCTCATATTGACAAGATAGTGCTAACCACGGGGGTTCATCTGGGCCTGGGAGTGGCATTCGCTGGAGGCCTGCTGAGCTGTGGTGTCCAGATACATGGTAATTGAAAGATGACCCCTGGATCATAACAGCGTTCGACATCCTGGGCAACAGTCGCTCATAGCACCGCACACTTGTTCCTGTGGTGGGATGACGAATTTCAGTTGGCATGGGTGGCTGGAACACCAACTGTGCGTGACTGGCAGCAAACCAGTCTTCCCCCAATATAAGTGGCATGGCATTGTTATCGAGGACGGCGGCTTCCACCAAACCGGTGATGGGTCCCACAGAGATCTTCAAGCAGATAGCACCAGCAGGAGCCACTGTCGTTCCTCCAACGACAACTAGAGGGGGTCTGGTCCAGGGCAGGAGGGGCAAAGATCTGACAAGGTGACGAGAAACAAGTGTCACCTTGGAACCACTGTCTGGAAATGCGTCCACTTGGCCGCTTCCAGCAATTGTGGCGTTTACAAGGGCGCATTGGACCAGCGATCCATCAAGGGTCTCGGAAAGTGTGCTGTGAAGAGCTGGCGAAGGATGCGTTGTAGACTGTGTGGCAGTAGCTCTGGATGGGCACTTTGAAGCTAGATGTCCTTTTTGGCGGCATTGAAAACACACGGCTTCGGCCAAGTTCTGGCCAGAACGGTAGGCAGGAGCGCCGTGCCTCGTAGAGATGGTCAGGTACCGAGCCTCTTGTTGGTCTGGTGGTAGGGCTGCGATTCGCTGCGGCTGTCTTGTTTTGTCTGGTACCGCCTGAACATTCGTGCCCTCTTCACTGTGGTGGGGCACCTGTGGGCTTGGCATTACTAGTTTGGTGCTTGAATACCCTGGGCGTGGGAGTCGACGAGACAAGTGGCTCAATGTTTGGTCAAGCTGCGTTACGATGTCCATATAGGCGGCGACGGTTTCTGGCCGTTGTGCTGCTATAGTAGTGGCCAGGTTCTCGTCGGAAATGCCCTGAAGGGCGTACTCTATGCGCTGAGTGTCGGTAAGAGTGACTGGGCATCCCGAAATGAGCTTCAACTTCGCCAAAGAATAGTGGACCAGGTTCTCTCCGTGCGCTTGCACGCGACAAGTAACAGCTTGTTGCCACTGTAGTAAGGTTTGCTTGGCGCTGAATTGATCCAAGAAAGCTTGCCTGAAGGCGTCCCAGGTGGGACACTGACGGCCAATGACTGCTTTCCAATCCGCGGCTGCTCCACGGAGCTTTCCCAGAGCGACGGCGAGTACGGTTGAAGGCTCCCACGAAGCTAGGTTTCGAGTTCGTTCCAACTCTTCAATCCAGTGGGACGCTGAAATGCTGCCGTCTCCATTAAATGTAGGAAGCGATGCGGACAGGTCTGGAAGGGTCGTGACCTGAACTGGCGCTGCAGCGCGTTGTGACACTTGAAGGAGCTGTTGAAGTAAACCCGTCAGCAACTCGGTACTTTGGGCTGCATCGAAGCTCGAAGGAAGCGGCGTAGTGTTCGGGCGCTGGCTGGACGCTGAGGAATCTGGGGAAGGCGACAAAGGCGTCATTGAGCGGTTTTGGGCTATATCGGCGAGGAGACGATTGATCACTTCTTCCTTCGGCCCCGTAGCGTCCAGGTTTCGGCGAACCAACTCTTCACGGAGGAAGTCTGCTGTAAAGCCGGCGAGGTCCTCAGGCGTAGCCTCGTTCCAGTTCACAAGCGGCATGGCGTTCACAAGAAATTAGCAGAAGGAGCACAAGACTCACGAGAGACGAAAAAGGCGGGCAGGTCAAGTTGGTTCGGCTCTGCAGGCGAGCTACTTCATCGGGCGGGTGGGCGTCAGCACGACGGTCGGCGAAACAAAAGGCAAAGGCACGAAATGACTCGGACGAAGCGGCCGAAAGGCGTATCGGGCGGCGGACGGTAAACACAGGACGGAGCGCCGCGCGGCTAGTCCGGCGGATCACTTCACGAGGCGGGCAAAAGGCGACGTTCCAGGCATGGTTCGGAGTCGACTGCGCCAGTTGTGAGGGCTGGGCGGGCTAGGCATGAAGGCTGAGAGGCGTTGTGAACGAGGAGAATGCGCTTTATTCGAACATGAAAACGTGCCGACCGCGCCGGAGGCGGGAGCGAGATTGATAAAACGTGTCCCCGGCCCTCGCTTGGGCTTGGAGTTTATCTGAGTAAAGGCGCCGCAGGTGGCGCTGCCGATTAGATAGGCCGCTACGCTATAGTGCGCATGCGGGCGCTCACAATGTACGTCGGGCGTGAATAGGGCGACAAAGTGGGAAACGGAAGATGGTGAAGAGGGGAAGTAAAGGAGAAGAAAAGGGAAGTAGCGGGGTGTAAACTTCCTCTTTTCCTTATTGTCGAAAAAGTCGTTGTTTTTCGGTTCAGTTTATTACGTTTTCCTGTGGCGACGGACGGACTTCCCTGTTCCTCAGCCACGCGCTGCAAAAGGGAGAGCCCGAAAAAGATGGGGTCGAAGGAGATGAAAAAGAAGCTCTTTTTGCAGCCATTGCGGCCAAGCCTTTAAAAATAAAGAGTGGAGGAGGGAATACTATATCTCTCTACCGTTGAGTGAGAGGTGAGCGTTCTGCTGGAGTGTATGCTCTGGTCTTTTTTCGGGAAACAAGCGAGCGACGAAGTTTGTGATGAAAGTAGGACCCAGAAGAGAGTTGTATCTGGGATAGTGTGCAGAGGGGAGGCGAGGAGTCAATTGTTGGCTCCCTGTCGGAGAACACGCGATGTCGAAGGAGAGAATGAATGAGCGGCAATGTACGGTAACGACGACGAGCTCGAACAGCGGTAGCGACAGAAAGACGCTGCGGGCGCGGTGAAAGAACCGGAAGCGACCGGGGTGCTTGACTCCTGGTGGCGGCGCCGCTACGGGATGGGATGGCAGAACTTCCGGCTTTGCAGGGAGAGAAGGACTCTGAAGGAGCAGGACGTGTTGTCAGCGGAATGGTGAGACGCATGACTGGATCGGCTTCGAAGAAGAGGGCCGTCGGTGCTCGGCCGCGACGCCTCTTCGACCGATGGCAATGTGTCTCGATTGTGTGAGTCGTGGACAACCGGAGACATTAGAGTAGTGCGGAGGAGATGCGGATGTTTAAGCGTGCAATGAAAACATTTTGACGCCATCCACTGAAGAGGCGCGTTATCTGGAACGATCTATCAATGCCCATTGGTGCACCATTCAATAGACAGGGCCAATGGAGCTATTTTCATGGCGATACAGATTTTGATGAGTCATTTGGTTATTACGGAGTTTTTATATGCTGGTCGCAACACTGTCCTTTCTTTTTTGTTTCCTCTTGCTCAGTGTGGGATAGTCTGCCGGGCACAGCTCTGGTTAACCTCACTGCCTTGTTTATATGCTCAACACGCGATTCTGGTAAAAAGCTAGGCTTGTATTCACTTAAGCATGAGTGAGTGGATAGGGAAGACTACAGGCAATGGCAGGCACCGAAAACACGAAAAGCAAAAGGAAACCTAATTGCTGTGCTTCATTGAACCGCAGGTATGATCACGTAACCGAATATTAAAAGCTGGCAAAAAGCAAGCGTGCTACTAGCAAGGACCTGGCTCACATCTCTTTCACTGCAGGACTTTGATACCGTAACACCATTCTTCCGGTAAGTATGTTGGATATATTCTTATATATCAGCCTTAGAAGGTCATTCGTCGTGGTGGTCTAGTGGTTACAGCGCTCAACTTCTGATCCGAAGGTGACAGGAATGAATCGCGGCCATGGCAGTGGCTTCTAGATGGCGATATAATGCTAGGGGTCAGTGTACTTAGGTTTAGGTGCACTTGAAAGAACCCCAGGAGGTAGAAATTTGCCGAGTAGTCCGCCGCGGTGTTCCGCATACTCATATCGTCGTTTAGGACGTAAAACCTCCAGAATTACTAACCCTGGGAGCGTCTGTTGGCCAGTGCCTCTCGCTTCCAAGTCGCTGGAGGCGTGAGACGCAGTGGCGTGACATAGCGCGCGGACTACTCTGAAAACCGTTTCCTCCATAGGATGCGTTGTTTGTTGTAGTGCTGATCTTGACACAGCGAATTTTCCGAAGTGTTGTCTGTATATATAGGCCGGAACGATTTCGAGAAATAAACGAGCGTCGAGGAAATAAATGAGTCAATAGACTAAGGGTGCTCGGCGTATAGGGCGGGCCGTCCGTGATATACAGCAACTTTTGCCCCGAATGTTTGCGCGCCCGTTAAAAGGATGTCAAGTGAAACTTTCGAAGCGGCACCGGCGGGCAAAGTCAATATTGACTGCGATTTCAGGAAATGGAGGGATGCGGTGGGGAAGAAAACAAGCGGTGTGCCAGGGCTTGAGGCACTCGATTTTAGCGGCGTGCGTGTTTCCGGAACCGTTTCGCCGAAACTCAGGCGGGGTACAAAGTAGGTTCATCCTGTTTATGATGCCGAACGCTTCGTCAAAGGACACTGAGGTCGAAAACAAGCCGCATCGCTTTAGCTTTCACAGAGAAATGGGATGGTGCTAACTCGTGCGTCTGATGGCGAAGTGTGTGTTCGTCGAATGAAATTGTGCAGCTTTGGAAACTCTGCGTACCACATACACCAGGCATTCCGCACATGCGGAGCTCTCGGCGTCCGCTTTGAAGTTTCGACGCAAGAAAACTTCAAATAAGTTAGGCAACTGCGGCATTCATATAACAAAAACAGGAACAGTGCGGAACGGAAAGGCAGGGATGTTAACCAGTCTAGAGAGACTGGTATGCCACCCTACACTGGGGATAGAAAGGAGGAAGTTTGAAAGGTGGAGTGAGAGGAGAGCGCCCTTCACAAGAAGGCGCCCTGAAGCCAAGTGGTTTATAGTGAAGAAAACCAATAAACTGGATGAGTTACCATGCCTCTTTGTCAACGTTTAGTTGAGCTCTAGCTTTTTTGAAGAGACATCGGGACAGGCTAATTGATATATCATGAATATGTAAATTCGACATTGAAGAGAATAACTATCTGTTATTCGATGCGGGGCTTTATGGTTAACGTTGCTGTGGTTAGGGACACACGCGTGTTTTGAGAGTTCAACGTCGCCCATCTAATTTGGTAAGGTTTCTACTGGGAAAAGTTTTGCTTTGCTTGGTGAAAGTGTCGCCCACTATTTGAGGGTGAATGTTTTTTCTCTTTTTTTCCTCTCTCTCTCTCTTTATACGTGCGTTTTCACACATGCGTGCGTACACATTAATGACTGCGCATCGTCAGCACATTTGCATCATACGTTCGCCTCACGGTGGTGAATGTTGCGCAATACGGGTGGTCACTATGGGGGCGTCTTTGTTTGTTTGTTTTCTCAGCGCGAACGAATCACACCCATTGTGCAATGGATTGGCTGAGAACCGCATAGATAGTGCCTGTTGAATATTCATCGCGTTCCTCGACCACCGCCTCTCTGGAACTCATTTCGGAACGCCAGACACGAACCCGACGCCAGTTTTTCCTCGACGATTGCTTTCTATTTAGATATGGAAGCAATGAATGCTCCACGAACTTGGGCTGCCTATGGGCAAACAGTGCGGGGCAGTGCTGAGTGCATTGCTGGTAATTGGGCTCGAACTGATTCTTCTCGGATGTTCTTGAAAGTATGACGACCTGTGCTCCAGACTTGGTGTCACGAAAGCAGTATAAGGCCAAAACTGTGTAGTTGTTAGCTGTATTCGACTCCAGGTTTCACTACTAATGCGAAGTAAAAGAGGAATCATGCCGACAGTCACTCTTGTTTAGTCTCCGCCTCAACTACCATGTCCACTCTGCAGCACTCACGGACTGAAACGCGAAAATGCTGGGCTAAGAAATGCGCGTATAGTTTCGTTTCACGCGTCTACAGTTCGTGTCAGGTTGGCGTAGTGTTGACTCAAACATTCGCACAGCCGGTACTACCGTTGGTGGTCAGACTTGCTACGAAATTTCTCTATTATCACGAAAAGTGTTTAAAGCGTTTGTTATACCAAACAATATCTTTGTGTGTGCGTGTGTGTGTGTGTGTGTGTGTGTGTGTGTGTGTGTGTGTGTGTGTGTGTGCGTGCGTGCGTGCGTGCTTGCGTGCGTGCGTTTCAATCCGTGAGAACCGCACGTTTTCAAGCTCGCTCTACGTTTTCTTTTTTTTTTCACGCTGCGTCATAATATTACACAATGTATCAATAGCCGGAGTACCGGGATGACGACAATGCGCGAGCCGATCGAAACAGTCAAAACCGAACAAGATTATCTCGTCAAAGCTGACTAGGGAGAACTAGTGCGGAAGGGCCATACGGGCACACACATATCCGAGTGGCCCCCATTTTTTTTCGTTCTTTATTACGCACTAAGAGATCGAAGGAAAAGCCGAGACTGCCTGAGTCTAGGAGCACAACAATCTGATTGTGCCTGGGCATCGTGCCCGAGGATCACGTCTGGCGGCGTTTGCCTCTTCTGGTTTCGGATTTCCTGGACGCCGCGGGCCTCCCACACTTTCCTGCTGGCGCACGAGCCTCTAATTAATGCTTGCGCCGTTGTGTCGGGAGTGTCTCTCCCCCGCTGTTCTTCCTTCTCCCGGAACAGCCAGTTACCTAGCTCAGCAACACGTTCAGCTTAAGTCGCGTGTCCTCTCAGTCTCTGCCGGTGGCAATCACGTCGCCTAATGGCAAGCTAATGAGTCTGATCTCATTAGCCTGTGCCCCGCGCTGTTCCTTACACAGAGACGCGCGCTCGTACGGGCACGCGCATGCCTTGGCATCCTGTCCGATTCAGTCCTCGCACAAGGAATCCTCCCCTCAATTCCTTGTGCAGGCACCTCTCAGTGCTCTCGAGCCTGCGGCAGACGTCGTTACGAACGGCCCGACGATAATGCTTTCAACGACTCTCAAAGGCCGCCGGTGCGCCCAAAAACGAAGTCATTTTCAACTAAGGCGATAGCTTCGAGCTATGGCCTGCCTCTCGTTTCCGCCGCGGGACGTCGCCGTGTCTTTTTCTCGTTTTGTTTTGTTTTGGGTCGCGCTGCCTTTTCGTACAGCTTCTCTGGTCCTTGAGGTTCGTGCCTTTGGTATCACCCTCTTTCAACACTCTATCGAACCCTTTTCTTTATGAAAAAAAGAAGAAAGAAAAACACCGTCTGTTCTTTCAAACGGAGGGCGCCCCCACTTCAATATGTTTTTCGGGCCTTCGGGGCCCGAGATCCATGCCGTCGACAGCTGACTGTGACCCATTGTGTCGCTAAGACAAAAGGCTTCGACGTGTCGAGGGGTTTTCCGGGAGGGGTAAGGGAGGGGGGGCGCAATGCATGCGTGCCAGCGTCTCCGATGTCGGAGGCCGGAACTAACGGGAGAGGGTTCGCTTCTTCCTGCGGAGCTAGAGAGATAGAGAAAGGGAGAGAGAAGGAAAGAAAAAAAAAACAGTGCCGCCTCGCGGTCGAAAATAAAGTGCCCGTGGCGTTCGGTGCTCTTGGCGCTCGTGTTTTCGTGCTGCGCACGCGACGATAATGAATGCTTCGCGCCCATTTCTCACACTCCTGTATAGGCAACGTTTTCTCCTGCATTCTTTCCGGTCGGCGTCACCGTGTTGGCCTAGATATTCTCGCTTTTCTCTTCATCGTCTCTTCTACACGCCTTCCATTCTTTTTTTTTTTGACATATCGAAAGCAGCGAGGCCGTGCAGATACACACGCAGAAACTTTTTTTTTTCGAATTCGCTGTTGACAAATGTTTGACGAAAAGGTGGTGATCTGCCGGACCAGTTGGTTCAACATACATATGAGCGGAAAAACTGCGATAACAAAGATGAATTGACGTGACAGAAGCTCATGATAAAAGCATCTGTCCTGTCAATTTCTTTCGTGTGTTCTTGTGGTTCGTCTACTCATAAATTTCCGATTGTTTGAAGAAAAATCTGTTTCTTTTTTTTGTCTTCTTTACGATTCCTTTACCCTCCTTTGCTTCTTAGACCGCATTAGTGGCGCTAATTTTCAATGGTCTGTACTGTAAGCAAAAGACTTGGGTAGTTTGATGTTTAGGCAGCCATTGGTGTTTGCTGTGCACAAACTCGCCATATTTCACGAGGAAAGTTGAAGTTTTACAGCGAAAAGCACGGGGAACCAGCCTTCGAAAACGCGGGAAAGGGGCTACTTTCGTGATTTAAGTAACACGTGGCAAGAAACATACATATTCACTTCAGCTTCAAATTGATCAATTGTCGTCACTTCGGACCACAGTGAATTGTGTGAAAGAGGCTAATCTAGCAGTTCCCGCAGTGAAGTGAAAATAAGCCCCAACCGCTGTGACAGCACTTACGCAATCGCGGATTCTGCGCGCTCCTGTCATCTTGGAGGTTCACATTTTGAGTATGCAATCTTACCAGCGCGTTTGCAAGATGTCATTAAAAGCCAATAGACTGCTCCCCTTAAGAAACATCGTGAAAGAAGTTTATGGGGAAATGGACGTTAAGAAAGGAATCGAAGAAGGTCATGGAGAGTTGAAACAAAGCGAGAAAGGAGTCGGGAGGAATAATAACCCGTACGGGACATCACAAATAGCTTTACTACTGGAGGCTCTAGCCGGTTGCCTGAGGGAGAAAGAAAATACTCCATAATTAATTCACATCTATGTGAAAATCTAGTCTGGCGCAGCGTAACTTCGCAAAACGACTCGGCCAGAATATTAATCTGCCATTCAGAGCGATACCCGTAGGAAATTCTCGCCTTGCTGAAGCGGTGAGGTTAAAGCGTCTGGTAACTATAACTGGAGAGTGGTCGAGACGAAGATTGGAGTTTAAATTATTGGTGTCGAAACAGCAGGGAAGCGTTAAATGGCACCGAATCAGTGGCATGTGGAATTTCAGCGCTATGATAAAGCGCTACAGTTATGCTCCTCTCTCTGCAAAAAGGGGAAAAAGAGGGGTGTGGGATGGGCTCGGCTCTGCAGGGTGAACTTTTCCTCCATTACAGAGTACGTTTCAAATTTGATAGAAAAGATGGAAGAATATAGACATAATGTCAGACTACGATAGCGTAGCGAAGATTGTATTAAAGCAAGCGGAATAAAAGCGACCATTTGTGCCACTCTATTTAAAAAGAAAGTGCTCATAAATTGAATCATCGTCGTACAACTGAGCTGGCAGGAGGAAAGTGCGCTCAAGCTGCTGCTCGTTGTCGATGCAAATTTTTTAGTGAAGGCCTGAAGCAGTTTTCAGGAACGTTCTGAAAAAGGAGGTGGAGAGGATAGGGAGGTTAACTAGGCGCAAGTATCGTTTCCAGACCTTTAGAGCGGGCGCCAGATTTGCGAAGAAACGAAGGAAAAGATGAACCGGAAATGACTCAGGTTTAGCTTGCACACGACAATACGCAGCAAATATACTATATATGAGTGCAGTGGCCTCTCAGTTTAATGTGCAGCAGCCATTTTCGTGGTGCTTCTTGCATTAGTGGTATGCATGACCGTGCTATGAATATATTCGTTTGCTAAGAGCCACGAGGCATATTGAGGAGGTGCGAGAACTCAGTGCAGACCGTTTAGTATTCACAAAGAATGTCAAGCTAAGGCGTTTGCAGCCTATTTGAAAGCATACGACGAACGCCTACAATAACAATTGTCAACGTGGTATGAAGACAACCTGCCGGTTTTTCTATCTTGAGAGGTGACTGGGGGTCCAAGATGTCGCTTAGCTTCGAAAGTAACCACGATTTTATTCTGCCGAGATCAACGTGTACAGACCAGAGAATCCCAATAAAACTCGGAAAACTATGTTCTTGTTGCATTGAATATGGTGCGAATCACAACTAAAATGACTTGGAAGGGAGTCTTACGTTATGATGGTTTGATACGCCATGGTACAAAGGAGGAATCGGAGAGATTGGGACGCCGATTGTATAGTGTGAGGAGTTCACGAACAAAGAAGCCATATCTCATATCACTCATGTCTTATCTCATATCACCGTACCATAGCTTACACAGATACGTACGATTAGAATTGAACTAACCAAGAAGGGAATCTAGCATCCGGCGTAGGCCAAGCTTCAATGAAGACGGAGAAGTATGATAATGCCATCAAATGAAGGGATGTCCTTTCTTTAACTTCGTGAGAGCTGTTTGCATAGTGTTTCCTTAGCTACGCTGTTTTCAATAAGCTTTTTTTTTATCTCTTTGCCAACGTACAAACAACAAAACGAACGATGACCTCTCAAATTACCTATATCTCCACTACGAATTGGGCTCCCATAGTTTGTCTTTCGTCCCTTTCTTCTACGTGTGTTCATCTCGTCGCATATCGATTGCGAAATTAAGTGACGGACAGCTATACAGCTCCACGGAATGGTTGGGGTCTCGGCTCGTCTCTACTCTTGCTCAACGATCATAGCGCACTCTTGCAGCGCCCGTGGCGGTGGTAGAAAGAGGCTCGCATCAGTAGCAGCAGCCTGTTGGAAAGGCCGGCTGCGTTTGGCCCAACTGCCTCAACACGGTGAGCGAAGCTGGATCGCCGAGGCAGCCCGACGTTTTTCCCCAGAGGGGTAGTTCTCCCCATTTTCTCGAAGAAAAACTGCCTGCAGCGCGGGCCAGCAGCCAAGGGAGCTTCTTCTCCTTGCCAATCCGATAAATATGGAAATGAAGAAGAGCGTACGGGGGGAAACACGCACATTGCCCGGCGCGCGGACCCGTCATACGCCGGCCTGACTTTGCATGCCGCCGCCGAAACCCCGGGCGCAGCTGCTGCCTTGACGGCTGCGCGGGAAGACTTCTCCTTCAAAGACAAAAAAAGGGAAGAAAAAGTAAGGGAAATGGAGAAACACCACTAAAACATTGCGGGAGAAACAAAGGAAATGTTTCTCTAGCTACGGCGTGAAAAAAATGAAGGAACAGAAATAAGGGAGATGGGGGAAGGAGAAGGGAACTCGTTGCGGCATAACTGACGCATAAAGGGGAGAAGAAGGAATGGCCAAATCAGGTTTTGACTCCCTCCGGTGTCCTGCTGTCGGGACTGGGAAAGAAGAGTGCTGAAGAAGACGACGACCCTGTGTAGGAAAAAAAGAGGATAAAGAAAGAAGGAAAAGGGGGTCTCTAGGATCTATCTAGTAAAAGGAAGAAGCTCCTCGAGAGGCGTGTTCTCCCGGCCGCTAAGACAAACAGAGGTCCTTGCACCGCAGACTGCGTGCCTCTGCACATTCAGTGGGTCCTTTTGTTTTGCTAGCTTATCGTACTCCCCGCCCCCCGCCCCCTCCTGCGCACCCATGCTATCTCCAATGAAGCGAGGAGGAGTCGCAGGAGCAGCGTTCCTTCCCACCCCTGATTTGGTCCTCGTATTGCCGTCTACTGTCATCTAGTTTTTTTTTTGCTTTTTTTGTTCCTTTCTCGTTTTCCCAAGAATTTTCCCCCTCTTCTTTGTATATCTTGTGGCTCCCTCCAGCGCGCCCCCTTGGATCTGGCCTGTTAGACCGTGAAACAAGGACCGGCTGCCTCCAAGACCACTGGCCTGGCAGCGAGGCCTGACAAGGGAGGGTTTCGGAAGCGGGTAGTGGGTTCCCGTTAACTCCGCCGTGCCCGACTTCTGGAGAGCACTTTTTTACATTGCCCTTTCCACCCTTGTTGCCCACGTCCGCCTCGCTTTCTCTCTTGACCCACAATTGTGCGCTGGTCGGTGAGGCTATATACCCACCGAACTTACATCATTTGGAGGGTCTGTCGCGGCCGTGTCTGTTTGATGAAAATTTCGCCCCCTTTCACTCATTTCTTCCCCTTCCATTCATTCATTCCCGAGGGCACAAAGAAAAATGAAAGTGCCTCGTCGTGTTGAGTCCTATGAGAGGTGGTGGGTCGAGCGGGCTAGGACGAGGAAATAAAGTCACCCCTCTGTTTGTTTTGCGGGAAGAAAAATGGGCTTTGTTTGCTGGTTCGCTTGGCTGACGTGATTTCAAAATCCGTGCTTCGTTTTCCGTGTGTGTGCGGAAAAGGTGAGTGAAAAAAACGTTTGACGTACATGCGGCGTGCCTAAAACGACAAGGACTCCCGGAAGAGCTCCAGCTCGGTGAACGAGGAAGCGCTGTGCGGTAGTCTTTGAATGCCGGTTTTCATATTATGTGCCAGAGATTGTGGTGGGGAAACGTTTTTAACGACAAACGTGTGTAGAAAGATTCCACTGGCGTTTTCTGTGAAGTTTAGTATTGCGTTAATGTTTAGTCTTCGTTGTATATTTCACAGTTTTTTTTTTCATTAAAGGGCCACTGCAAGTGAATTTCATGCAATGGCAGATTATCCCTCATGTTCCCTTCTATCATGCTTCCGCATTTTGTGACGTAATGTGACGTTATTTGGTGAAATGAGACTGCACTCCCGAACAGCGATACTGTTTAAGGAAGCCGTAATTCGTGCGGCCTTTTCTATGTGACCTGCCCTGTGCGGCTTATCAGGTATGGGCCACGGGACCGGTTAAACCCCATTTTTCACCACTGGTTCACTAACAAAAATATTAATATTTAGTTTGTATACGCAGAAAGCAGGCATACACAGAGGAAATAGGTATAGGGAAGAGGCTTACAGCTGCCACCTGTAGGAGCGCGACGCCTGCCTGCTCCTTCGGAAAGAAGACAACTGTTGCAACAACGCGAGAGAACAGAAAATGCAAGGGTGGCTGCAAGGAGATTTCGACGCGATCGAAGGACTGCGCTAACGACGACATGCCGATAGATTCTACGAGAGCTGCGAAAGTTTGGCTTCGGCGCCAGCTTCTGTCAATGGAGTTTGCACATAAGCCTCGTCTCTGTGACTGTCTGTATTTTAACCCAAACATCCCTGCGCTAAGAATCGACGTGGAAACAACCCAGCATCGCCTAGCTAAAGCCCAGAAACGACCTAGCAGCGGGGCCTTGAAACAAGCCTCATCACCTAAGGCCCAGAAACAACGTAGGAGCAACCAGACTAGTCTTTATAATTGTCCAATTTCACGCTGTCAAGCCTTACGAGACTCATTGTAAGCTTCGCCAACTTTTATGCATAAATTTTGTCTCAGAAAAAGCAGGACATTGACCCCAGCAACGTTCAACGATAGGAGATAGTTCAGTTAGTTTTCCTATACGTCTTGGTATACTTCGTACTCTTTACTCAGAGCAGTTGAAGACGGAGACGTTGAACGGTGCGACTATGTTTCACTGTAGCAAATGGATAATGCAGGGAGAGGTTAACCAACGCCAATGAAGCATCGACTGCTAAGCAAGGGCCGAAAAAAGTACTTTGCGAGTGGAGCCGAGAAATTCTAATTGCATTAAAACGTCCGTTACACTGTTGTCATGCGGTGCGCTGCTAATTGTGATTCACTCACACCTTGAACAAACGTTCTGACTGGTATTGACTACCTGCTGAAGCTTGGCTCAAATCACCCACTTGTGACCAATAAACTTGGTCAAAATCACACGCGATCGTCATCAAAAGTGTCGTCTTGGTATTCTTTACCCCAGAATGGAACAACATTTTATTACTAAACCTTCGCTGGTCCCTCTCTCGCACACAAACAAATAAAATGTACGGAAATATCACTATGTTTGTGATATTACTGTAAGGGTGTTAGAGCTCGTTGCTAAATTAAATAATAAAGCTAAATCTTCGTTTCCTCTCATAAATGCGCTTTGTTTTGACTTTTGTTTTCGAGGAATGCAGGTAATGTTTTCAAAACACCATTCACACTGGTTTAACCGTCTTCCCTAGTTTCGCTCTCGGGAATGTAATTTTACACCTGTATAGTTGAAAAGTAGCAGAAACAAAATTGCGCCTACTATCCCGCCGCGAAAGCGCTGCACCCGATTCGAACAGGGCATTTGCAATTAGATGGGAATCACACCTTAATTTAAAGCGCCCACTTTCGTGCATGTTCCCATCTTCCTAATGGGATGAACCGGGAAACTGCCTGCGCATGGTCATAGATTTTCGTAGCCAGCTATAGTACTTTGTTTCGCTTGCTGCTGTAAGCACGCCAAGTGGTCATTAACGTTAACGAATGAAAAAACTATTTTGTCGTTTTTATTTTCTCGGAAGTGAAGCGATACGAAAAATGGTGAAGTAAGAAGTCTTTACGTTTCTATGCGGTTCTGAGTTGTTACATGGCTGAGGCGGGATTTAAATAGGCCGAGCAAAAAAGACGTACACCGAAACACTTATACAACTCGCAAAATTCACATGTCTATATTCGTGACCTCCGAACGAAACGTTTTGATACAACCTCTTTCATTGAAAGTGTGTACTTAATTATGTTGTCCTGCTTTTATGAACAATATAAATAACTACACAATGGGTAATACATAACACTCAGTGCTGATGGTGTCTTGGTTGTTATCGTTAGGCGTTGTAACACAGATACTCTTTCACTGTGACGTCACAGCTACCTCATGGAACGACCGAGTGGCAATGCATCATTGAGAATCTTAGCTCGCAGCAATGGAGTGATTTCAAAAAAGAGTGAACCAAGGTAACTGAAAATCCTTGAAAGTAACGCTGTAGCGAGCCTATGTTGACAGGCTATAGCAGCGGTTTCGATGCTGATGGCGACGACGACGATGATGATAATAATGATGATGATGATGATTATGGCGAATGTTCTGATTAAAACGATACACAGATGTTATCATGGTAATATTGCGTTTATACGTGATTACCTGATTTCAGTACAAACCGCAACATACAATTTTTTTCGATTGATAAAGCGGGCTTTCCCTCATAAAGAGTGTGCCTACAGAAAAACAAGCTCTGCAGGGGGCAGCATTCATAGTTGTGCGCGTGTATGTGCAGCTTTTTGACGCCGCACGGAAAGTGCGCATACAGTACCGGTACGCACCTTCCGGATGTGTAAACAATAAAGCATAAACTGAAAGGTGCTTCTTGCATCACATGCACAGACCTAAATTGTGGCTCTTACTTACAGCTCAAAGTGCTACCTACCCTTTAACGTTTCTCGTACTTCGAGGCAGGAGACAGCAAATTTTATCGATAGGGGACGTTGCACACAGTTTTGGTGTTTTTCAGTTGTGTGAGTCAAATGACTAGAAGCAACAAACTATGGCACTAATACTATCCCCGTCTTGTTCACCTTGTTTATTTGTTCCATTCCACATCAGCCCTTGTTAAAGCGAGGATAGTGACCACTACCACACAACATCTACACGGTGCTTCGCAGCTGATGTAACCTAGATACAGCTTCTTCCTGCCTTCGGCAACGATCCCAACCCTCCATCTTACAAGCGCACTGGATTCTCGGGAAATAATACCGGAACCTCGTTCGGGGTGGGTTCGCATTCTCTCTATGTATAGTTCCTTCAGACGTTTCGCTCGCTTGTTCCACAACAATGGCCCTCTCGCGGAGCTTTCAATACTGGTGGATCGCTCGCAGACCGCCGCAGCTCGACGTCTGCATGCGTCATCGTCCTCAGAGCGAGCTCTCCTTCTGGCCTTTCCTCGCGCATCCGTGCGTTCTAAGAATCGCTTGCATTGAGAACTAGCCGGCGGACTCGGTGAGTCTTCCTTCTTCCCTTTCATCAGAACTAAGGACTCTCCGAACGATCGGCTCCCTTTCTTTCTTTCTTTCTTTCTTTCTTCCTTTCTTTCTTTCTTTCTTTCTTTCTTTTGCAACGTCGCAGTTGTTTTGTTTGCTCTAAATTTCTTGTACTACATTAAATTTCTTTTGTTCGCTCTTTTTTTTCTTCCCAACCGTCGTACGATGCCGAGCTTTGCCCCACTGCTACAAATGGTACACAGTTCAAATGAGCTTCCCCCTAGTTACATTGATTCGGTTCCCATTTCGCGTTCGTCCCAAACTCCAGTCTCTCTCGCCACGCACTCTCCGCGGCTGTGCCGTTTTTTAACTTAGCTTGTATTCCGGTGCCAGCCGAGCAAGCGATACCTTTTAGTGCTCCCTTCCCCCCCCCCCGTTCTCCGCTTGCTCGGCTCTCTTCTCCCCCTCTCTCAGCACTTTTTCCGAGATCATTTTCTCCGAGCTATCCTCCGGGGGCTAAGACACCGGCAAGTGTGTCTTGTTCACTCTTCCATCCGTCTGTCCACGTTTATATACGCACACGAACAGAGAAGCGAGTGCACTTCCAGCTTCCTTACTTCGCATACATTTCCGCTTTTCTCTTCTTTTGTTTTCGTTTCGTCGCGTTCTTGTTTTCTCCTCCTCTGTATCCACACTCGCTGTACAGCAATGCTTTCACCGACATTGCTCGCTCTGCTCTATACACCACCCTCACGCCTCCTCTGTCAGCCTTGTCGATGCAGCACTTTCGCGTATCCTTCTCCCATGGCACAGTTTCCTGTTCTTTAATTAGCTCGTCTCGGCGGGAATATTCTTCTTCGCAGTGGAGCCGTTTTCTTTGTCCAGTGTTTTACGTGTTTCCTGTATTTTTTTTCTTTTTCTTATTAATACCTTTTTTTCTATCTTTCGCCGCTTGTATTCCTAATTCTTTCCTCAATCTCACGCTGCTTGCCATTGCAATACTTTTTTGTCTTCCTTTAGCTAATTCTGTTTCTGCGTCGCGCGCTTCCTCTTAATCAGAGCCTCCTCCGTGGACCCTTCCTTTGCTCTCTGCTTGTCTTATCTGTTTACTTCTGGGGCCAGAGGAATACCCAAGGGTACTTTAGTCGTCAGTTTATATACTATGACGTTTATTTCGTATGTTGTTTTGTGTGTATCGTAGAACTAACCGTAATATTTAGTGGTGTCTCCTTGCGTTTACGTACTCTATTCTGGTACGGCAGTGTTAATTTCTAGTTTTTCACAGGACGATCTTTTATTTTCCATTTTATTCCAAAGATTACAGATGTGCACTGTAAAAAGCGAGCCACGTTAACTTCGCATTCTCCCGCGAGAACGTATCGGTGGATACCAAAGTTTGCGACCTTTCGAGGTGCAAGCTAGAGACGGTAGCGCCACCCGAGAATATGAGGAAATATCTTACAGCGAGGAATGTGGAGCGTACAAGGAGTACGAATGACGTCGAATTCCATCTAGCGGGCAGGGCAACATATGTATGCACGTATTTCACTTCTAGCAAACATGAAGACAAAAAAAAAGCACAAAGAAGGAAGGCATTTTCGCGGTGCTGTCAACTTGTATGAATGATGACTTGACCTTCTTCTCCGGGAGCGCGAGAGGCGCCGCTAGTAGTATACGGTGGCAGATTTTTAGGTGACGAACTTCAGTAGTTTCGTATTAAAGGTTGGTCTTTTTGTGTGTGGTGTATGTGTGTCCTCGGGAGTCACTGAGCTGTGCCTGTTTTTATACGAACGTATTTTCGTGTTTCCAAAGGTGCATGCAAGCATGATAATGCAGTACTCTCTTTTGATTTCTTGTGAAAATGGGGCTGTTACTGTAAAGCGCAAGTTACGCCGTGATGTTTTTTGATTGCCCACGTACCACATCGCACATGTCGAGCATAACTTTACGCATGGGTTCTTAATTATGAAGGGAAGTACGGTTTTACGAATGAAAAAACCACGGCGATATCACACTCATATAGTGTCGAAATTGTAGTCCATGAAGAGGTGTTAAAGTTACGCTTGTCGGCTGATCAAAAGTACCCACGAACGCATACCCGTACTCACACAAGCACGCAAACTTATAGTACGCACACACGCACGCACGAACAAACTCGCAACTCGGCTCGGAAATTTAAATTGCCTCTCCTGTCGCTGATTTCCGCCGCTCTCGAAGCTTCTCCTTCAGTGTTAAGAGACAACAATACGCCCTTTCTTCATCGACTTCGATTAAAGCGCGCGCCTGCGAAACAAAAAAAAATTGCATTTGCCTGGATGCGCTTCTGCCAACTTTCGGTACGATGATCTCGTTCTCCGTCTTCGCGGCACTCAGTGTTTTTTTTTTCCTTTCGTGTCACGGCAGCTTCCGTATTGTCTCATTTTTCCGGGGACTCCTTGCATCTAGGGAGAGACGCGCCGCATTCACTTGATGCTACTGCTGCTGCTGCGGCAGCAAGCAAGCGCTTAGACACGCTCACGCGCCACAGTTTTGTTCGAGCCACTGTTCTTCGACACGTCTTTGCGTATACCTACCGTATTGGTTAGCGCACGCGTATAAAGACCATCGCTACTGTTTATTGCACTTTTATTTTATTATTTTTTGTCGCTAAGCTCCCATCTGTAATTGATTTTCTTCCCCGCAGTACTGTTCCTTTTTTCACACAATGCGACATCTCGACGAGCCGTCCTTCTTCGAGCATGTTTTCGATTCTCTCGTTTCATTGGATTTCGCCACGCTGTTTACTTTCTTTCATCTCTACCTCTCTCTAAGCTTCGCCCAATTCAAATCTCACGTACAATACACGCCTTTACGGCTGCGCTCACAGCGAATGTGTGCGCATGCGTGTTTGCCCACTTACTCTTCGTCTTTAGCGCGTCCGCAGCCTTCTTCGCGTAAACGATGCTTACTGCTATACGCAAGCGAGTGGCGCCTGCGAAATATTTGCCTATCAATTAGCCGTGTTTTCAACGCCTCAGCCGCACGATGGCGTCGCTTCAGCAACCTTCTGTGCTAGGAAACCATTGTAAACAGTCGATAGAGGCCAAACACTAAAGGGACACTTAGGTGTAGCGCACTTTGTAATAGTATCTGCGGTTTTACACCCCAAAACCACAATACGATTACGACTAAGAGACGCCGTAGTGAGGGCTCCGGAAATTTCCGCTACCTGGTGTTCTTTAGCGCGCACCGACATGGCACGGTACGCAGGCCTCTACCATTTCACCTTCGTCGAAATTTGACCACTGTCGCCAGGATCTAACTCGTGACCTTCAGGTGAGCAGCCGAGAACCGTAATCACTGTTCCACTAAGGCGGATGGTTAAACGCACGTTAAAGAACCCCAGGTGGTTGAAACTCCTTGAGCCCTCTAAAGCGCGAGCGCGCTTCGGGACACAAAACCACAATATATATATATATATATATATATATATATATATATATATATATATATATATATGAGAAAGAAGTGTATACTTAAGGGCTCGTTTTTAAGTCTTTTTTCACACAATAATAATGAGATCTAACAGACAATAATGCGAAAGAATGTATAGGAAAACTTATTAGATCCAATCGTAATGTAAACGTGAAGAAGGAAAAGTGGGTGAAAAGATAACTTGCCATGAGCAGGAACCGAACCTGCGACCTTCGAATAACGCGTTCGATGCTCTACCACTCAGCTACCCACGGCGGCTATCCCCCCAGTCATTTTATTGGGTTTATATGTTAATTTAAACGTTAAACGTGGGAGTGTCGGGGTATATATATATTGCCACGTTCCATTTCTGAAGTTGTACTGTTTCTTTGATATATATCAAAGATACAGTACATAGGTAATGGAACAGAGCAGCAGGCAGAGGTGCTTCCTGAAGTCCCGTCTTTGTCTCCCTTGCTTTTCTATTTTGCGCCCCTACGCCAGCGATCAATGCGCCCAGTGCGACAGGGCCAATAGTTGAACGAGCCGGCCGAAGACCACTTCTCTCTCCTCCTCTCTCTCGCGGTTGATTACTGCATTAGCGACACGCAGTCCTGTGCGTTTCCCTCGAGCAGCCTCGGGCGGGCTGCGCGAGCCTTGATTGCTTTGATAACCGAACGGGACGATCAATGATTTTTCTCGATGCTTTTTGTTTGGTTTTATTCCTCTTACGACACTCCTCGCTTCTTCGCCAACCTTTCTTTCTCGGTTTTGTGCGCTCGTTCACCTCTCTGCACTTCCTTTTGTTCCACACCCTAATTTTCTGCTTTTTGTTTGTTCCGCAATCTCTTTCTTCCCTTTTATTAGTAGTATTATTACTATTATTTTAAATTTCAGAACGTAACAGTTTCTCTCCCACGTGAAAGACACGAGATGCTCAGTTTTAAGCGTCCCCTAAACGGTCCCAAAATAAAAAAAAAGGAATCGGCGCGCTATTGATCCTCTCTCGGTGTTTTCCCGTCTTCTCGGTAGAATTCGAGACGCCTGCAGTCGTGATGTTACGAGGAAATTAATTCTGTCTTGGTGCGTATACGAGAAACTGTTTCCTATAGTGTTTTCTCATACAGTCGCACACCATTTCTGCCCTTTTCTCGCATGACTATCGAGAGCAATAGTGAAGCGCGAGTATATCACTTCGCTTCGCGCGTTTTTCGACTGCGCAAGCGGAGTCAAGAGCACGTCCCCCCAAAAGCACTGGAATCGATGCTTGGTGTTCGACGCACTATGTGCATTGACGCATCAAGTAGTGTTCGACACTTGGTAGATCTACGCGCGTCGTACGCATTATTTTTTGGCCAAATAAGTAGCGAGGAGGAAGTATAACATTCAGAAAAGAATGCGAAGGCGAGCAAGGACGCCATTTTCTTCTATTGAACCTTTCTGAATATAGCAGCGGAAAAGGTCCCAAGGAAAAAGTAACAAGCGGAAATGCGGGTGGTGGGGGAGGGGGAAGGGTAGCAGCGGAGCGTAAGACAACAGGATTATACAATAGCTGAGTGATGCGCCGCCTGTTCCAGCGGAGCGCACTGCTGAAGCACCTGTTGACCGATGTTGAAGTTGCTGTCAACCGACCAGTGGCTTTGCTTAGAAGACGCTCATCTGCTGCATGATTCGCTGAGGAGACCAAACGAGTGGACGAGCTGCTCGCTCCGTAAAAACGCCGGCCGTACCAGCCTGCCGCGCATGCGCAGTCGGCGTCTCCGCTAGTTCACTGGGCTCGTCGGCCTGCCGAACCGCTCAGCTTTCTATTCTCCCCCGGTGTTTCTCAACTTTCTGGCGCACTTCGCGACGCGAAACCAGCGATTCTCGTGACGTCGTCGGGTTACGTACTCTCGATTGGTTTATTGTCGGGGAAATGTCGGTTACGCATTGTCTCCTATACACTGCTTTGCCATGCAGACGCCCATTCGTTCTTCTTTCCCTCGCGTGACTATCATGCGTGGTCAACTGATTTCACTTTATTATCGATGTCTGCGACTACGTAAGCGGAGACAACAGTGTGTAGGTGACAAGCACGAAATTTTGATAGGCTCAACGCTTAGTGTGGACATCGTGCACGTGCTTTGAAATGAGTGACGAGGAGGAGAGATCCTTTGTAGGAAGGATAGCGAAGGACAGGAAGAACCCACTCCTTCGTCTTTGAGTGATACTGACAGCGAAGTTTTCGTTTGCGACCTTCTTACAGCATTTGCTAACTTTGGATCTTTTAATTCCTAAATTGTGTCGTAAGCGTTCTAATGCATGGTATAACTATTGCTAGCATCGTTAATTGAGAACAATTTTTCGTCTGTTCAAAACGTCCGGGTGCTTTGAGGGTGTCCCTTTCAGAAAAAAAAAAGCATTCCTGGCGTAAGCAGCCAATCTTGAGAGCGGGAGGGCTGATGAACAATAATTCTCGCCTGGTGCCTGTCGGTGTATTGTGAGCTCCCCACAATTGTTGCCGGCTCTGTCTACGTCAAACCAGAGGAGACGTCGACTGGTGTTGATAACTCAGATGAGCACATGTCCTTGTTTTAAAACAAAATTAATATATCATTGCGTCGACGCTCGTCAACAATAATAGGTCAGAAGTGCGCCCGCACGCAGAACTGAAAAAATAAGGAAGCATCTCGAGTTTCCCAATTTGGTGTCAGTGACATTTCAAACGCGGCGTACTGAGGAGCCCTTTAATGCTCGATCACGCCCGGGGACTAGCTTTGATCACGGGACCAAATATGGTGCAGTCTCGTCGCGAATGGTCTCTTTTTAGACGCAAAACAACTGCTTTGGCTCAATCTCGCTACTCTATTTCTCGATTGCTCTCCACTGCAGTCGCAAACGCTTGACTCAATCGAATGCCTGGGAACAGAATTTCAGCTTACTTTGCCAAGCAACGGCACCGCAAGTAGTCACGAATTCGGCGTGGCGACGGGTATGTATTTCACAAGCACTTCAGAGCTAGTGTGATCGCACACTATTTATCTCACTAGCTAGTGTGACTTCTGAAGCAGATCGATACAAATTTCACCTTGAGTCATTTGTTGGTCGTCTTTTTGAACTGGTCGCGCAATCGGGACAGTATTCGCATGTATAATTGTGATTTTATCTTGTCGCGGCTAGATACCTTCGAGTGCAGCTGGCGCCTCCTGGGCATCTCTTGAAGATATGAATACTACAATAAAGTTGTAAACAGTTGTGGAGGCCGTTTTAGGTGAAGCATGTCAAGAAAGTGGTGATTTAGGAGGCATGTGCCTACCAGGTGGCATTTGATCCTTCCGGAATAGTAATGTTTAGAGTTATTCATCTGGCTCTAGAAGGAGCTCTGTTGAATTCAAGTGCTTTAATCTTTTCATGTCGCATTCAAAATACGAGAAAACAATCTTCTGCATTTAAGGCATTGTCTAATTTTTACCTTGCACGACAAGACCAAAATAAAATAAACCCAAATGCAATATAGCACGTGCAAACAAGCCTTTTGACTCTTCGCTACGATTACACAGACTCACGCTAAGTAAACAGGCAGTTCAGGAGTGTAAAAGCAAAAGAAATAAAACGCGAAAGCTAGCAATGTACGCAGGAACCGTTTAATACACTTTATCGAAGACTCCGCCAAGAGTGTAGCGAGCCTGCACTGGGCGTGCGCTCGAAGTTCTTGCGAGCCTGCGCGAGCGTGGATGTGGAGATGAATAACAATGAGCCTATGCTCCATAGATCAAAAGAGGGTACGAAATAGAGTCAAATAAATTGAACAAAGCAGCGCAAAAAAGACAAAAAAGATGAAGCGCTTGCGCGGTGTTTCCTCAAACTTCTTTTTTTTTTTTTTTTTGCGAACGACACTAGAAGCAGCAGCGGCGGCGGTGCCGAGTTGGGTGAATTGGCCCGCTTGCTTTTCTAGATGCTTCGAAGAAGCAGCGCGCCATTTCGCTCGCCCATCGGCCGAATGCCACACCGCCTGTTCTGCGAAAGCAATTGTTGGACCAACGTCGCAGCCAGCGCCGCCTTTTCCTTTCGCGACAGGAGAAGCTCGACTTGATTCAGCGGAATAAGGCAAGGCGCCTGAAAGAAGAACGTATACAAGGGTTTAGGCGCGTGCGCGTTCTGTGCCTGCCTCTCGCATCGTGATCGATGAGTGATTCCTCTCGCCGAGCCACCCAGCGTGGGAAGCCTTGTTTGAGTCGTGGCAGTCGGCGACGTTAAGGTTCCCAGCAGCGGCCAGGTTTCCATATCCGCTGCGGCGCGGGGCTTCTTTCATTTCCTGGCGCCGCCAAGCCCCGGGGAAACGCTGTACTGCCTCCCCACGCCTGTATATACAACTTGTACACCTGTGTCTTTGCTGCAGGATATATAGGTGCTCCTCGCGCGCCAACGTATCCGCCAGCTATCCTGTACTGCGTTCCTCTGAACACTCAATAGACGCCTTGTTCTTATTGGCTGTCTGTTTTCTCGGCGCGACAGGTCTGTGTTCCCCTATCGCTTTACTTTTGTTGCTTTCGTTGCCCAGCGTGCGTTATACAGAGGCCGTTTCATGTATAGCGAACCAATCTGGATGTGGCAGGAGCTAGCAGTTCGCTATATCCGAAGCTTTACTACAAGCTTTATAGTAACCAAGGAGTGTCTTCAGCCGAAATAATAAATGTTTTCCGAACCCGACAGGAAATAGGGCTACACGTAGACGCAGTGTTGAATATTTTGATTTACTCCGCATTAACGAAGATACCATGCACATTTTTTGTGCTTTGACAAAGAATATTGAGAATACATACTGCGATAGTGTTTTGTGCTAACATTTTATTGTTTCATCGAAGTGGTCTCTTTTATATCACAAGCGCGTGGTATAAAGGAAGAAATGTTTGGTTGATAGCGGTTGTGTCGTGTGCCCCAGTAGCCCATACCGGACATCCTGTCTCATTAGGTGAACTACTTTTCTTTTGATTTCTGTCTTCCGCGGTGGTATAGTGCTTGCGGTGCTCCTCTGATTGATTGATAGATATGTGGGGTTTAACGTCCCAAAACCGCCATATGATTATGAGAGACGCCGTAGTGGAGGGCTCCGGAAATTTCGACCACATGGGGTTCTTTAACGTGCACCCAAATCTGAGCACACGGGCCTACAACATTTCCGCTTCTATCGGAAATGCAGTCGCCGCAGCCGGGATTTAAACCCGCGACCAGCGGGTCAGCAGCCGAGTATAATTAGCCACTATAGACCACCGCAGCGGGGCTGCGGTGCTCGGCTAATTACAAGAAAGACGCGGGTTTGATTTCGGCTGTGGTGGTCACTTATTGATGACGGCGTAGTGCTACAGGCCGATCTACTGCGAAGTGCACGTTAAAGAACTTCATGTGCCCGGAATTACTCGGAGTCCTCCACTACACCGCGTCTCCCGTAGCCCGAATTTCTTAGGAGCATCAAGCTCCATCAACCAAGCGGCACGTTCCTCCTTTTCTGCCCAATCCGAAACTATAAACTTTTTTTTTTTGGTGAAGCGAAAAGTGAAACTGTGTTCAAATGACATCTTTTGTTTCTTTTTCTGACTGGCCGTGCACTTACTCCAGTTACACAGGTTAGATCTTGCAGCTATATCTTAATGTTGCGGAGGAAAATAAACGACATCATGTACTCGAAAGTACTTACCTGTACGCACTTATATAACCGACAACAGAGCTTATGAAATACGTTGGTTCGGAACGGTTGGTAAAGCTTATTATGAACACTAGCGTCTAATTTTCATACTGAGATCGTTACCAAAAAAAGAAAAAAATGAAAAAAATTGAAACCTATTACTTTTTTTTTACGGAGGGCAGTAGTGGGTTTTGGGGTGCGTAGTGACTTTATTACCTGCAAGAATTTTTTAGGCGCAGGGTAAAAGTCGCGTTGACACCATTCGAAGGGTAATCGTTAGATGCTTAGACAATGGGTAATGGTGAACCAAAACCTCATTTCTCCTTGTTCTTCTTCTTCTTCTTCACCTCCTCTAGGTTGTCGTTAGCCTTCCATTCAAGACGTTAACACGTTTTCAACGCAGGTGGTCGGTCTTTCAGCTCGCCCAAGTTACTAGTTCCGCCTCATGCGGACGCGGGAGAAGGGCTATCTCTTACAGATCGTGGCCTTTCAAGAAAACTTGCGCGTACGAAAAAGAGAAAAAAAAAAAAAGAAACGCAGGTGGAAGTAGCTTAGTTTCCAGCGCTAACGCTCTTTTTTTCTTTATCTCTCTACGCCAGCTTTTCTTTTTAGTTTTTTTTCTCGTTTTTTCTCTTTGCAGCATCGCAGAGACCGTGACAAATGATCTTATCGACGGCTGCATACGAGTAGTGCGCGCGCGGCCATCTTTAAGCACCTCTAGGCACCGTGTCCGCCCGAGTTTCGAGCGTGTACAGCGTTGGGCAGGCTGGGCAGAAATCACTTCCGTGACTCGTGGCGAAGCGCGCCTGTCGGTAACGGTGTGACCGGCCGCACGTGCTATACTCGCGCGCGCCCCGAACACGTGCGACGACGCCTTCCTCTCGAGACGCGGGTGATGGGACGATCCGCTACAGGCGTGCGCCGCTCGCAGGGAGAAGGGTGCGCTGAACCCCTTTTATGCAAGGCGCCTAAGCTAGCAGCGCCGATTTCCACACACACGGTCGTCACGCTGCGCCCCCCATCGTGTGACGAGCGCTGATGGTCGCTGCGCGGGCGATCACCGTTGTCGGCGTCGTTTGACGAGGCTGCACGCCGTTGCCGGGCTGCTTTTAATGACGTCCCACGGACCGCTCGCAGGAACGCTTTGCACGTCAGCCTCTGCGTGACGACCTGTCCCCGCGCGCTTCGCCTCTGCCCACTTCTTCCTGTATCAGGAAGATAACTCAAGAAAAAGAGGCGAAAAGAGCAAACTAACGGGTTAACGCACCCCGTCCGACCCTTTAATTGCGGTGACGTACTGGGGACGCTGCGCCGGCTTTGCAACGTTTTGGTGCCCGCCATTCGGGCTTATTGCCCACTTCTCATTCTTTTATGCGTATCGCCTTGGTTCTGACTGTCGGAGGATGTTTTCGCCATCTCGCTGCCTGGTCGGAGTCGTTGTTGCATTGCTTTCTTGTTATTGACTTCCTTGGTTTGTTTGTTTAGAAATACTTAGCTGAAATAAGACGCGACTCGTGGCGCTTCCGGCCGGTGAATTTCCTCTTCCTTTATTCTTTTTCTCATTTCCAGTGCGTTTCTTCTCATTTGAATGTCGCTCCGAGCGCACTGCTTAATCTGTCAGCGGCTTAAAACGAATGGGCGAATTCGGAAATCGAATTTCTGAGACGGCCGTGTATAATGGTCGCTGCCGCTTTTTGTTCTTGTTCTTTTTCTTTTTATTTTTCACCCGTCCTCCCTTCGGCGACGGGCTACATAGAAAATAAGAAGAAAATGTGACCGTTTGATGTACGCTTACGAAACTGCGCGCACCGTTGCATCGACGTCACCATGTGCGAGAAACGGCATTGGATAAATTCAGTGCCACCGAAGGGTCTAATAAAACTTTGCTGGATGTATGTCCTCTCTTGTTCGAAGCCTTCCCCTCCTTTTCCAAAGTGAAACTAGATGTCATTTTTTATTTTTGTTCTGGCGCTTTCGTATCGAAGGTGTCTCCTGGTAATGAAAACAGGATCTTGGCGTGTGTAGTAATGGCGGGGTGCCTGCGGCGCGCCGCGGGAATTTAGGAAATTTGAATAGCGCGAGCTCTCTCACAGCGTGGGCAGATAGCGAATACAGTCATCGAATGAAACATATGATTCCCTCGAATAGGCTGCCTTTTGTGCTCTGTCTCACTAACTCAGTTCAGTGCAGTGAGGGCTATAGATATTGCGTCTTTCAATACAGCGACGAGAGCCATGTTGAGTTTTTCAGAGATATGAGATGATGCACTCGACCATTGCAGGGTATTTACTAATGATTCTCTGAAGTCTCCATTCAGTCGGCGCTGCTCAGAGAATTATTTGAGGTGTACAACGGTAGACCTTCCTCGCGGAGTTTTTGGTTTGGTGTTTCGGTACGACCAATAGCTTTTGCTGTATTGCACGCAATTTTTATAATGGCCATAGTAAACAATGCGCCGGAAGAGAGTGATTAAACGGTCGCAGTCGGTGGATGTTTCGATCGGCTTCGCGACATGTCATTGTCGATGCGCATTTCATTAGTGTGGCACTGTGGATCTTAGTCTGTGATGTTATGGCAAGCTTCCACAGACTACGGATTGTTCGTAATTTCATGCCATCGTTCCAATAATTTCATCTGTTCGTTCCTATATGTAGAAAGTCACTAACAGAGCACATCCCCAAGTTCACTTCTCGTGAACCAGATCACTTCTCGTGATCCAGAAAGAGACAATTGCTTGTCTCTTTCTGGATCTTTTTGAAAGCATAGGACAGGCGCGTTATCTCTACAAGGTTTTAGCTATGTTGATACTTTATATTTTGTCTATATCACCTCGTACGAAGAGGAATCATGCGAGTATCAACTGTGACGTGATAGGAAGCATTGACTCAAAACGAAAGCTTGCTTGTAGCGCTATCTCACACCTCACACGACATTAGCAGACCAGGGGACGTAGTCAGCTAATACGCATGCCTCGATTCGTTCAGATGCCGCCATTTACACGAAAGCATGGTTACAACTAACAGTACTTGTATGGCCAGGCTGCGAGACCAGCTGTAGCGATGGTCGATTAAAATTTTAATAGATTAATTGATAATCAATAATTTACTCAAGCTATGATTGATGAATTGCTTTTGATATGGTGTTTTAGTCGGTTAGTTGATGAATTGACGTATTTGATGAGTGCTTTAAAAAGGCTATCCCGTTGATTGAGAAGCATATAGTTTGTATAAGAGTGGAAGCTTGAACGAGTTGGTGTGTGTGTTCATCTTTGTTGATACAACGCAAACAAGAAAGGATGAAGAATAAGGAACATACCGACCTCGTAACCTGTCTGCTCTAGTGCACACCTGTCAGCACCTGTCCTGTGTTTCATATTCGTCGTCATCGTCTCATCTCCATTGTGTCTACTAAGATGAACGCATAACTTGTTTGATCTAGACAGAAGTCTTTCTTTCAGAAACGCTTGAGTGCACACGTTCACATTTGCGCCTTCGCAAAATTTGCACTTTTTAATTGATAGAAAATGTTTATTCAAATAATTCAATTATTCTATTGTGGAATATAATAACAAATAATACATTAATCGTGTTTTTTTAATCCACTAATCGTTCACTGATTTTACCATCCCTAATGCAGTTGTGTGTGCTCCAAATACGCCATGACTTCTGGAGGATTTTTAATGGAGTTTGTGCAGTGATTTATCACACCAAGCGCCCCTTCGTTGGCCACGTTCATGGCATATCCGGATTAATTATGCGTGTTAATCAGCAGCACAAATTGTCGTCAAATGAGCAATATCACTGCAGCCTATGTTCCGAAAAGAACAATTGTTTTTGTTCACGAAGACACGGCAACTTGTCTACTAAATAGAGCGTATAGTTTTGGAATTTTTCAACGCTTTAATAACCCATGGTTACAGCATCACAAAGCCTTACGCAATATCTCAGTGAAGAATTAATAAATGACTGGTGTACGTTTTCAGCTAACGTGACTTATCAGCACATTGTATGCTTTCGCGTGTGTTGAGTGTGCATGTTTCTCGGAATGTTACACCATATATCCGACCCTACCCACTTTCTCGCAATACATTTATCTGTAGTCTCTGTGATGCATATAAAAAACAACGGCAAGCTGGCGACCCCGTTGCGTATTCCCGCAATCCGTATTATATACAGTGATAGAAACTTGTGCCTCTCGGGGAATACAACAGGCAAACAAAGTAAATAGACGAGGGAAAGAAACGCGAAATCATAAAGACCACCACTTAAGTGCCAGCGTTTCCGTTTTTTATATACCGTACCCGAGTGTTGGCGACGCATACAGCGAGGCGCTCATTAATGAGGGTACTGTACTTCGACGGGCGCAGCTCTTGTAGGCTGATATCGGGCGCTGCGCTGCACTCGGCGGCTGATGCACGTCCGTGCGGTCGAACTGCGCAACAAGGCGCTTTTGGCTTCTCGCAGTTTTTACTGCCCCGTAAAAACGATAGGACGACACGGCGGGAAGAGTAGCTTGTGGTTTGTGTGCCTCTCTCTCTCCCTCTCTCTCTCTCTATCTATCTATCTCCCTCTCTCTCTCTATTTCTCTATGTGCGTGTGTGTGTTTCGTGTGTGTGGGTGTGTTCGCAAGAGGGAGAGAGAGATGAAAGCAGAGCTGTCAGGCGAGATTGTTGGCGGCAGTGCGAGAAGGTTCGGATTTTCGCGAGGCTTCTTCGTCGTGGAACTCGCCGAAGCCGCAGCGCCGCCTGCCGTGGCACCTCGGAGTCTTGCATGGGCGGGTCGCTGCTTCATACCGAAGTCCGAAAGCCGGGGAAGCGCGTTTTCCCGAGACCGGAAGGCGAGCTCCGGAGCGAGCCCGGAAATAGAATTGTTACCGAGCTTACCAGTCACGAGAGACCCACCTGCCCGGGATTGCATTTGTTGCCGAAACGGAAATGATGCGGGTTCTCTCGCCTCCACGCGGTGTGTCCTGTGCTATATAAACCCTGTCGGCTCGGCCTTTTCATTGGCGACTAATGCAGGGAATACGCTAGCCGCTTAAAGGGAAACTCAGTGCGCAGTATATTCCGACGTTACGATAAGAAAAATGCCGTATATAGTCTTTTCGATATCGAAGTATCGTTTAATACGTCCAACTTCAATGGCAAGAATCGTCACGCACACAAGACAAGGATCAACAAGGAGGAGTGCTTCTATGGAACGCAGGACAGTTTCCAATCACTAGAATTTCCTACTAATTGAACACTTCAGCGAGGCAGATTTGCATATAGAACATCGCAACGATCCGTGAACGTGATATCTCGCACTGCCAGTGCAAGATCTCAATTGTTTCACAGCATGTGTTCATTCACCCAAGTACTCAAGATTATTTATTCGACGTGTCTAATGTCTTCGCTATTTCTATCTATCTATCTATCTATCTATCTATCTATCTATCTATCTATCTATCTATCTATCTATCTATCTATCTATCTATCTATCTATCTATCTATCTATCTATCTATCTATCTATCTATCTATCTGTCTGTCTGTCTGTGTCTGTCTGTCTGTCTGTCTGTCTGTCTGTCTGTCTGTCTGTCTGTCTGTCTGTCTGTCTGTGTTCTGTCTGTCTGCTGTCTGTCTGTGTGTCTGTCTGTCTGTCTGTCTGTCTGTCTGTCTATCTATCTATCTATCTATCTATCTATCTATCTATCTATCTATCTATCTATCTATCTATCTATCTATCTATCTATCTATCTATCTATCTATCTATCTATCTATCTATCTATCTATCTATCTATCTATCTATCTGTGTGTCTGTCTGTCTGTCTGTCTATCTATCTATCTATCTATCTATCTATCTATCTATCTATCTATCTATCTATCTATCTATCTATCTATCTATCTATCTATCTATCTATCTATCTATCTATCTATCTATCTGTCTGTCTGTCTGTCTGTCTGTCTGTCTGTCTGTCTGTCTGTCTGTCTGTCTGTCTGTGTGCACGTACGTGCGTGCGTGCAAATGGACATACATACATACATACATACATACATACATACATACATACATACATACATACATACATACATACGTACGTACGTACGTACGTACGTACGTACGTACATTCATACATACATACATACGTACGTACGTACATACATTCATACATACATACATACATACATACATACATACATACATACATACATACATACATACATACATACATACATACATACATACATATTTCAATGAAAAGTTGCCTTTACAGGTGCCTTTTTTAAGCTTGCAGCTTTTTTAGAGGGAACCAGATGGTGCAGCAAAAACCCGTGCTTAATGTACCCTTTTCTCTCATTTGCCTCCTATAATATGCTATGCTTATGTGCTCTGTACGCTGAAGTAAAACATTGAGTAAAAACGCAGTCCAGAGTCGATGCGGATATATTCTTATGTCACAGTGCAGTCTCCGTCACGAAGAAGGGTGTCGCTTCCAGGTCGGCGCAGCAGCTGTACGCAGTGCTTAGCTACCCCCGCACTGATTAGCCTAGGCTACAGGCATGATTAATCACTCCACGCGGGGCCCTTGAGGAAGGAACTGGGGGGGGCTCATTGGTACTGCAGCTGCTTCATGGCAAGGAACCTTAGATACCACACTACCGCTGCCTTAATGCCCTCGAACCACGTCACTTATCCTGAGTCAGAATTATGCAAATTGTTCTCTGTTGAGGAGAGCGATTGAAATCAACAAATAAAAAAAAATGCTACTCGGACGCATCTTATCCTGCGAAAGTGAATGCGGCTGGCACACAGTACGTTTTCCTAGCTCCCACAGGGCTTCTCCTTCATTCTGCTTCGTCGCACTTTTCTTCTGTTTTATTGAGGCAACCTTTCAAATTTCTGCACCAGTGGAACACACTGTGGGTCACAGCTGGGCCCGTCAACCAGGGTAAATGCAGAAGAAAAAAAATGACGCGCCTGAACAGACAAGATATAAGAACGAAAAAGGAAAAAAAAAATGTAATAAAGGCAAGGCTCTCAGTGTTTGCTCTGAGTGGTTGTCAAGAACCTACAGGAAAGGCAAGCACCAGGTTGACGGGCTCTGGGCCTTAAGGGAAGGAAGGCAGAACGCCGTGGGGCTGGCAATAACGTGTATACTGAAGAGAGTGAAGAACGAAGCGAGCGAGGGTTCGGGGTGTGATGTTTGGAGCTGAAGCGATCGCCTCTTCAGGAGAAACGTGCAGCAGTTTTTACCGCGCCTCATCGAGTTCTGGATCCCGATCTGAACGTTTCAGCTTGGCACCTTGCACGTCGTCGTCTTCCCCCCGTTTCTTCGGGTGCCACCTTGGCGTGGGGTGTACTTTCCGTTTTTTTTTTTGCTTTTTTTCCCTCTCACAGCGTTCTCTACATCGCTGCTTTCACTACTACCATAACGCATGCAGGGGTTCTCCCCGACACTACGCCCTTGAGTGGGCGAAGCTCTTCAGCTCGTACCGGGGTCCCAGTAGACGTGCGCTGTCTTTTGGCGGGGGTTGCTTGCTCGCCGTACCCGGCTTGTGCTGCACGGTCTGTGCTCCGGCTCAAGTCCGGCAACCATCGATCCGTGTACATTTCTGGGCGCCAAGACCACCAACGAGGTCGACGTGAGGCTGCTGGTGTGGCGCTGCTAGCTATGGAGACGTGGCGTACTCTTCTCCCCGAGGGAATCGCCATCCATCAGGAAAGCTTGTCTTCGCGAACGCGCGTCTGCTCCCTTCGGCTGATCCCCTTCCTCCCCATGCTAGTAGCCTCTCCTTTTCTCCCTTACTGGCCACACCTCCCCGTTTTCGTGGAGGTAATGGACGAGCCGTGAGCCCCGTCTCGAAAACGTTCGCAGTTCCATGCAGTGACGTTGAACTGGCAATCCACGTCGTGTCCAGTCGGTAGGAAAGACGAAATTGGGACGGTTGTTTGTTGTGTCGCCGTCGGGCGAAAGGGCTTCGATTTTCGATGGCGCGTGTCGTGTGTTTGTTGTCGAACGGGGCTGTATGGTATATTCAACGTATCATATTTGTACACCAAGTCGTGTATGTGCTCTGAAAGCTATCTTAAGGCTGGTGACCAGAGCGTTATCGGTGACTATTCAGAGATGCAGGCGCAACAATTATCGTCGGATAGAAACGGGGTCGAAATGAGCCTAAGCTTGTTTATATGCATCGTACTAATAAAAAAAATAATAAACTTTGCATGTGATTTTAGCACGTCGGAGTTTTCATTCACAAGCTCTGCGTTTTTTAGATATAAGCTAGGAGCCACATGTAAGAGGCGAAAACTTCCATCCTTTCAATTGTCCCAATTAGTTACAGCATGCTTAGTCTACTGTAATGGAAAGTTAAAGATGACCAAGAACTAGTACAAGTGGTGGGAATCACGTAGTGACATTTCATGGCAAAACACTGAAGGTGGTGTACGTGGCACTCGTTCATAAGTTCATGAGCACGCGGATGCTCTAGTAGTTGGTTCAGTGGTACGTGCCGGTGGCAAAGTATTATGTCTAATATTCTGTCAAAAAGCCCACGAAAGGTGATTGTTGATGAAGGTAGTGAAGATAGAGAAGTAAAAAACAAAAGGACCAATAATAATTTGTTTAGTTTTATACACAACACTTTAAGAGAAGAAGGAGACAATAAAAGGCAGTATGCATGAGTCTAGCTCCTGCGTTGTGCATTTAGTCAAGCATTGTGACGCAGCTAAAGTCGCCCACGTTTGCAGCAATAGCACACAGCGCAGCTTCCGCACGGGCAAGTAGGACACTTCATGCGTGTTCGTACGAATGACAGAGGTATAGCCGACACGGTAAGTTGGCACATCGTTGGGGACAGAACAATGGAACTCATTAACGCGACATTGCGTGAGGTGGGTCAGACAAAGAGAAAAGAAAGAAAGCTCGTCGTCATCGTTGTCATGTTCCCACGGAGGTCTCGTCGATTCCTCCAGTGGTGGCCGCATTAGCTGACAACCGAGTCCGCGAGTGTACTGAGGTGTTAGAGGTAGCAGCAGCTATGTGCGTGCGCACAGTTCTGAAGGAGTACTTGAACTTCACTTAACGTGTGCACACGCGTGCACACGCTAACTCAGGCTCCTGGTAGTCCGTTTTAAACGTTAGCGACGTAGTCGTTTCGTTAAGTCGCGGAAAAAAGGCGTCACAGCACCACCGACTCAACTCTTGTGGAATGACAGGTGCCATAACAACCTAATAATTCAGACAATTAAGCTAGAGAGAGCGTAGAGGACGTTGATTGTTGTCTGTAAATGTACCGTACTAAACGCAGTGTGCGGTAACAGCAGTGTGCCAGATCTGCAACAGTATTGTAATTCATCACAGCGTACAATAAAACGTACGTCAGAATTAGTACACTACAGATGAAAACGACAATAAACGTCATTTGTGCATTGCCTGGCCTAACTTTATGTTCGGTTCATTTGGTTGTGTCTAGCATACTAACGGGCCTCTCGAATAACCAGTTCCTTCATGCGGACGCCATAACACCTATATAAAGGATAACAGCAGCTACATAAGCAGTAGCTTTTCAGGCAAGTCTGGTGGCACTACTACCTCGAAGAAACCAAAAGCGGTTGCATCACTACCAGGATGGTATAACGTAACCAGAAAAAAAAAAGAGGGTAGTTTACGAGTATATCAGGTTGTTCGAGAAGCAGGAGCAACACAAATCGGCAGCTACGTGGGCATCTCTGAGGAGAGCTTTCTGCATAACTTTCCTGTTTTTTTGTTCTTTTTGTTCATTTCCGGTGCAATCTCTTCTCCTGGTTTCCGGCATGCCTGTCACAACACAAGCACGCCGCTGACACGACAGACCGTTCTGGCGTTGCGCAACTGTGCCGCAACTGAATGTATCACGCACACAGCCTTGCCGACAGACAGCTGGTCGAACAGCGCACATCTACGCCCGTTGCGATGGTGTGAACAGGGTGCGAAAAGGGTGGGCGATGAATGCTTTATGGATGTGCAGAAAGGGGACCTCAGTCGCCTCCTTCCGTGGTTCTTGAGAAGAGCCTCTCATTTTCGCGCATTACGTATACACTGCGCTGATATTACGAGTGTACTACACCAGGGGAAGTTAACTAAAGTGACGCAGTCGACCCACGCATGGGGGGTGCCAGGTATACAATGGCCGAAGAAACAACGTACGTGGGTGGCTTCAGTGGGAGTAGTTGCGTGCAATCTGCCGGAAACCACAATGCACAGTGTGTCTGTGAAACCATTGAGCTACCACACAAAGGGAAAAGAAGGGCCGACTCACCCGGTCGATTGCATCTACTCCGTGTTTTTCAGATATGTTTGCAGTGCACTTGAAAACGTGCCTTTGATCATCAATTGCAATAACAAAAAACATCAAAAAAGTCACGAGGCCTCCCATGATATCGTCTAAGATGAATCAAAGGCAATTAACGTCCTCTTCTCAGTCGATGTATCGCTCCTCCTTCATGCACCTATAGCTCACCCGAAGCTCCCCTTTGAAACACTTATGCACTTGAGGTGTTCTTGCATGGTCATCAGAATCGGTGACATCACAAACTTTGTCCACTTCACCTACGATTGTCCCGCATTTGACCAAGCGTGGCGCTATGTGACGACGACATCAAGTGACGTTGTGTGACGCCATGGCGAGTTCATGGTGACATCACAAGTTCTGGTGATCTCTGACGTCACGAGGGCTTCATGACGTGTGACGATCTTTTTGCGTCACTCGTGTTGACTCGGACGCTATGGGACGATGGTCGAAGCCAATATACAATTTTCGCGTTTGACGAAGGAGTATTTGCAGCGCGAATGACGGGACATACGTAGGCACGCATGCTTTCCTTATATTACCGTGTGGTGTGGTGATCATGGGGGAGGGGAGGGGGAGAGGGAGACGACACTGTATGCGGGATAACCCACAGGCCACCGGCACGTGCGTTGTTGCCTCTCGCAGCGCGTGCAGGGCAATTGCTTGCAAATTTTGCCGCTGCTAGATCCGCCGGCAAACTAGAACACTCTCAGTCTCTTCGTGAAGCTTTTCGCCTTAAAGGCTTGAAATATGCGTTCGCCTTTAAAGTGCTCGAATACCCTAGTTCTCGTTCTCGACGCGATTCGCAGCCTTCGCCGTACTGCACGGTTGTGTTGAGGCGGAGAACGGAGTATCGCGCCGGCCAGACGGCCGTCTTCGCCGGCTGGTCGTTGGTGCCTGGCTGCGAAGGGAGGAACTGGGCCGAGGACGCGGCCGACTTTCACGGCTCCCATTCTTTTCCCTTATCGTTTTTTTTTTTTTTTGACTCGGCCGTAGTTTTCTCGGTTTTCATTACAGCGTGGGACCTCTTCCGCGATAGAGTGGTGTCGGCAGTTTCTGGACGTAGTCGTGGTGACCTTCGCCTCGGCTGCTTCGCAGTTGCGCAATCGCGTGCCCCGCCAAGTCGACAACTGTACCGGTCTTTTGTTTTCACAGCGCACTCGGCGCTGCCTTGACCGTCGTGCAGTATAGTTTCGCATCGCCGACGGCTCACCGCGATAAAACGTCGCACCGGCATTTTCGCGAGTCGAGGATGATAGCGCGGGTGACTCATCGGAAGCTTACTTTGGACGCATTGGCGAGATTCGTGTATAAAGCCACGTTCAGGTGAGATATGATAAGAAAAAAAAACGCGGCTTCAGCATAGCTTAAGTAGTAGGCTATATATATATATATATATATATATATATATATATATATATATATATATATATATATATATATATATATATATAATTTTACATGTTTTTTACACATGTTTTTGATTAAATAACCACTCTAATGAGTCCACCTTACTCAATGCCTGATCGGGCCCAGTGGAAACGTTCAATTAAATAAATATATACATACAGGGAACACTCGATACATGGACCGTTTCGTTGTTCCCTGCCCTGCGAAATGCCCTGAGATGCAAATTTATTTCCAGTTGCTACTTAGGGCTCGCTTTTCTGTAGTGGCTCAATGAATAGACCATCGCGTACTTTCACTTGATTCGAGGAGATGGTCTTCCTCTTTTGTTTTTTGTTTTTAAATTGCGTTTCCTGTCGGTCTTTTGCATGCCACGTGGCGTGGTCATGTGAATTCATTATTGATTTATGTTTGGAAACGGTGCAAGAAGCACGCAGCTGCGCTGGATAAGGGGCTGAAAAACACTCGCCAAAATCCACATATTCCAAGTAAGATCGGTAAATCGAGGAAATCGTGAACATTGCATAAACGAAAGGAGGCAGAGCGGGGAAGAGCGAGCGTTCCCGTGTAAAATTGACTTGTTTCCGGTTGAATTGCAGGGTCGCCCATTATGCCTACATGAGCGACATGCTGGGTACTTCAATAGATGCACGTGTGTGGTGGTGTCATTAGCCTACTTACAGAAAATCGTCCGTATCGATCACTGTGACGTGTAGTAATAAAGCGCGTTGTTTTATCTTATTTTTTATGTTTTCATGAAAACGACGCTCTCAATGGTCGGTCCAGTATACGCAGTATTCTGCTGTTTGTTGTTTTGCTATTCAAACGGTCCCCAATTTCGGCAGGTCATAAGAGCTTATGTTGCAATCACGAGATCCAGTGACGTGGCATCATGTCTGGGTCGTGCCTTTCTGAAAACTGTTTGTATAGCAAAACAAGAAGTCCTGGACATTTCTGTACAAGTAAATAATGTTACAGTGGTGTATCCTGATAATATGCACATATATGAAGTATATCTGATATATTTATATGTAATATAGGTATATCTGATATACATCTTCAGATTGACAGGGCTTCCGGCCGAATAACCACTGCTCTCAATGGGATATCACGTATATAGGTACTCTGGTGTCTTGCTTTCAAAAGAATTATAGTATAATCTGCTATGATCTCTGAAGAGATCGGTGACATGAGTGAATGAATGAATTTAGTTAATAAACGAATAAATAACCTTACATTTTATTTTTAACATATAGTGTATTTACATACTTTGCTTTTGTTGATAATTTAAAAGCCATTGAATGAGTGAACCGTGTCAAGACTGCGAGCATTCGTTCCTAAATACGCACAAAGAATAAAGTATGAAACGAAAACCAGACACAGAGCATGTGGTTATTGTTGTTTTCAAACAAGTTTTCGAAACAGTCAGTCACTTTTCTGTTGACAGAAGGAATGGAATGCCATAAGAGCGTGCGGGCTAAGGCACGAGAATTTTCAGGGCCGCACTCTTTGCCTCACTTCCTTCCTTGCACATGCCTGCAAATGACGAATAAAGCTATACAAACATCTCTGGCATCGAAGAGGTTGCGCGGGTGGTACTTTTCATATTTCGAAGAGAGGCGGTGTTTACCTTTTTTCGACGTATTTTACCCGTTTTTGAAAGATCGCCATCGTGCAGGCGCGCGGCTTTTTCTTTTAACCTGGAAAACTGTGCAGCACTGTGGAGGCTATACTTGAATGCCGGCATCTCACGAGCAAATAGAGTATTTATAAATTTTCTGAATAAATAATATACCTACCACTCGTAATGTGTGTAGCAACACCGTTACACCAGAAATTTTATATATAGTTTTGTCAACGATATTTGCGCCAAGTTGTCATTATTTCTGTCAGGTGACGTTTGCTGCATTGACAAAAAAAGTTTTTTTTGGTTTTTTTATTGTGACGGCCGTTCATCAAACGTGAAAACTCACCGCCAGTGGCTTCTCAACACGGAATGCAAAAAAGGAAAAAAAAAACATCATCGCGCAATGATGGGGCCACACGACGTCAGAATGACGTCAAAGATCGCCGAAAATTGGGACGTTATGATGGCGTGACTATGATGTGACAATGACAAAACACAACGACGTCATCACGAGACATCGTTGCTTGGTCAAATGTGGGCCGGTCACGGAGGCTAGATTGCTGCCGCGCAGAAAGCCTGGAATGCCTTCGATCCCGGAGGCCATGCAAAACAACATTAGGTGCGGAAAGCTTTCGAAAGGGTGCGCTGGAGGATCAATACATCGGCTGAGACGGAAACGAAGAAGGATTTCACCTTTCAATAGTCTGAAGCAAAAATGCAAGGCACACCGAGTTTATTAGCCATTTATTTTAATTAATAATATTAATAATAATAATAATAATAATAATAATAATAATAATAATAATAATAATAATAATAATAATAATAATAATAATAATAATAATCAGCCTGAGTATGTCCACTGCAGCACAAAGGCCTCTCCCGTGTTCCGCCAGTCAACGCAGTCCTGTGCTTGCTGCCGCCACTTTATACCCGCAAGTTTTCTAATCTAATCAACCCACTTAACTTTCTGTCTCCCCTTCACCCGCTTCGAATCGAGTCTATAATCCTTAATGACCAGAGGTTATTTTGCCTTCACGCTACGCACCCTGCCCATCACCATTTCTTCTTCTTGATTTCGAATGTGATGTCCTTAACACCCGTTTGTTCCCTGATACGCCCTGCTGTTTGCTTGTCGTTCAGGGTTATACCTACTATTTTCCTGTCCATTGCTCACTGCGTCGTCCTCAATTTGAGTCTAAACCTCTTTGTGATCCTCCAGGTTTCTGGTTATCAAATATATTCATAAGTGATATAAAATCTCAATTGACAGTTTTCTATTGCATCGTTCCATTGTCTGTCACACGGCTTGCGGCCGATACGCCCTCCAGTAAATTGTGAATGCTTTTTACGACTCAACCACGTCTGTAAGCAGGCCTGCTGTTCAAGCGGTAGTGCACCGTTTTATGCAGGCATACAGCGAGCATCGCAGCTCACAGCTTGACAGTTGAAAAGAAATGATCGTAGGGTGCCAGCTGTTTGTAAAGTAATGACGGATAGAGAATAGTTCGCGCGTCAGTATCGAATTCGCGCTGCCGGCCTCTCACCGATGTGAACTCCAGGAATTTCATGCAGCGAAGTGAAAGCTTGGCCGTCTTCTGGACAGTGCCTGTATTGGAAGAGTTCGCTGATGTTTGTCGGGCCACTTCAAACCGAGGATTATTTAAGGCCCGCCTCCAATTTTGGGGGAAGTATTAAAAAGTATGAAATGTTTTGCCTAAAGGTTCAGTGCCTGAATAATTCGTATAATGACGCCGTACGAGAACGTTATGTGATTATACGTATTGTGGTTTTTCATATCAGAGTGTGTCTTAGCTGATTCGATCGGGTCAAGGCTTTTAATTAAAAGGGCTGAGATGTACGAAGATTAGAGCAACGATGTTTGTTAGTAGTCACCTTGCATAAACGGGCCCACCTTTTGTGACGTTACTGATTAGCTTGTTTGTCGAAATAAATTATACGTCAAATATAACGCATGTGTTATTCCACAAACTAGAATGTCTCATCACGAATCAGACACACAACTCGTCCACACACATGCGTGCGCACACGTAAACACTCGCGATGTATTAACATATCATTACCCCATCAAGTATTTTAATACACAATGCCGTTTCGGAAAGTCATTTGTTGCATCCTAGCGTTGAGCTGAGCAGCCCATATTATAGCGCAAACACATGCGGTATGCGGCATAAGCCAACAGATCACAACCAGTTGCGGCAGGTTTGTTACTTGAATGATCCGTCACGGTGGTTATGCTGCTGGGACTCCCCAAGGTCGCAGGATTGAATACCGGCCGCGGCGGCTGCATTCACATGGAGGCAAAAGAATTGATACCCGTGTGTTTAGATGCGTGTTGAAAAATCCCCAGCTGGTAAAAATTTCCGAAGCCCTCCGCTACAACGCCTCCCAACACCCCAATGATTATTATTGCTATTTAAATTACTTGGTCCTTACTTTTCTCCTTTGCTGCGTTCTTCCGTCTTGCTATTCATGTCACGCATCATTAGTGTGTACCGAAGGTAACTATTCTACCTATTGTGTTTTGATCGCCTGTGCGCCTGTTCTTTTTTGTTTTGTTTTTTTGCCTTTTCTTGTTACCTGTATTTGCGCATGTACCGCGGCTTTCCACCCCTGAGCAATGTATGGGTAGGGGGGCCATTGTCAGGCAGTTGCATCTGCCTTTAGCTCCTTCATCCCAGACCATGACTGTCTGATTAAACTTCTTATCTATCTTATCTATCTATCTATTCGATATTGAATTCGTGCTATAATTCGCGGGCTCAACTAGTCCGCACTGTACGATCACGTAAGAAAACATGCTTGAGAGTGTTACATTTCAGCTTAGGATAACGCTGGTTCCTTCATTGTAACTATCGGAACACTTTACGAACAACGGAACGGAAAGGACAAATTACAAGCACTCTCTGTTCGGTCTTTGGTCAAGTCATGCGCTCTCTAGAATGGTTTATCATTACTAACTAGCCCAATCAAACAATTCGTTAGGCTCTCCCGGTCGCGGGCTTCGGATCCCATGAAAAGGCTCAGCGGACAACCCCTCACAGCAACAAGAGGCCCCACACGCTGCACCAAACACACAGCCACGAGTTGGTCGTTGTTATGCCAGCGAGTCCTCGTCAAACGTCCGTGCCTCTGAAACAGGCAATCTGGGTCAAGGCCAGCCCGCACTCCGCCGGGCGCGAACAACTTCACGGCGTGAACACGCGCGGCGCATCTGTGGCCCACGTGCATTGAGTCAGTTGCGCACGTGACAGCGAGCCGGCGTCCTCATGTCTGGTGGCCTGACGCATCGCGCGGCGAACCCCATTGGAGGAGCCTGCTCGGAAGACTAGCGGCGCTTCTGATTGGACATTTTAGTTGGGCCCGGTGTAAATAAAAGAAGCCCTGCGGCGCGTCGCGATCGGCGGTCCTAGAGAGAGGAGTCCCCATGTCGGAGGGCCGACATGTGTGTGAGTCAGCGGTTTTAGGCGAAAGGCTGACCTATGTGTTAGAGAGAGGAGCTCGGCTCTTCGAGTCTCTGCCGGCCCCAGTGCCGAAATTGTAACGCCTCTGTATATATGCTGTACATAAACCTTGTTTAACTCACCGTCGTCTCGTCCGCTCGTCTCCTCAGCTCTGCGCAGAAGCAGTCGCGAGCTGAGAAACATACGCTACCAAACGGCTGGTGACCTTCCCGGCGGGGTCGAAAGCAGTGGCGCCTCCGGGACCGCGTCGGCGTCGCCGTCTTTCGCAACAGTGGTGGCTTCGGCGGGATCGGTCCGCCGTTTCTCAACAGTGGAGGTCAGCGGCGGGATAGGTCCGGCTTCGCAACAGTGGTTGGCAGCTGCGGGATCGGCCGGCGTCAGCGACATCGATGCGGTGAGTGCCTGATGTTTTCCCCTCAGTTCACCAGACTACTCTAGCTCAGGTTGTAGTAGTTTAGAGAAGGGCTGTGTGAAGCATTGAAGTGAGCTTTGATCGTTTCAAGCCAAGTCGAAGCGCTTTGAAACCAAAGTTAATGCGGAGGGGGTAAACACGGGAGTGTGAAAAATTGCTTGCGCGTCTTGCTAGTAGGCTTATAGTGGGTACGGCAAGTAAATTGTTAACAGGGGCAAACAGCAAGAGGCTAGTGTGAACGATGGAGAACCTTAAAGTGAAGGAACTCATCGAAATTTGTGAGGAACTCGGCATTACTTTGGGCCGTGCGAAACGAAAGCAAGCGATCCTTGAGATCATGAAGGATGAGGGAGTGTCGGCTGAGGAAGTCGATGAGGCCTGGGTGGATATTAAAGCACGCCGTGAGGAGGCTGAAAGGCGAGAAGTAGAAGCTCGCGAACGTGAGGAGGCTGAAAGGCGAGAAGCTCGTGAAGAGGCTGAAAGGCGCGAAGCTCGCGAACGTGAAGAAAGGCGCGAAGCTCGCGAAAGTGAAGAAAGGCGCGAAGCTCGCGAACGTGAAGAAAGGCGAGAAGCTCGCGAACGCGAAGAAGCTGAAAGGCGCGAACGTCGCGAGGAGGCCGAGAGACAGGAGCGCCTCGAGATGAAACGAATAGAATTGGCAATCCTACAGTGTTCGCAGGCGCCTAGCGCAGCTTCTCCGACGATTCAGGTCAGCGGCATTAGAATTCGGGATCAACTGCCACCGTTCGTAGTGGGCGAGGACATGGCGAAGTATCTCGTCAAGTTTGAACACGTCTGTGAGCGAAATGCTTTGGAGCAGTCTCTTTGGGCGCGGAACCTGCTAGCTCTTCTTCCCGGCGAAGTGTCCGACGCGATAACTTGCTTGTCGAGGGAAGCGTTTGAGAGCTATGACGAGGTTAAGGAAGTGCTCTTGAGACGTTATAAGTTGTCACCCGAGGCTTTCAGGCAAAGGTTCCGGTATGCTAAAAAGGGGAATGAGTCACACGTTGACTTCGCGTTTCGTCTTAAAGCCGATTTGATCGAATGGCTCAAGGGCGAAGGTGTTTATGACGACCGCGATAAAGTGGTGGAATGCGTTGCATTGGAGCAATTCTACCGCTGCATCGAGGAGGATGTTAAACTTTGGCTGCAGGACAAACTTGGTGAAGTACAGTTAAACAAGGCAGCAGAGTTAGCTGAGGAGTATTATACTCGCCGAAAGTTGCATAGCAGGGCAGAGCGCGTTGAAAAGGATGAAAGGAAAGAGGGCTTTTCAAGGAAACCTGATCAACGGAAACCCGCTCCGCACCGTAATTTCAAGAAGGACCCGTCTCTTACGAAGGACAGTGTAGGGGAAGGGCAAACAGAAGCGGAGAAATCGAGTGAGGTTTCTACCACACAGTCATTTGAATCGGAAAACAAACGGAAGCCGCTAATCTGCTACAACTGTAAAAAGGAAGGGCACATCGCTAGAAACTGCCAGGAAAAGTTTGCCTTCGCAACGATCCGAGAATCAGAAAAAAACATTCGGTTGTTGGAGCCGTATCTCCAGGAGATTAGGGTCAATGAGAAAACGTGCCGAGCACTTAGAGACTCAGCGGCAACCATGGACGTTGTCCATCCTTCATTGGTGTCTCCGGATGACTTCACAGGAGAATGCGCGTGGATCAGGCAGGTCGCCGAGGAGCAGAGTGTTCGCTTACCAATCGCCACCGTTGTCATTGAAGGCCCGTTCGGTAAGCTTTGCACCGAAGCGGCTGTGTCTGCCGCGCTGAATGGTCGTTTTTCTTATCTTTTCTCCAACAACTCGGAGCAGCTTCTCAAAGAGCAGGGCAAATCGTTCTTCCCCAACTTAGCGTGCATGGCTCCCACGCGATCGCAAGCCCGAAAGCTTTCGCGGAAGCTGGACTTGGTTCCATGCGGTGAACTCTCAAGTGACCTTGTCGGCGGGTCGACGGAACCCCAAAAAGGAAATTTTCCGCATGAGTCATGTGAGCAGTCACGCGAGCGGCCCGTCGCGGGAGCGGCCGGCGCGGTATGCGCTGGGGGAGACGACGTGGCGCCTTTGAGTCAGAGCGAGAGGGATGCAACGCTCTCGCCTGTAGCGGAAAGTTGGAGCGAGCTGCCGAGAGTTGATCGAGAGACGCTCATTCGAGGGCAGAGTGAGGATCTCTCGATTGAAGCGCTAGTGGAAAGCCAAATTGAAGCGCTCGTGGAAAGCCAGAAAAACGCGGCAAAAGTGCTGTCGAAGGAGCACTACGAGAAATCGGGGAAGAAGCGCGCTTTTGAAGTTGATAATCAGGTAATGCGGCTGCAGCCACCAAAAAGGAACAAGCTTGAGGTTGATTGGGAAGGGCCCGCCACAGTATTATCGAAGCCTTGCTATACAACTTATGAGGTGCAAGTAGGAAGGTGGCAGAACAAAATTTACAACTTGATGAAACCCAATGTTCAACATCAAGCGGTCGTAAATCAGCTGTTGAAGGCTTCAGAGGAAGAGGGAGCAGAAAATTTGAGTTCTAGTGAGGTGATCGAAGGGGGATCGAAAGTAATCCGGGAGCAGATAAACCTAGAGCCTAGCTTAAGTGAAGGAGGACCTGAGAAAGAGGACCTGAGAAAGATTGGTTCCGAGTTTGAAGACGTGTTTTCGGACTGCCCCGGAAACATGAGGGTGATCGAACACGATATCGAGCTAAGCGGTGAGGAGTCAATCAGTAGCAAGCCGTATCGTTGTTCCCCTGTGCAACGTCGCAAGTGTGAGCCGCTCTTGGTGCCGCATAGGTATCGTCGCCTAAAAGTGGCCGGTTACTGAGGTGGAGCATGTTGCTCCACAGCGCAACTTTGACGTTCGCTAAAGAAAAAAAAAAAAAGGGGGAAGGTAAACGCTAATGCAGGTGCATTGAGCAGTGCGTTCCAGCTAGTAACTTCTCAACCTTTCGGTTTCTGGCTGGCGATTCGGGGCAAAATTTTGACCTCATCACGACCTGGGCTGAGCGCTCTCGTTCAGAGTGATCTCAAGGGGCCAACTTTATGTGGTATTCTAATCCGTTACGTTGTGGTACGTGGGAAAAAAAAAAAATTGAGTAGTCATTTTAGGGGTCTTTTGTCCCACATGTGCCTCTTGATGTAGAGGGAACAAAATTCCGATAAACACGTAGATAGGTATATGTTGTACTATACTTTGTCTGGTGTTCTGTCGGGTGACCGAGGGCACTTGCTTGTGTCGTGTGTTGTCTGTTGTCGAACCGTTCTTAGCAAGTTGCAGAACCATCGACAAGTGCTGAAACCGAAGATGGTCAGAAGAGACGAGTGAAGCTGGTCAGCAAGTTGTGACGACAAGCCAGTGGGGCTGGGGTCCGTCGTCAATGATGGGATGTGTTCCCGGAACAGTCTGGAGCTGTATTCTCCCCATGGCCCTGGAGGCGAACCTGGAGGGACCTGGCGAACGAGCGCACCTGACATCCGAGCCCCGTGGAAGCAGCTCGTCTTTCCGGTGCATTGTCTGGCGGCGGGGGTGCTGTTATGCCAGCGAGTCCTCGTCAAACGTCCGTGCCTCTGAAACAGGCAATCTGGGTCAAGGCCAGCCCGCACTCCGCCGGGCGCGAACAACTTCACGGCGTGAACACGCGCGGCGCATCTGTGGCCCACGTGCATTGAGTCAGTTGCGCACGTGACAGCGAGCCGGCGTCCTCATGTCTGGTGGCCTGACGCATCGCGCGGCGAACCCCATTGGAGGAGCCTGCTCGGAAGACTAGCGGCGCTTCTGATTGGACATTTTAGTTGGGCCCGGTGTAAATAAAAGAAGCCCTGCGGCGCGTCGCGATCGGCGGTCCTAGAGAGAGGAGTCCCCATGTCGGAGGGCCGACATGTGTGTGAGTCAGCGGTTTTAGGCGAAAGGCTGACCTATGTGTTAGAGAGAGGAGCTCGGCTCTTCGAGTCTCTGCCGGCCCCAGTGCCGAAATTGTAACGCCTCTGTATATATGCTGTACATAAACCTTGTTTAACTCACCGTCGTCTCGTCCGCTCGTCTCCTCAGCTCTGCGCAGAAGCAGTCGCGAGCTGAGAAACATACGCTACCAAACGGCTGGTGACCTTCCCGGCGGGGTCGAAAGCAGTGGCGCCTCCGGGACCGCGTCGGCGTCGCCGTCTTTCGCAACAGTGGTGGCTTCGGCGGGATCGGTCCGCCGTTTCGCAACATCGTCCTCGGGAAGGAAGCCGGCAGCGGCGTCGGTGATCTGTCAGCCGGCGTTCCCGCGGTCGTGGGCGGGAGTTTTTCACCGGCGCTGTGCTGGATGCATCCTCTGCAGATTTTGGCTCAGCTCCAGCCGTTCCACTGTGCACCCCTTTAGCGGCAACTGCACGAGATTTCTTTAGCGGCTGCTGTGCTGTGCCTCCACTTCCTCCTCCTCCGAATGGCGTCGTCTCGTCGCTGGCCTGACCTCAATTTGGGCGCCTCCCGCGCACACGCATGCCAGGAGCACAACGCGGCGCTTTCATTTAATTACGGACATCGTTGCCATATTTCACGCTGTGGGGCGACGCTTTCCGCGGCTGACTTCCTATCCCCCTCGTTTCGTTACGGAAATGTCGTGATGCGTTGTTGCAACAACCTCCCATCCCTTGCCACTCTCCCAACTCTCTCCCACTCTCTACTCTTTATTCATTTCGACGGCTCGCTTCATGGACGCCTGCGGTGGACAGGAGAAGATACTCCGTCTTCCGTTGTTTCCCCGTTCTATCACTTGTTATTGTTGGTTTCATGCGAGCGATTCTTGCAGGGTCTGCGTACGTGACATTTGCTCCGTTGCTTCAGGGATGCTCCTGCGAACAGCCGGTGTCTGAGCAACCCTCGCACGCATCTTAAGGCGGAGTGATTGCACTTAACCTCCCCATATTGCACACGGAACTGTGGCAGACGCTTTAGTAGACGGCCGCTGATTAATCTTTAGATCACGCGTAGTTCGTCGTTGCGCTTACGTAACCTTCTACGTGAGGTCCTCTGGACACGTTTTTGCCATGCGTTTCTTCAATTAATTGGTATCATAGAAGGCTGTTATCAGAAAGCGAGAGGTACTCCCGCTGTTCACAAAAATATTGTCAGTATGATCGTAATTTTCTAAGAACGCCAACTGTCATTCTTTTTTTTTTCACGTGACATGAACCTGCACAGTCGTTGCACTCTCGGTTTTTTTTATAGTATAGTAACTTGCAGGTTATACTCAAGAAAGAAAAGAAAAGGAGCTCTTATACGAGGATTGTCCGTAAGAGAAAATTTCTAGTGATGCACATATCGTCAACGAGCTTGCTGTTTGTTTGCAAACAAGAAACAAAACGTTTACGAAAAGGAATTATAATTATGCGGGTATCGACCCACACAATGCTGTAAAGTAACCGTTCCACGCTGCGTGGAAGCCCTAGCTGTATATCTGACTGCGAAGATGATTTTTTTTTTTCACGAGCCATGTTGTTCGTAGGCGCTGACGTGTCCAGTATCACGACTGGCAAGAACTTTCTCCCAAAGCACAGTTGAAGCATAGGGTCCTTTTGTGAATACAAACCTATCTTTTGTGTGCAATTTGCCAACAATGTCAAGAAACGGGCAACATTTATGGCAGAAGCGTGGTGCCCTTCTCCCCTTTACTTGTTTCGCAGTACTTGTTTTTACACCGTTTACCTAATCATCAACAGTATTTAGGGACAAATGGTAACACGTGCAACACGTTGTGTTTGACAGGCACCAATCATTGATAGGTGATTGATTGATATGTGGGGTTGAACGTCCAAAAACCACCATATGATTATGAGAGACTCCGTAGTTAAGGGCTCCGGAAATTTCGACCACCTGGGGTTCTTTAACGTGCACCCAAATCTGAGCGCACAATCATTGATAGGTGTAATTTGATGGTGTGGTTGCAAGATGGGATGAGTTTCCTTTCGTATGGCTGTTATGATTTTGGGCGAGGTACGTGGAAGGTACCCAGGGAGTAAGGAGCTCCTTACTCTACTGAATACGTAGCGGCGGTGGATCGTTTGCGTGGCAAGTGGATGTTATACCACATGGCCACGCCTCTGCTTATGAAAACAGTGAAAAAAAAAAACTTCCTCTGGTTGGAAATACAGTGAAAGTAGCTTTCATGCTTCGCAAACACACGCGTCCTGTATACATGCTTCACAGTGCAACGTGAAATATTACAGTAATAATGCATGCATGGTACAGCCAACGGGCGTCTTAATATGTGATTATCATAATGACTCCGTTCATAATGACTCATTCACTCCGTGGATATGCTGTGAATATTTATACGAAAAACACTAACTCCATCCAGTGATATTATTTCCAAGAACATATACACAAAACGTCTTCTAGTGACTAATTCTTAAAACTAACTGGAAACGGCTACTACTACAAGATACTACTACTACCGGTACACTATAACTACGAGGTAACGACCCACACCCTAAGAAGCTTCGCCCCTAAAACAAAGTGTGCATGCATTTTGGGCCTAATAGTGGATTATTTATATGCGAGTACTGAAGCTGACTTGTGGCAGAGTAATTAGATAGTCAGTAACACTCTCGTTACTTGAATTACTGAAATTCACACAAAACGACGCTGTCCTTTATTGTCTCACTTGGAATGTAATACTTAGAATTCTGACACGCGAATACGACGCGTATCTGAGAGCGCATCAATAAACGATCTTGAAAATTGACAAGCTGGCTTCAGCTAGTATAGTGTACGTTATCAAAATTAACTTCCTTTTACTAAGACTTATTTATGAACACGGGCAGTGTCTCGCGTACTTGCTTCATTTTTCACCGTTTGTTGTGTCTACTTTCACACTGGGAAACCAAGCACCGTTCTTGCCTGTCACCACCAGAATACATTTTCATCTGCGTCATTTAACCATACGCAAGCGCCGTTTAACTATACCTGCCACAACAATCTGCTAAAGCCGAAGCAAACAATCAACCTCCCACACTCGAACCGTGCTCTTATAGCTGTACAGTATTGTCAGACGAGGAAGGCGCTTTGCGAAAGGCGGCATCGCGCAGCTTTTCCAAATTCGATGCAGAATTTTTTCTTTCTCTTTTTTATTTTCTAGAAACGACAAGGACGTGAAAAAAAAACCGAATAAAGAGCACAAACACGAGGCGTCGAGCTGGTTTGACTTCGCACGAGCGCGTCACACGTCTTCGAGACATACACCGAACGAGACCGCATCGGGGAAGACAACGGGGTACCGTGTCTAGTGCTCGCTTGGTTCGACTCGCTCGACTGCCGTACAAGATTCGCGAGATTATTTTTTTTCCATTACGAGGAAACCACGTGTGCGGGAGGCGCGGCTCGCAAGCGTGAGCTTTGAGTCCACGACAGCTCGGCACGGAGGCGGCAGCTGCGGTTGCTTCAGGCCGTGGTGGTGGATGCTCCTGACTCGGATTACTTTCGCTCCTCTTCTATTTTGTTTTGTACAGGGTTACCGTGAAGCTCGTAGGGGGACACTTCGTGGTCCCAACTGTATGTGACAGGTATACCTTCCCCCTTTCCGGAAAGGGGAGCGGCGATGCATCTGTTCCGCGTTCCTTGATGCCGGGGCGAGGGTTAATAAATCGGAGCTTGATACGAACCGGCGGCACCACGTCGCGTTGTCGTTCGGAAAAGGACGTAACCAAAACGAAAAAAACAATCGCTTGGGAACAAACTGTTTCCAGATTCGTTTCGAGACGCGCCCGTCTCAAAACCGAGTGGCGTCAGGTGCGACTGAACGGGGAGACAGGCGTTGCGTCGTGGCACTTCCATACCAAGCCACGGCAGTGAAAGTTGTACCCCTTCCTGCCACGAAAGTTGCGGATGAGGCGGTGAAGGTGAATCGGGAGAGTGAATTGTAAATGAAGAAAGTTGCAGCAACGTTCCTGTATACGTCTGGGTGTCTCTGCTTCAGATCGGTCGTGCGGGTGTGATTCCGTCTCTAAACGAGAATGGCTTTCCTTTCGAAACGCAGATGAAAAGCTTTGACTGATTTTCGCGGATCGTAGAGACAGAAGACGTTGTAAAATCTGCCTACGCGTCGTGGCTTTCTTCCTCTACAATCTTTTTGAAGTCATTTTGTCATTTTGTCGGCTATTGCCGCTCTTGTAGCGTAGCGCAGCGAACCGGATGTTTGCGTTCTATATAGTTAAACTTTTCGGGTGTAAGGTATCGTTTGTTAATGGCGGCGCGAAACTCGAAGAAACACTCGAAGAGCCCAAGATGTGTGCTTTCACCAATTGAGTGTTTGTTCGCAGATAGAAAAAAAAACACAAAAAGGCGAAGAAGCTTGCATTAATTCGCGCAACGCATGAAGCAGCGAAGCTGTTTGAACTTTAATCTGGTTGCTTGTAGGCTGTTGCTGTGCTTTAGCTAGGCCATGATAGGTTGTTTCTAATTTATCTCTAGGTTAATGTCAAGCATTAAATAGGGGATACTAGGTTGTCTAGGAGGTTGCTTGGCCCTTAGGTAGGTGATGCGAGGCTGTTTTTAGGTAGCTCCTACAGCTATGTTTCCGTTTTCCTTACTTTTCTGTCCCTATTCCGCCTTCCCTATAGTGCATCCACGTTATGCCGTTGAGTTACACATCCACGATATGCGGTGTAGTTACAGTGTTTTGCGTGTTATTCATGGATCACAGCTCTGTTTCATCTATCTGATAGTGTGAGGCACGAGTTAACAATAATAAGTACGCTGCTCACAAGTGATAAAAACGTCTGATATACTGATTTGGGCCCACATTCGAAAAAAAAAACTTGTAATATTAGCTATATTACGCTGTAGTTATTCGTCACGGAGATTTACGACCAGTCTTTATAATATATAGGCTGAACATGTCATTCGTGAAGGGAATCGCGCGATTCCAAACCACGTTTACTGAACAAGCACTGAGATTCGGGCCCCACTGTTTTGTGGGATGAAATACGTTACGGCTATATCCCGCGAATGTTGATCACAATGAAAGTAGCGAAGCTTTCGTGCCTGTAAGTGTTGCGCTGCACTCGCAACTCTCGGCAACGAGCGCGGAATAGCACTGTTGTGCTTTTCAATAAATTCTCGTGATCCGTGATCGAACTCAGGAACCCGTTTTCCCGGTGTATTTGGTGCGTTTGAGGTTGAAAAATAAAGGAAAAAAAACTCACAGCATACCCACGGAGTGAATGATGATTGGTGGGGCGAAGCGTTCGTCAGTCCGTCTGTGCTTTCGTCCGCCCATTCGTTCTTGCTTCCGTCCGTCCATGCGTTTGTCCGTGCGTCCATCCGTGTGTCCCTTCATCCGTGGGACCGTCGGTGCATCTGTCCCTCCATGCGTCCGTGCGTAAGTCCGTTCTTGCTTTCGTTCGTCCGTGCATCCACCCCCCTGTCTGCCTGTGCGTCTATCAGTCCATCCGTTTATCTGTATATTCATCCGTCGGTCCGTCTATCTAGTGAACACTCCAAGTACAGCCATCTCAGATCTTTACATTATGTATTCATCATATACAAGTGCCGCCATCCAGCGGACATTCTAAGGACCGCTCTTTCGGGTATGTGCCACCGGTGGCTACATACACCATCGGAGGATGAACAGACACACACCCTAAGGAGCTTCGCCCCTAAAAAGCGAACATTGTCATTGAATAGACCGAGAAGAGAGAACGAAAAAAATTATCCGCCGTCGTGGTGTAAGGCTTACAGTGCCCGCGGCTGCCGACCTGAAAGTCACTAATTGAATCCCGGCCGTGGTGACCGCATTTCGACGAAGTCGAAATATCTGAAGACCCGTGTGCTGCGCGACGCCAGAGCGCGTTGAAAACACCAGATAGTCGAAATTTCTTGCGTCCTCCACCATGGCATCTCTCCTAATCAAAACATCCCGAGAATTGACTCTTAAAGCGTGAAACTTGACCTCCGACGTCGACGTCCCGCGGTGTCAGTGCCAACACGATTGATCATCGCAAGTGATCACGTGAGCCCCACCGCGGTGGTCCTAAGGTACTCGGCTGCTGACCCGCAGGTCGCGGGTTCGAATCCCAGCTGCGGCGGCTGCAATCCGATGGAGGCGGAAATGTTGTAGGCCCGTGTGCTCAGATTTGGGTGCACGTTAAAGAACCCCAGGTGGTCGAAATTTCCGGAGCCCTTCACTGCGGCGTCTCTCATAATCATATGGTGGTTTTGGGACGTTAAACCCCACATATCAATCAAGTGACCACGTGATGGCGGGCCCATATGACATCATCAAAAAGCCACACATGCCAAAATTTATTACGCCCTTATGGCATAATTGAGACGTCAACACGAAGGTAGTGGAAATAGAGGTGATACGCAGGAAGTTTCCAGTGCCTCTGATCCTGACGCGAAAGCAAAACCGCGCAAAGTGCTGCTGGAACCTTTTGTTTGGGACCGGAGGGGAATGGATGCATCAAACGAGAGGAAGACGACTTTTGTCTTCGAGTTGTTTTAGACGAATTCGTAAAGGACCCTGCGAGCTTTTTTGTTGTCTGACATGCCCATTATTGAAAACAAAAGGAACGACTTTGATATGCACGGATGACACGAGTCTGAAAAACTGCGGATGGTCCGTAAATGACGACAGCGATAGCATATAACCAAAAAGAAGAAAGCTAAAAGCAGATCGCAACGTCCATCTCGGCTAGTCGATCAAAAATTTTCGGGGTGACGGGGCGGACTTTCTCGCTTGGCGTGGCATAGAATTTCTCAGACGCCGTATATACGTGTATGCGCTCGTGGCGAGAAAAAAAAGAAGAAAAAGAAAAGAAGGCAAGAAAGGGCAAAGGCAAAGAAAGGAGGCCGCGAAGACCGGGATCAACGTTTTCTTCTCGGAAATACCTTTTCGGGCGCCGGACCCTTCTCGTGACGGACGTTAGCCCTCGTTGCAGGATATTGGAAGGGCGTGACGGCTCAATATGTCTTAGTCTCGAATTCGAGAAAGAAGGGAAAGAATGGCCATCAGCTCGAAGGAAACGGTGGAGTCCTCCGAGCTGTCTCTAGTACTGTTTTGTTTTCAAAGAGGCGGCAGATGTGGAGAGATAAGGTCCGCGCGAGGCAGGTCAGAAGAGGGAGAGAGAGAGAGAGAGAGAAGGGCGGAAGTGAGCTGGTTGAGAAAGAGACTTTCGAAAGGGAGAGAGTAAAAAAGTTAGTTATACCGGGACCTTTGTGTATCAAAGGCAGGCGGGGTGTTCCTCCCCCGTTATGGCACACACTCCGAGCTGTCTGGGCGCTTATAGTGTCTGTCCAATTCTTTATTCTTGCAATAATTTTTATTTTTTTTATTGCTACGGCCGTTCGCGGCTTCGATTTTCGATGCCCTCCCCATTCCTACTTTAAGCACCCTGAGGATGCTGAGAGCCCCCGCCGCCGACTGCTTGTCAGTTTCCTGTGTTTTTTTTTCATCGTAGTGTTACTTTTATTTTGTTCTGATTTATGTTATAAAGTTTTTGCTAGAGTCGTTTTTATATCCGCCGCCATTTCCATTCACTTTTTCTGCGCCGATTTCATATCATGTCTTTTTTTTTTGTTGTCTATTCGAAAAAATAAAAAAACCCTCGTTCAGAAGAACGATCGTTGGCCATGAAGCTGTGATTTTATTGTTACAACAAAACAACAACAACAACAACATCAACAACAACAACAACAACAACAATAATAATAATAATAATAATAATAATTAGCAGCGTTCCTATATAATATATATATATATATATATATATATATATATATATATATATATATATATTCAGTAACGAAGAGTCAAATCCTCTCCAGCCCTACCTAGTGGGCCTCTATTATTTACCGCGTGTTGCTCGTGGACGCCACTCGTGCCTAGCCTCCGTGAATTGAGTCGCTGCTTCAGTTACTGTTTCACCCCTACGCCGGCGTTGCCGGCGTTCAGTGAACGCCCTTGCCCGTCTTACAAAGTTATAGAGCGAAAACAATAAACGCATGACCATGTGAGGAGAGTCAGGTCACAGGTCGAGCTGTCAGCTTCGGTGATAGTTGTGAGGCGGGCTTATAGGTATGGCATAATTGATTAAAAATAATAGTGAACGGGATGAGAGATAGTAGCGCAGAGAGAGTAACGTTGTATGCGTGCCTCCGTGTTACTATATTGTGTCTCATTTCATTGCGCTACCTCTATTATTCAAGCTTCGGTTTGTTTTGTGTTTTGAGCCGTAATTCTAATACGTCTCAGTGCACGTCACTTGGGAGGCTGGTTAGATATGTTTATGGTCACTGATGCAAAATACTCGACTAACCGTGCAGCTTAACGTTTAATCTATTTAATTAATCATACCTAGCCCATTTCTCGTTGCACGTTTACTCGACTTGAGCCGTCATTTCAAATAAATCATTCTGTCTCCCTCATTTTAAACTACGATGCTTGCGTTTGCGTTTTATCAAACGTATATGGCATATCACCGGACCTTACAAAACTGTGTTCGTGTCCTCGGGCTACCGAGTTCTACCACTGTGAACATGTTTCAGTATGATGAAACAGAGAAATAAGATAAAAATGCAAAAACCTTAATCGTACACGGTGCAACTGCCAACTCTAGCCAAAGTGTAAATTAAAATATGCCAACGCAATCTTTAACGATGCGACCAAATGCTCTTTGTTGACTATTGCGTGGAGTAAGTCACAATGCTTTCGTTTTATGCCTAACTGTATAATTAGACAATATTAATTGATGTACTGAGCAATGAAACTGGGCAAGTAATATCAATGAGGTGTATTTAATAACAGTGTTCTCACAGGACATGTTCTAAGATAACATACCTACCACAAAACTAGTCCAAACGCGCACTGTGCTAACAAGAAAACATGTCCCTGTATCTTTATTATCTTTATTTTTTTACTATTGTAGAGGCGCACAGCCACTACAACTCTTGTGGCAGGCAATGTCGTTACGTAGCAGGCTCAGGCGCGTCTGCGAAATGGTCTGCGCGCGAATGTCAGCCGCCAAAGCTAAAGAGCCAGCAGTGGAGGCTTTCCCACACGACACAGACGTGGCCCAGCGACGCCCGGCCAGCGTTCGATAGAAGATCGCGCCGATAACGTGAGAAGAGGGAGAGGGGAGGGGTAGAGAGGGTGGCAGGCAGTAAAGGCTAGGCGGGAAGGTAATCGGAACATTACGGTGCAGCCGCCGCCCCCACGGGTCGATCTAACGCGGCGCTTATCCGATGCGTTTTACGGCGTGGCTTTTCTGCAAAGCAGCTAAGCCACCACAATGCAACTTTTTTTAGATTGGGCACATCGGCACGCTGCTTGCACCTGATGCATCGTCCGCTACGTAATTACCTTCCTTTATATTGTTAAAATTACTTTGTGGATGGGTTAGGTTATAGTAATCGTATCTATCAATACGATTGCGCAAGCCCTCATAACGCGAAGGCTTGAAGAAGAAAGGGCGAAGGCTTTCTTTTTATTATCCACGCTGCTGTTACGCAGCCGAGTTATTCTTCTCCACACACACACACACACACACACACACACACACACACACACACACACACACACACACACGCACACGCACACGCACACGCACACACACACACACACACACACACACAAAAAGATAGACAGTATTAGATCTTGTATGCGCTTTCCCCGAAGGGGGCGACGATATCCCTTGCCTAACGAAGCAGCAGAGCCAGGTTTGTCGTCAGCGCTCGATTCTTTGTTTAACTCTGGTATTGTGGGACCGCTGTGACCTTCCCCCGTCGCGGTTACTAGCCTACCGATTATCACACCGTCAATGAAATTGCCATAGTGGAGCGTGTTCTATTGTTCACGCAGCGTGGGTCGGGTCGTTATCCATTTCGCCCCTGTTGTCTCTTTTTTCTTTTTGTGCGGGGTCGGAAACTGTCGATAAATTAGAGCAGGGATACGACGACCCCGCTTCTCCTGTAGCGCCGGTCAGGGCAGCTAATTACTTGCTACCGATATATCACAACGTTCGCAGCCCTCGTGTTAGAAGAGGGCGCAGTCATCATTTTCAGTTTATCTGCCCGTTCCTTCTCTCCGCGCGCTCTGCTCTTTCGCGTGATGTGCGAGTAATCGCAGAAAGCGGGGTCGTACGGTGGGGCTGGCGTGATTAGTTATCTATAGGAATCGAGATAGAACTCGCTGAAGGCTCGCATTTTTCCCGGCGTAGCCTGGCTGTTCCTATCCTCACTTCGAGACCTCGTCCCGCTCGCTGTTTCATCAATAAACGTTTCTTCATCTCTGTCAGTGAAGCCAGAACGTGCCTTTTTGCTTTATAGCCATTTTTGTTCTTGAGTGGTTCACAGATTTTCGAGCTGTTACATTGGATTCTGAACGAATATTCGGGAATATTTGCAGTGGAGTCAAACGAAACTAAGGACTATAGGCACTCACGGTGTTATGTATATGTCAGTGAGCTGATTAGTCGGTTACGGTAAAAAAAAAACAATCACTGCGTGTCTTCTTTGATCAACGCTTTATCACTTTTAAACGAAATCCTAAATGAAGGTTGAAGGTCAGATTGTAGCGTTACCCAAAGTAACTGGAATTTTTGATGAAATAAACATTGTAGGAGATAGAACAGCAATTGTTCTACATTTCACACTGATGCGAGAAAATTTATTCTACGGTTATCAAGGAAGAGATAATCAATAACCATACTACCTTACTGCGTGAACAGTGCTTCGGAGCTCGCAGAAAAGCTCTTAGAGCGAAGCCGTTCATGACTATAATATACACGCCTTCCGCAGACAAAAGCGTATGTTCCCCAGACATTGGGCAAACCTCATTACTAATCACTGTTCAGCTCAAAATGAGGAAGTCGGCGCCACCTGGAGCCACCGTACGAAATAAGTTCTTTTTTTCTTCATCATGGGCGTTGCTACAGATGATAAACGTGTCTGGTTATGCCGCGAACGTGTACACAAATACTAACCGACCCGCATGGGTAACATTTGTAAACGCATTGTGATACCGTGTATGCCGTGTATGCTGCGACGAGTCCTGAGTTTGCGAATGTCTTGTTGAGCTCATGCCTGCTCCTTTTGAGAAAGAGAATATTTTAATGGGGAGCTGGAGAGGGTTGCCTGGTTTTTTCATCTGACAGGCTACTCCAGACGCCGGGTGATGACCACAGTATATACAGTGATAAACACACAACACATACAGATACGTACGCGCGTAACAGTAACATAACACATACAGTCACTCACATGCACTGCACTATTAACAACGTTTCGTTCAAGCCTGTGGCCCGTAAGAATGTCAGTAGCGCTTTTGTGAAGTCTAACGCACTAGAGATGTTTTGCCATGGGCCTATAGAATATTTTAAACTCCTAGTTTGTGTCCTGTTGTATTGTTAAGGCCATATTCAGAGACTGTCTGATGCGTATATCGTGCACTCACAGAGGACGTGATTGATGTCTTCTACGAAGTCACATTGGACACACAATATTGAAGTCTGACCGTCCGAATTTGTTCCTGGAGTAATTTGTATATGTGATGTTTAATCGGATTGCGGTGTAAAGATGTTTCGTCTTGGCCTGTTGAGTGTCTCGCGGCATCCTGAAGTGACGCGATGGATCGATCTTGTACAGAGGGCCATACTGTAGGCTAGGGTCTCTCCAGATGGATTGCTGGAGGCGTCAAGCGTGTACCGACACTAGCGTCGCAGCGTCTTGCCTGGAGAAAGGTATCTCGACGATTTCTGCCGAAGTGTCATGTCCAGCTTTGGCAGCGTCATCAGCCCGGACGTTGCCTTGTATTCCGCAGTGGGCAGGTATCCACTGCAGAACAATGCGGAGGATAGAGGTCACAGGCTTTCTGCATAGACGTTTGATGTCCTGTAACGAGTTGGTTCCTGCGTGCATGGAGACTTCAGCGACTGCAGCGCTGCTCTTTAGTCAGTGAAGATGACCCAGGACTCAGCTGTCTGGTCCACGATGTGCTATCAGTAAGATATACCACGTTATATACGTGCAGTCAAATGACAGACACTCTCTGTTATCACGCAAACTGTTTGACTTAAACGTGTGAACGCTGTACTTCATTCGGCAGACTACTGAAAAGTGTATTGTATATCTGATTTAATTCCCGTCGGCTCGTATTTGACATGTATTCAACCAAGTCTAAAACAAAATGTTCCTCTCACACACATCTACTCTGTAAACAATCGCACCATCGCTCGTCGGGACTGCACTGCGCATGAGAGGCTGCTTAATGAGGAAATAATGTGAATGGCGGCCATCTTCGTGAGCTCTGTTCCACGATAGCGTCGACTTAATGCACTTAGTTTGAAAGAAAGTAGGTTGAGAGAACGATGGTATTTCAACGGGCTGGTGGCAGTCCGCAAGAGCTCCGAAGAAACAAGCACTTCACGAACAACAGTCGCACGAAGCACTCAACGCTGCGTACACGATTCCTTTCTTTTATTATTCTAGGGGCGAAGTTGGATGACAACAGCGCCAGCCGAAATCAGTCACGGCCGCGAGTTAAACAACTCCACGTGTATAGTGACTGCGCGCTATCCCCATTAGCCTGCTTAGGAGAGCGAGTGCTGGAAGCTGGGATTGCTTCGGCGGCTGGAATGGGGAGCGACAATCCTCGCCCGCTGACGACAGTGGCCGCGGCTGAAGCTCACCGAAGCCGAAACGGGCCCTGCCTCGCTGAGCACGAGACAAGACCGCGTTCCGACTATCGCTTGGCCTCGCGTAAGACAGACTCGATGCGCTACAAGGCAAAGTAACTCGGCTCTCTTTAAAAGAACCAGCAGCAGTATCAACCAAGGCGAGGAGAGGCAGAGCAGCGTGTGGCGACGACAACTACAGCAGTATAGTGACGCCGGTAGCGGTGAAAGCTTGAAGGAGGACCGCGCGGACTTGGTATGAGAGCTCGTGGAGGGTTTTTGGCGCCGGCACAGAAGGAACAGCGCGGCAGCTCAACTGCTGTACGCCTCACTGGTCAGATCCCGCCGAGTTTAATGGACTTGCCTGGTTGGGGGACGCACGGCTTTCCTTTTTCCTTCGCGAGGGTGGTGGGGCCTTATTAGGCACTCGCACACTGGCGGCACTCTGAAGTTATTTTCCTTTGTTACGATCAAGAAAGAAAAGAAGGGAGAAAGTTTTCTCTCTCTCTCTCTCTCTCTCTCTCTCTCTGTCTATGCAAAAGCACCGTTCGTAGCTCGTGCAATTGCGTCATTGCGTGTGCGTATAAGGAGGCAAAAAAAAAAAAAACGTTACTTCTCCTCTCAGAAAATGAGGGGAGAATACTTGAGCTATCTCGGCGAGGCTGCTGAGAATTAAAGCGATAAAAACGGAGAAAGATAGAAAAAAAGGAAAACCCGAAAGAACGGTTTTTAATTCGTATGCTTGTGTTGTCAGAAAGCATTAGCTCACGCATAGCAGGTTTTTGGTTGTCCGCGTGAGAAGATATAGACGCGAAGAAACAAAAAACAAGAAAAAAAGCAAATACACAAACGATCTTATGCCCGCTTCCTGCTGTAAAAAAAATCAAGAAACGTTTTATTGGAACTGAGGTGCCTCACGTCGTCTCCCGTGAAGTGGCACTGAGGGTTTATACGAATGAGATAACTGAGTGGTGTTTTAACGTGCATTTGCGCCTAACCAGGTGTTAAATGTTTTCAGAAAGCCTAACCATAACTTGACTAGTGCAGTGAAATTTCACTTCTTCAAGCGACTAAGTTTTTTTTTTCTATGTAGACGCCAGTGGTAGTAAAGCATTTCGCCTTTTTTTTCTTTTGCGGGCGAAGCATTGTGTTGTTTCTACCCGCGTTCAGCTCACGTCGCCGGCCGGAAATTTTCCGCGTGAAATTGAGTGCAGGGGACCATGATTAAACGAGATAAGCTGCTGCCTATACGGTAAGCTTGGGGAGGCTGTAAACGTAAAATTTAGCACGACGAGCTCCAATCGACCCCCCCCCCCCCTCTAAGCTCTTGTCTTTTAATTTTTTTTTCATTCCATACCAAGAACGGCTATAGTGAGAACTTATTTCGATTTCAATATTTAAAACTGAATCAGCAATTGCGTACTGGAGCAGGTAGCATATAAAATAGACGCAAGCGAGAAACAAAGACCTCAGATGAAGCATATACATGAGATGGCAGATGTCTCAGGTCTCCGTTTCTCGCTTCTGTCTGTTCTTTTGCGCAACGTGCTACAACATGCAATCGTACAAACTCGCCCAAATTTCACTTTCAAATAAGCGCATACGAGCAAGCATTCCAAGTGACTGTAGTAGATTTCTGTACTCGATTGAAACTTACCTTGAATACGTAGCATCTACATGGAAAACGCTTGATTAGATTTGATTTGGTCTGATTCGAGTTATTTGTTCATCACTACGCGTAGAATGGGAGGTGAAGAGAAAATCCATTCAAGGATAGCTTCAGTGAGGCCTTCGTCCCCGAGTCGATAAATACAGCAGCAAAGTCACTGACGTTTGCTTACTTAGTGGTACATCATTATGAGTATCTCATTTTTGAGCACTTTGACGAAACCACTAAGTTTACAAGACATATTACTAGTTGTTTCTTACACAGAACTTCATGAATTAGCGTACATCGCATCTGAAGAATACACCAGCACAACACTCCATTTCAGCGTTCGCATTATAATAGAGCTTAGCATGCTTCATCTATATTTGTGGACGTGTGTCACCTCAACGGACGGAGTTATGTAAGTTATGGCATAAAATCACCTTTCGATGACACTGTCATAGAGTTTATGGCATACCTCGCTGTTGCTTATTGATATTACGTGAGTGTTTACACCCTCGGTAAAATAAATTACCGTTGCGATCATGTACACTGGCAGACAAGACGGCAGTCGCGGAGACCTTTGAGCATATGAGTCACGCCACGTGAATCATAAGGCCTCAGGGATTGGTATTCCTTGCTTTGACATAAGCTGAAAGCTCCGACTCTCTACAAACCTCAGCAATCGATTCTGGAGGTGGGCACTCTATAATGGTGTGAGGCGGGCCAAGCCTGCGCAACAAGGCACAATCTTGGAAACGGAGGTCTAGATTAGTCGACTTTATCAAAATAAATCGTACTATTTGTTAAGCGGATTTGTACTATCGTACTATTTGTTCAACACATTGATGTATATTTTTTTCTTGTTTTGTTCGAAAATTGCGCTCATAAAAGCTTAGCGTGATCAACCAGAACACCAGTAGAGGCCGTTCAGATGAACGGCCTCTACTGGTGTAAGTATTGAGATAAAAAAATTTGGACAGGAAATGTCATTTGACGCGGCAACACACCACCTGTTCAAGAGTTCATAACTCTTTAATCATCCGCTTTTTTCTGTACTTTTGTCAAGCCAGCGTCGAGTGAAGCACACAGCGCTACGACTTTTACGTTACGCAAAAGTTAAAAGTTCCAGTCAAATTACATTTGAAACTCCTGGTATACTGTAGATGGTTTCATCTCGTGACGCTAAAACTACCACGTTGGAGTACCAACGTGGTGAAACGCGAGGTTTGTGATGCCACGTCAAGGTTGTTTGCAAATTACATAAGTACTTATACAGCGAAAGATGTATACGGCTAGGAGAAACGAAAAAAATTAACATCTTCCCAAAGGGAATACTGATGGAATACGAAGCGGCAGCGTTGCGCATGGTGATTATAGGCGGGCGATTCGGTGGATGGCGCGTGGCACTTTCGAGACGTTGGGGACGACGTTGCCGACGACGACGACGTCGAGGATCCACCGGCGTTAGCCTTCCGCTGTCAGCGCTTCCGCACGGCTTCCTTGGCGATAGTTATAGCGCGAAAACAGAATGACGACAAAGGGACAAGAAGGAGACGAGCGCTCGTCTCCTTCTTGTCCTTTTATCGTCGTTCTGTTCTCGCGCTATAGCTATCGTCTTGTCATACCAGCTAGCCCAAACCGCCACACTTGTAAGGCTTCCTTGGCTCGCGTCTCGTCGGTGTTACCAGCGTGCCGTCCCCATTCCCGAACACGATCGGCGTGCTTGACTCTCACCTCGTAGGTATCGTTGGTCTTCCACTGCCGACGCTTGCGTTCGGCTTTCCTGGATCACGCCTCGTTGGTGTTGCTGGCGCGACGTCATAATTCGCGAACGCGATTGGTTCTGCTAACTTTCGCAACGCCGGTGACGGCCGGGTGCGTAGGTTCGAGGTTGATGAAGGCACGGCGGGCTTCATTATGGTAGCTGGCTCCCTGCCATCTTCCGCATATCCAATGCTCGCCAGTGAGGAGACGCGTTCTCAGAGATAGTATGAAGGGTTTATTTACATGTTGGAAAGATGGAACTGCACAGAGATTCAGCTCAGATTCAGCTGAGATTCAGCAGTCATTTACAAAAAGTCTTCGGCTTTTTTAGCTCGTTGTTTCCTTACAGCGGAGGTCCGAAGTAGGCGGTGACCACTGTTGCCGCGAATTAGCTGACGTGAAGTCTCAGTGGTCCACCCACCAGAAAGGGTGCCGAAATTGGGCCACTCGTGAGAAGAAGAACGTGGATGAAAATGTCCAAAGGTTAGCACGAACGCACCACACAATGGCTCACCTGGCCCACGCATTGAAGGCATCACAGGACGAGGAGGTAGAGTCCGGTGGAGAACGGCCACTGCAACGCCTTCCCACGCTTTCGAACTGTTGGTTCTTTAACACGAGCTCGCGTAGGCGACAATGGCTGTCTGGAGAGGTTGACTTCATGAGAACTGCAATAGCGGCGCCGTCCCACGCTGTTCGACTCCGTTCAACAAAAGGGTTGTTCGCGATGGTTCCGTCGAGTTGTTCGTAACCCGACCGCAGCGAACTGCCTGACCTACCTGCAGGATATCTTTGTGCGTGGTGCTTCTGACAAGGCGCCGATGAGGTTCAAAGCGTTCTAGCAGACCGGCTTACGCACAATGGCGTCTGCTGAGACGAACTGCCGGGCCAAACGTAACACAGGGTTGGGCGAATTCGCTTCGGCGCATGTTTCGGCGGGCGAAGGAGCTTCGCTTTCCGGCGTCCTCTTCATCGCAGATAAACGAGCCGGAATAGTGTTCACTCAATGTGCGCTCGAACGTTGTGAGCAGTGGAGAGGGTGAAGCGAGAGAGAGGTGACACGTGGGGAGCACCTATCTCACCGGTCGTTATTGGGCGAAGTTGTTCGGCTTCGTAAACGGCTCATTTAAACCTTGATCAGTCTACTAGGCCGCAATTCTTGGTCTGTAATGGGAAACAGTTTCTATTTACTCTGCCTTGTTTACATCATGCCTAAAACGCGCCTTTCCCTTTCTGTATGTCTCTCTATGTACCGAACGGGCCTTTATCAAACCATTCATGGTTACGCAAGTGCGCTGCGTGACGCGAAGTTCGTAAGTCGTTAGCATTGGAGTAAGCGTGCGTGCCCGATGCACCGCATCGTGCAGGAGCCACTCCAGTTGTTGCAGCTCGGCTACTCGAGCACTCCTACGGCCACGTCAGTACATCGCATTTGTTAGTTTATTTTTCTTTCGAGCAAACGTATAATTTTAATTGGTAGCAAAAATCACCGAGAGCAGCGGAAAGGCAATGAAACATGATATCTGCTTAATGAAGAGCATTAATAACCCAGTAGTGCCTCGCACAATCTTCAGCTTTTGTTCTCGCCAGTTACGGCTCCTTCCAGACATGGATTCGTCGCGCCCAAAAAGTGATTTGCTCTTTCATGCCGTAGCAGCTTGCAGTAGCGGCGTTTCTGTGTAGTAGACGAGAGTTGCGTAAACGACAAACTTGCCTTAGCGGTGATTTGGATGGGCAATTTGGACCCTCTTGTAATGACGCAACTGGAGGAAACCTGATTATGAGAACCTAATCACCCTGTCTGTTATTAGCTCTGCATTCTCTACTGCCATGCTATGCTGCTACTAGAAAAGAGGGATGGGGCTGTTCACCATTACGTTCCTTCTATCCCCCCACTCCCCCGCCCCCCTTCCGATGCATTCAACGCGCCCCTTTTTGGTATTTTCCTCTTCGTTTCGTGCTTTCAGGCAATGTGAGCTGCGCTGTATGCAATCGCTATGCCAGTCTTGCGCAATTGAGTGCGTTGAAAAGGGGCATGCTTTGGAGCTATTTGCCTAACAAAGTATCTGAATTTGCTTTTTTGCATATAATAAGTTATTGCTCTTGTAGGGTTAACGAACTTTCTAGGGGGAAGAGGGAGCGTATTCAAAAGCTCGAGTTAACAGACTTGCTTCTATCGATTTCTGGTATCAGGGAACAAAATTTTGAAGTTATTCACTAGCAAGCGCATTTGTTGGTTAGCAGCCTGCCTTAAACTCTAGAACAATAACGCAATTACTCTTCAAAGTGGTGCGTTACATGCCTAACGTCTCAATCGTTAACCACGGATCAAGACTAATTTCTTATGTGCGCAATATTTGGTAATAATTTGTATACACGAGGAAGTATACGACAGTGAAACTGCGCGAATCATACAGTAACAAATGTAGCAAAAAAAAACATGTGAAACGACCTTTCATAGTTTACACTATTCTGCTAATGTTTACGTATTTCGGTGCATCTGCTCTTCTGTGCTGTGCTACAAGATGGGCGTTTGCAGATATACTGATCCAATTGCGCTGGATAAGGCATAATACTCGTAGACATGCTTGTTTCTTGTGGCATCAGACTTGTAGGAAACAGATTAATTAGTCAACACTGTTGATCTTCTTATCATAGTGTCATTACTGCTTTGAAAGTCATCGTAATGTGATTGCTACTCATTTTGTCCTCATTGAAGGAATTCTGATACCACTTTGATCAAATCTTGTCATAACATGACTAAAGAAAAAATGACCATGAGAGATTGACTGAAAATGACGTGCCTACATAAAAAAACGGCTTTGGCTGATCCAGAAATAAATATGTTATGAGTAAGCAACCGTTCTTCATTCTTCATGCAAGCGCCGTTCTTGTTGAGTCATTACAACGTAAGTTGAAATTTTCCGGAAGGCAGGAAAGTGCGAAACCGCCGTGTTATATACTAATGCAGCAGACCACAAATCGACTGTAAATTTCTACGCCTCATTCTCTCTGTTGTATTACAAATCGTCAACCAACGAAACGAAACTGTGCGTGTGTACCGACTGGAATGGCCTACTTTGGAAATGGTACTCTACTTAACAGTTAGCCGAAGTTTCATTTCGCTGATAGAGAATAAGAGATGCTTTTGAA